>JAGFZM010001022.1:1324688-1356797 GCA_017657215.1 Limnothrissa miodon | reverse complement strand
ACACACACACACACACACACACACACACACACACACACACACACACATACACAGTGTTTTAGGTATATTTTTTAACAAAGCTAAAAAACATTGTGCTTTACTGCACCACCCCTCTACTACACTACTGTATATGCTGTGTTATAGTCTACTTTCCTCACCAGGAAAAGACAGGGGCAGCACATAGACATCCACACATCAAGTGCATGCAAATGTCTTTGGAAAGCTCTTGAAGATGGAAAAAAAACCCTAAAGTGGGAGAAAAGCACTCACACAACATCTTTGACACTTCCCTTGAGGGCAGAGCTAGGACAGTGTCTACCTTTTGACATAAAAAAGTAATAATAAGCTCTGATCGATTTCATGCCACTTCCCTATCCATTTATCATAGCCTATCTGGCATTACAAAGTCATTTCACAAATTGCATGTAATTCACTTTTCATTTCTGAAGAATCCGTACTTTTGAGCAAAATCTCCTGGCTTTTTGAAAGCAATTGTGGGATTGCCTTTGTGTGTGTGTGTGTGTGTGTGTGTGTGTGTGTTGATATGTGTTGAATGTAGTGATTGCTGACTACTATGCGGAGGGAGTTGCAAGGCAGCATCTGAACATTTATTTGTCCGTCAAGGAAGATGGATTGGAAACCAAAATGCGTACACACAGTGGGACTCACATAGTGAATGTCAAAAAATGTCACAGTGCTGACTTGGATGAAGATATTAGAATTTGAGAGATATGTGAAAGAGAGAGAGAGAGAGAGAGAGAGAGAGAGAGAGAGAGATCCCAACTAAAAATGACTTATATGACTGATGAATATTGAGTGGCTGAAATAGACTCAGAAATATTTTGAGCTCGATCAAGTCACTGTGTATAGAGTGTGTGTGTGTCCAGACTGTTACACCACATTTATGTCATCCAATTATCCCAGAGGACAAGCATTTGACACCTTTAAAATGTAATCTCTAAAATGTTGATAGCTCAAATCCTAATCCTTAACTTGGACATGTATATAATCTCAAGTCTTTAAGGTCTATATATTTTTAAAGGTGTCCTATTATATGCAGATTTTTTATTAAAAAACAGTGATCCCCTGTTCCCCCAGGGATCACCAATTTTTGTAACTTACACAAACATCCTAAACTCTCACCCTATATGTGGTTGTGTTTTTACAATCTTAAGGATAGGAACGCATGGTTATAATTTCCCAACTAACAAGGTAATAAACCCAGTTTTCTAAGGTCTCTAGATGCTTTAGTATTGCTGTTCGGTGAGGCACTGACATCTTGCAAGCAAGAGAGTCTTCATTTGTACCATAATGAGTCATTTAAACTTGAAGAGACTATGACCCTGGTAAAATACAGAAACCTACAATTCTGGCACAGTGGACTGTTAACCTGAGATATGCCATTAACCACTAACTAAAACCATTTACCCGTTCCGGTCTCAAATAAATAAATACAAGTTATACAATCTCAAAAGGTTTGTTTGTTTCTGTATAAGATTCAGGAGGACCACACAGTTTCTGGTCCCTGGAACTACAGTATCAGTCAAGGTTTGGTAGGGGAATGTTCCATGAACCTTGTTCTGAGTCTCTGAAGGGGTGCTAGGAACGTTTTTTATTTAACAGAAATCCAATGTTAGTTTAATTTAATGTTGTGGTCGGCAGGAGAAATAAATCATGCATTATGTAGGATGTGAAGCCATTTAATGTGTTACCCCTATACTCTGGGAGGACATTAAATAATGGGCTAACCAGTGGAATTAGACAGTACACATGCTTATTGTCCTTACAATTTAAAACCTCATTCCACCTCTCTCTCCCACTCTCCTCTCACAATCTAGAGAAAAAGCCAAAAATATACTTTATTTACGGGTAACCGCAACTAGAGTCAGAAACAGCATCATTTACCCTCTATTATTCATAAAAAAAACATAAACATATACTACCTACTACAATCACCTGATTAACTACACTCTTGTCTAAATAAACACAAAACCTTTCTAAAGCAACTTCTAGCGAACTTCTGAGAGGTCTATAAAATATGGATTACTCAAAGTCTGTGCCCATGGCCTTTAAAGCGGTGTAATTCCATTTTAATGCAGGAAAGCATTGCTTTAGAAATTAAATCCAGCCTTGTCCCCTGAAGATTAGAATTATAGATGTGCACAGAATGCACAATAGCAGAATAGCAGGTGTAT
The DNA here is from genome assembly GCA_017657215.1 of Limnothrissa miodon. NCBI lineage: Eukaryota > Metazoa > Chordata > Actinopteri > Clupeiformes > Clupeidae > Limnothrissa > Limnothrissa miodon. Next base: position 1,354,602 of record JAGFZM010001022.1, on the reverse strand, counting down.
GAACATTAAGACAAGTGCTCGTGCAACTACAACTAAAAAAAAAAAAATAGAAGTAACAGAACAATAGGACCAACAGCCGGTGGAGCCACAGCAATAAATAATGATGCTTTAAATAGAATTTGCCTTGTTTACATAATCTATAACAGCACAATGAAAAAAAAAACATTATAAATAAACAAATGTACACCACTATGCCAAGACTTATTAGACCCATTTATTTGACCGAGCCTTCTCTTTACAAAACTTCTATCAAGTACTAATGAAGACCCTCACTGCCTCTCCTGCTAATTAACAGCACTATCTAAAATTAATTACAGTTATATTGTCTCAATATATCTAGCCCTGGATAATTATCATATTGCTGCCATTAGCAGAGAGCTGGGTCTGATGGGAGAGGAGTCACAGCGGGGGAAAGCAAAGGGCTGCAGCAGGAGCAGCCTGTTCCAGGGTCAGCCCCCTTGGTGGGCTTTACCTGCCGCTGGAGCTCTCCCAGGGCCAGGGGTGAGCGTGTAAGTGCTCAGCGCTCTCCCCGGATGAGGCACAGCCTCTCTCCTGCTTATCTGTCACATCACATCAGCCCTGTGAGGGATGGCGGTGGTAGGAGAGCGAGGGAGAGAGAGCGGCAGAGGGGGAGAGAGAGAGAGTGATGCAGAGGCAGCAGCTGTGGCCTCACTGAGATGGAAAAGAGATGGAGGTGTGGAGGAGGAGACAGATGAAGAGAGGGGGAGGCGGAGAGGAGGAGAAGATGGGGTGGGGGGATTGCCGGTGGGGCACTTTGGGGACTTGCACTGGTGCTAATAGATGCCTCAAACGAGGCAGAGGAGCTCAGTGGCAGCACAGGTGACTGGGGGTTGTGAGCGGCGCTAATGCTTGTCCAAAGCCCCTCTGCTCACTCCCTATATCATCACCATGGCAGACGAAGATCCCAAATTAATTTTCCCAAATGGGGTTAAGAATCACATAAGGCCCACAACTAATCACAATCTTCATCAGCTGGTGAGCATCCACAAGCCTATTCCCCGCGCTAATATGCATGATAACTCAGAAGCAGTTCCAATGAAAATAAATTCATTTGGAGGATGAAAAAAGAGCAGCTAAGAAATGCAATTCTGAGATGAATCTGAATTATTCATGCCTAATACGGCCATTTTTGTGGTGATGGCTCAACACAGCAGCATCCTTTCAGAGGCAGATAAAACTTCTAATTGAAGAAACAAATCTAATTAGGACACAAAAATGACAAGCTTGATGGGCTTGCTGTTAAACAAACAAAAAAAAAAATGTAACGTCAATGATGTTAATGTACATTATATAGTGGTAATGATCAAATTAGCATAAATATAGTTATCAAATCTACCAGATCTAAATCAAGCAGTCACTTAGGTAATGGTCTATTTTTCTCTTTTTGTTAACTCCCGTGGCTAAAATTGCTGCAAGGCAAATGGCTTAAATACTGCTGACTAAAGCCTGAGGATTTGAAGATGCTGTAGGCCATAGATGCTGTAGGCCATACAGATAGGATACTCAATGCTGTACTACTTGCTTGCTAGTTCATATGGAGGGCAAAGGGTACATTTTACAGTATTTCCACTGAATGATTTTATATATTATGTGTCCAATGTATAGGCCCCACATGAACAAGAACTCTCATATTTTGTCAGGAACTGCTACACTGGCTAAATCTCGCAGAGGTTAGCAAGAAAGGCCTTTATTGCTTCAAGCAACTTTTCAGACAAGTGGAATTTTTCGCAAGATTACCCCCACATCACAAATTCAGGTCTGATTCACGTGACACAAACTGTTTGCAGCTCTAAGCTCAAGGTGTCATGATCAGCTCCTGTTCTTGTCTTTTTAGTGTTTCCCTGTTCAGTCCGTTCCGGTCCCTGTCCTGTCAGCCCGTGTTTTCCTGTTCAGTATGTTCCTGTCCTATCAATCCGCGTCTTACCATGAGCCGTATGTTTCTCCTAGTGTGTGCTCTGCCTCCTGATCCACCTGTGTCCAATGTTGTCATCTTGTTATTCAATCATTGTCTCGTTTCTAGCTCCGCCCTGCTTCACCTGTTTTGTGTTAATCAATCCTCATGTGTATTTAAACCCCTGTGTTAGTTCAGTCGTTGTCTTTGCATTGTCGCGTTACCCTGACCCTCTACTCTTGTTCTCCTGTGGTGTGTGCGTCGGTCTTGTTCCGTTCCTACTTGTCAATAAATATTATCTACGTGTCCAATCCACCTGCGTCTGGGTCTAACCATGCCTTCTAAACGCCGCACCCGTGACACAAGGTTAGATATTCTGTCACTCTACATTGCCCCTCCCTGCTGAGGGTGTCAAAGTTGTGCAAGGCCCTCTCATCATCTCACCATCTGCTGGAGTCACACAGCTCCATAACATCTCTGCACACGTCTAGAAAATAACAATAATGGCGTGTCTTGTAAAACACATGACACATAATTTACTTTTATGGGTAGGCTTTCAATGAATCTACACAATACAGTATAATGTTCCATTAAAAACAGTAACACTTAAGCAGATGACTGCAAATGGGCAACTACAATGATGCAATTAATCTGCAACACAAGATGTCAAAACAAGAATAATTACCTTCACTCGTCATAAACTACTCAGATATTGTCACCAGTACAATGATATTTACAACCACTGCAGCTCTAGCGTGCTGAAAATTTTGCTGAAAACATTGACTACTAAAGGAATTATCTGGAGTAAAATACACTTTACATCAATTTACGGATGACTGGGAGTACATACTTTGAGTTGACATCAAAATCATGTCATTCGGATGCGTTTTGAGCCAAAACTCGTTAGCCTTGAAGTGACCAGGGCATATCATTTCCGCCGCTACAAAACGTCCCGAGGTCTTAATGTGGTCGGATAGAGAGTCCAGAATGAATTTTAACGAGCCAGTACCTTTCCGGAAATGTTGCTGCTTCAGCTGCCATCTTTAGGGGAAAGTCCGTAGGAGCCGAGCAAAGCCTAGCTTACAAACAGGTTGGAATTTTGAATTGTCACGTGACGTGATGTCTCGCATGAGGTAGCCTCCTGTTGATGGAAGACGGCTTTTGCTGTTGCATACAACTTCATTTCAATTTCAAAAGGACTATGTTTAAAAAAAAAAAAAAACTATGAAATTTGTGAATTTCCAGAGCGTTTTACTCCACATTTGGAAATCGACTCCTACGGATTTTCCCCTAAAGATGGCAGCTGAAGCAGCAACATTTCCGGAAAGGTACTGGCTTGTTAAAATTCATTCTGGACTCTCTATCCAAAAAACAGAATGTTGCTTAGCCCCTCTTTAAGCTGGAAACAGACCAACCAACTTTTTCAGTCTGTTACAATTTTAAGTACAGACTAAACAGATTGGAAGGTAATTATGAGCACAAACCTAATGATTCCGTTGTTGGCTTTAGTTCCTTTCCATAGTGGCTATAGAACAGACAGGTAAGGAAAATATGTTATATTTAGCTGTGATTTCAACAGCAATGAAAAATCCACAATCTTTCGATATCACTCAATCACATCTGCTGTCAAGTGCTGCTAATATTGATGTAATGGACAACAAACAGTGGAGTCAAATCATTTCAGCCTCTGTGACCTTCGAAAGTTTCTGTCTCTGCTCTCTCACACATCGCCTTATCCCAATGCAAGTTTGACCTGACATTGTGAAAAGGCATTGGGATAAAATGTCTAATAGTGTAACATATCAGGCTGTGTGTGTGTGTGTGTGTGTGAATCCATGCCTAACAAACCCAATTCTTCTCTGCCTCACATCCAGATTTCCAGGTCTTAGTAATATCTGGCAATCCACCTCAGCCTAATTAATGCAGATTGAATATTTTAACAAAGGCCTGTGTCATCAAAGCTATCCAAATCATCTGCTTACATCTCCAAGGAGAAAACCCACGTGCGCTTGAATAGAGTTGATTTGCCTGTACACCATTTAGCTCTGCGTGCACTCACATCTCAGAGCATAAAAGGAGCATCTTAATGCAGTCATGGTGTAGTTTTGAGATGCCCTTGGCTCAGTCTGTGAGGGGGTTTTATAAGAAAGGCCAGTGTAGCAAGGGACGTTCTTCCTTTATACTTTCTCCTGATTGCCAAGAGAATCCAAAATGTGTGGAAGACAATTTTAAGAGTTTTCTGATATTACTTAATAATTATATTGTACCAAACCAAGTTTTACAGGTAGGATCAGTTGGTAGAAGGGTGTCTTAATGTACATCAACTTACAGAAGCATGGCTCTTCAATGGTAGATAAGGTAGATCAGTCATTACAGAAATTTCAAACATACTGTAATTCCTCAAATAATGACCAAGCCATAGAATTTCAGCTGACACAGACTTTTTTTTATAATTATACAGCATGTTTTATAATTATAATGTTATCTAAACTAGACTGATCAACAGACCAACAGACTTTCTCTATTGACTACACGCATATAGACTACTGTACATATTGACTACCAGTGTTCTGAATATTATGATCAGCTGATTTGCTTATCTGTGGCTATACACACCAGCATGGAAATAAGGTAAGGGATTTTAAACTTAATATATTAGTGGTAAGTAAGTAGACTACCGTATATAATGCTTTACTGGTGTCCACAGCAATATATTGAGTGTACAATTTTTACAGTAATCTTTTTTTTAGAAAACAGCTTTAGAATTAGAGTTGCTTATGAATGATTACATGTCTATTGTGTCTATGATAATAAAGTCAACAGTAAGTCACTAGTTTAAACACCTTAATTAGAATGAATTTTCTAATAATAGGGAAACTACACGTCAGAAAGTACAATACAACCATTTCAATTAATTAGGAAAGACATGATTATAGTATGATATATTGTCAAGCAAAACAGCATTTCTGACCTCTCCATTTAGGGCTTATTGGCAGTATGACTCTTTCTCTAATGCCTTTGATAACCCTACTGCTACTGTACACTAATCCTCCTTAACTCACACTCAAGTCAAATGGCCAATTAAAACTGCATTCTAAGTTGGGGACTCCCCCAACTTAGAATGCAGTTTTAATTGGCCATTTGACTTGAGTGTGAGTGACAGACAATGTGTGTCAGATGAAAACAGCACAATTTTGCTTACCACATAGAAGTCGCACAGGCCTCAGAGTGTAAACCTATTATATTTCTGGCATGGACTGACTGCACTAAATTGATTTTCAAAAATAGAAAACAATGTCTGTTCCACACCAGTTCAATTCAACTTCAAACATGCTCAACACATTTTTTTCTTCTGTGGCCACATTATTATCTACAGCATTACTGCATTCTATTTGCGGCCTACAGATATATGGACACACTCTGACTTTCTGTTTTCTTAACATTCCATGGCCTGACTAAAGCTATCCTATCATCTTCATTAGATGCAACCCTCTCTGTAGTGGATGAATGGCTGGAAAACACTAGAGTGGTTTGACATGCTGTGTTCTCTTGCTAAGCCTTTTAATACCTCAATTTTCTGTTTCCAATAATAGCCCTGGTCCCCTCCATCGGTCTACGTTCCTCTAACTGCTAGGCCGAAAATGAGCTGTCTCTGTTGGTCTAATCTGGCCTAATTCACCATGATGCGAGCTGATGGACTGATGAGCGCCTTGAGGGCTGTCTGTGCGAGTCAGTGGTGTCCCTAAATTTAACAGGAGGCGACTGGCAGAATTCAGGAACGAGGCAGCCTGTATGGACTTAAAGATGCTTTACCAAATGGCCACAAGCTGGATTGCGTGGGTGGACACTTCAGAAAGTATAGCCATTACACAGAAAACACAATAAGGTTATATAATAATCTCTTTTACAGATATAAAGCAGGTCTTAACAAGATTTATACGAAATCTTAACATCCTCACCATGAATCATTTACATTTAATATTAAACTAAAATGTATAATTCTTATATTATGAAGAGCATAAGACAAAAACCATTACATCATATCCAAAATAAAGGCTCAGACTGACCAGAAATGTTACCCAGAACCCAGAATGTTACACTGATAATAAATTGCACAAAAATGGAATATGAAACACTTACTGATTTTTACAACAGTACAGGCAATAAGAAGTAATTTGATTTGACAATGAGACTGGTGTAAATTTTTAATAACTGACCAAGGTACTGCTCACTAAATTACTCTCTAACGGTAAATTCAACAAGTCTGAAATGAGCTCTCCTTTGCATTTGGGTAAAATTAAATAAGTCATGTCACTTCAGTTCAAATTCATTATTCTGTGTGGATGAAAGAACTGTGAATGTACTGTATGACTTTATGACGCCTCTTTAAAATCGCCTCTTTAAAATCCTTAAATAATACAACCACTAAAATCGCCATTGAGTTTAATGGTATAACTGGTGGTTAAGTAAAAAACACTTCACACACAGAGTGTTGGACATATCCCTGTATTTACACACAGCTAGGAATGTCCTCTTAGAAATCACTCTCGCCGGATTTCTGTGTAAACACAATTTGACTTTCTGTTTCAAGGGCAGTTGTGCTTCGGCTCCAGAGCACTAACAGGTCCTTGTGAATATTGCTACATGTAGTGAGAGCTTTGCCGTGGCTGATGGGAGTGAAATGACTAACACCCCATGGCTTGTGATAAATAGGAAAAAAAAAAAAAAACTTTCTTACCCCCACCCCCCTTCATAAGTTTGCAGTGATTACATTTTTTAGTAGATGCCCAAGTCTGAATATTGCTTGATTGCACTGAGGAGGAAGTACCAGGAGGAATAACTGAATTTAATTCAGAAATACATTTGTGTGTAATTGGATGTTTTTTGTATATTCTGTGATTAGATAAACATATCCTCTTGACCTAAGACAACAGATTGATTGCTGCTGATTGGTGTTGCACAAACAATGCGCACATAAAACTAAACCTAATAATATGAAAATAAATATTTAAGTCACCACTAAATACAGTTAGAATATCAATAGAATTGAAAACATTGCAGCAGGTTGATGACTATTTTAGGATGATTTAAGAGCAGACCACAATGGTATTTGGAAAAGAGAACACAACAGAAGGCAGATGAGGACATGAGAAAAGGGGAAGATTCTAAAATACTAGAAAGAAAATACAACAATACAGTTTCTATTTAAAATGCCTCACACCAGCAACAGTTAAGGACAGTTAATTAGGGGTCTACGGATGCGACCCAGTTCTTTCCGAAAAGAATGTCAATACTGTGTTTTTTTTATCAAAACATTTTAAAATGTACGCTTCTTCCTTATTACTAAGTATTTGAAAGTCTAATTTAGCTTCATTGTCATTCTCATGGAATGTGTGATTCCAATTCACCTTACAATATTTACTATTCTATCATCTTAAACATCTACTCAAACTCAAAGCCGCGCAACACTCCCTTGCCACTCTATAAAAAGCCTTCCTCCTATGGAAAATGCCTCATCTGTCCAGATGGAGAATTTGAAAGAAGGCCATGTCATTTTAACTGGTCTCCGATGGTGGTCTCTTTCTTATCAGCAACTGCATGTGGCCTACTTGCAGGCAGCATTCCAGATTCAGAACCCATCAACAACCACAGATCAAAACAGCTGATCTATCTGCTCCGAGCTCAAGGACTTGCCATATCTCTGATTCTGCAAGATAAATATTTCAGCGGCATGACATCCAAATTAAACTGCGCCCAAGCTGTTCTACTGGGACTGGAAGGTTCACTTTTTTCCCAGCGTTTTGTTTTGGTCGGGGTGGGCCATGTCTTTGCAAGGGATAGATGAAATGAAAATACATTCATATGTAGATGGTAATCTATTTAAAGACCAAATAAAGATAAAGAGAGAGGCATCCAAAAAAAGTCTCCTCTCTATGGAGAAATGCCTCTTTTAGTCAGAAGTAATGCTAGTTGGGGGAACAGAAAAAAGAATGTCTGTGAATTTTTGCAAGTACTCAGCATCAGCAAATTACTTGAGCCTGAAGATGAAGAATATATGTTTGATAATTGCTCCAGCATATTAATAAGTTTTATGTTTCCAATTAATCAGCATCTTGTAATGTTAACACAATTAGTGGTAATGCATTATAGATACATAACAACACCCCTGGTATGAAGCCATGGAAACAACTGCCCCCCACACCTTCTAGATAAAGAACCCACCACCCGCTGAAGAAAAAAAAATCAGTACAGGAAGTGATTAGCGTAGCAGTAGTAGCAGGCAGGAATAAAGCTCCTCTTCACGCACATACTGTAGCCACACGCAAATACGCAAACAAACACACACACACACACACACACACACACACACACACACCTACCCACTCACTTACATTCACACCCAGAAGAAAACTCTTATCACATCTACTATCCCATTATTAGCCCAAGTGTAACAGGGCTATTACCCTATTATCCAAGGGAGCAGCATTATTAGCTCTGATAGTCAGATGAGACAGAAGCTCCATTCTTCAATAAACCCGCTGTTTAGCCCCACTGAAATCCCCTCCATTTTGTATATGACCCTTTTGTTGCAGAAACCAGCCGGCAAAAAAAGGGACGATTAATGAGATTAGCTGACTTGCCCTGCTCTGCACCAAGGATTTACAGAACACTAGCGGGCTCATTATGCTCTGGGCTCAGACAGTGGTGGTGGAGTCCCACGCTGTGTGTGGACTCAGCGGTGCCAACATATGTGGAGGGAGGGACAGGTGGAGGGGTGCTATGGAAAGGTGTGGCATGTGCTGGGGGGATGTGGGGATGACTGGTCTTCTGGTCACTTTTTGCTGTGTCTGTTAAGAGGTCTCTGTCTGTGCAGACAGCTCAACATTGGTGATCTCACAAAAAGGAGCAAAATGCAGTAACATAAAGGCAGAAACAGAATAAAATGTGTTGATTTGACTTGATGTGTTGATTTGACTATACATACACGGCATATATTACGGTTATATATATACAGGACCAGGACCAGACCCAAAATAGTATTGTTTAAAAAGTCAGAAAATAAAAATGAAAATTTGTCAGATGCCCCGTGCTGCCCAGTGCAACAATACCGTCTGCAATTATTTACTCATGATTGTATCATGAAATCCAAGCAAGACCAAGGTAAAGCAGGCCAGTGAGAGGAGAGATGTAGACTAAAGCTTCTGCCCTATTTACTGAGGAACTCCATGGCTCAGTCCCGAGAGAACTCAAACGCAAATGGATACAACAGAGCACAGACAGAAAGGGGGGGGGGGGGGGGGGGGGGCACTACCCTTTACACACACACACAGGACTCACAAACAAACAAACACACACACACACACACACACACACTCACACAGATTCAGATAGAATAAGCACCTTTAAACACTGCCCTTCAAGTGCAAGCAGACACACACACACAAATATAAACACATTGCCACCCCTCCTCAGGATATGGCTCCCCAGGTTTTCCTCCGCACCATTCAGATAATTACCCCAGTGAAAAGACACAAAACAGGGAACAAGTAGCCCTTGCTTAGATATTATATTGGACTGGGTGGTGTGTTCCCAGAGTGCACAAGGTGTTGGATGCATGAACACACACACACACACACATACACACACACAAGCAGGTGCAGCCTTGCTCCAACAAACCAGCATGGTTGTCTCTGTTTCCACCGGCAAAGCAATGCATCAGAAGCAGCTTCCACTTTGGTGTGACTCTCAGATCAATTGGTCAGCATTTGGTACAGTAGACCATGACTTAATGAGATCTCAGAGGGGTTGAGCACAGCCAGGCCGCATTCTCCAGCATCAGCCTGCTTACATGCATCTCTGCTGCTACACACCAAAAAGCATTATTACACTCACATGGGTTGGCTCAGACATGTCCAGAGCCCACATTAAAATGCTGCACAAAGGAAACACAGTACCAAGCACACCGTGTCTAGTGTACAAGAATGCACAGAAAACATAACCAATTACTGCAGAGTTGCATGAACGTGTAGTAGTAGTATGAACGTGTCTGATCATATACTGTACATGCTATAGTAAAAGAAAGCATGCTTATTTTACTGACAGAAGTTCTCTCATAAGCAGACTATGTTATCTATGGACATTTCTCCTGTGTACTCTTTGGATCCAGTCACTATAGAAAAGAATTAACAAGATGTGTTTTCTGGACTCATTAAGGTAGTTACTGTGGCATGAACAGGGGAATAGTATGTGAGGGAAGCATAGCAGGAAAGATGAGTGTTGCCTTGCTGCAGCTGCATGGCTTGTGGTTTCGGCACTGGAAACGATCCAGCAGAGAAATTGTTTGAAAGGCACTTTGCAAATTGCATTGATCTCTCCAAAGACCTGGCTTCCACCTGCCACACATTTTAATGCATGTCTCTGTTACAAAAGGCCGAAGAGGCAGGTGCAGACTCGACTACAGAACAGAACGTCTAAGTGTGCATGTTGGATAGAGGGGGAAAGAGATGGGAGAGAGTGACACATACACACACACACAAACACACGCGCACACAGGCACACACACCACACACACAGTCTGCGGTTCCTGGGACAATTAATAGTATGGATTACAGCATGGTCCTTGTGCTCTTGATCTAATTAAAGCCTGATATGTTTACATTAGCGCTCGGTGTGGGGACGCACATACCACAGCTCTGGTTGGACACACACACACGCACCTCGATACACCCACACACACACACACACTGTTTGCCTAGGCTATTAGATTGTGAATAAACATTTGTGAGAACTTACACTGTTCAGTTGCCTGTGATCGGACCAGCTCTTTTCCTCAAACATTCTTAGTAAGACACAGGCTTCCCAGCACAAAGAAACTACCCTCTGTGCTCAACCTAGCTGAACCTTATACAGTACAGGCAGATCAGTTAGCATATTAGTTCACCTAATGAGTTTCAACAGACCACAACTGATTTCTAAAGGCTACATTATTCTCTGTACATTGTATTCAAAAGGGTGGTAATGGCTAGCTGGAATGACATGCAATCTGCATGTTTTCAGCATTTGACAACATAATGCACAGGTACTGCAGGTCGCCGAGGCTAAATAGGCTTGGGCTTGTGTATTCAAAGGTAATCAGCTCTGTGTGTAATGTCAGTGAATTACTGGGTACAGACCGGAAAGTTTGATATTCAAAAACCTTAAAAAAGAGTGTTCGACACAATAGAGAAGAAAGGTGTTAAGAAAAAAGAAGAAAAAAACTTAAGTTAAAAGAAAAATCAGTCCCATTTTTTGAAGCTTCCGAGTGTTGTCAGTAGTCAGAGGAGGCCCAGCATTTAGTATAACGTAGGGTAGGGCTGTGCGATTTTGCCAAAAATCTAAATTGCGATTTTTTTCAACCAATATTGCGAGATTTTATTGTGATTTTTCGCAATAAAAACCACAAGCACCACATGTCCTATTAATATGCATATTTGTACACAATCTCTAATTAAAAATAGAAAATGAACTACTCATCAATCAGCATATTTTTATTTAAGAGAATATCTTGTTGCGTTGAACCCCAATCCTTGTTTAACATGTGATGAGTGTGGCTAACAAACAAGATTATGCATTAAGTCTATGCAGTTACAAAACAAAAAAAAAATTGCGTGCCTCTGCGATTTCGCAATTGCGCTTTTCAAAATTGCGATTATATTGCAAATGCGATTAATTGTCCAGCCCTAACGTAGCTAACGAACACTCATGCCTCACATGCATTTTCCACTGCTGACTTATAAATAAAAATCTTACCTTAGCTGACTTTATCCTTGAAACTCTACTCACATCCATGCAGGGCCCACAGAATATGTGATAAATATAAAGTAGCCTACAGTTAACTTTCATTTTGAAGTGTCCATCATAGGAGTAGCCTACCATTTGCCCATCTTCATTCAATATATCAAGACAATGGGAAAGAAAATAGCAGTGTGACAGCAGAGAAGCAGGTTTAGTAATTGTGCATGGTAGAGCAATCTCATAAAAAAGCACATTGCAAACAACAACAACAACAACAAATAAAACTGGGCTTGTGTCTATCACTGACATTCGGCTCTGTCATAATGGAAAGTTATTCTCTTTGCCCCTAAACAAGGACGTAAGGAACCAATTTCAGTGGTGGTGATGTTTTGAAACATTCATCTGACTGGGTGGTAATAGTCTCTTAGCAATGGCAAGTGTTAGAGAATTGGCTCAACACCACGCACACAGACAGGAAGAGTGAGGGAGATAGGGAGTAAGAAAGAGAGAGAGAGAGAGAGAGAGAGAGAGAGAGAGAGAGAGAGAGAGATACAAACAGAAAGAGCAAAAAAATAGCATAACTGCGGGAAAATCTATTCTCATCCTCTTGATACCAGCTGGTGCTTGATGGGGGAGGCAGACCATAAGGGGGTGAGAAGACTGAAAGAAGGGTATCAATGTTTGGCTAAGAGGCCCCAGAAGAGACTGTGTGACTTGTAGTGGGCAGAGGCCGAGACCTTACCTCTGCAGATGGTGCCATTGCCCACATAACCTGGCTTGCAGGTGCACAGGTGGCCCCTGATGGTGTTGGTACAGATGGCATTGTCATCACACGAACTCTGCTCACTGGCGCACTCGTCATGCTCTGACGAAGACAGCAAAGAGGAGAGAGAGAGAGAGAGAGAGAGAGAGAGAGAGAGAGACAAAGAGACGAAGAGAGACAGACAGACAAACATAAAGAAAGAAAAAAAAAAACGAGGTCAGCACACACAGGAGGCATATATTCCAGGCCCTGAGTGAGACAGCATGAATGACAGGTAGGGAAAAACTCAAAAAAAGCAAAGTGAGATGGAGGGAGAGTGAGTTTCAGTAGCCCATAAGGCAACGTTTTGTCTCTGCTGCCTCACCCCCCCTTAGTGTGCCGTGCTACCAACAACCATATGGAACTAGAAAGCTGCAGTCAGCCCTGAGACAAAGCGATTTTTTTTTTTTTTTTTTTTTTTTTTTTTTCCATCCTTCTTCTCCTCTCTACAGAAATAATAGACAGCCGTGGCTGTCAGGGATAAAACACGATCAGTTCCACTGTTTACCAACGCTGAGAAGTCCCTCCTTTTTTTCTCAGCCTTTGTTCCCTGACAAAGCTGTCAGGGCACCCTAGAAAAAGGGAGCGCGTGCAGCCTCCACCACAGTCGAGTCCTCCCATCCACCGAGGACTGGTGGTGGGGAAACTGATCTGACTGATAGGCCTCTTAACAGATACTCTACAATACTGTATATGCATTCCTTGCCGTTAGCTACCACATTCAGCACATTCCACATTCATTCGGAACCACATGTAATGCTGGTTGATTATGATGACAATGTGTCTCTAAAACAACAATGTGAGGATAACGAATGGCCTACTTCAGTTAACAACAGGATTGCCTTGAGCCAGCCTGTTACTTCCTGTAAGAATATATTACCACAGACTAATAATCTATGGACAGGATATGATGTCATACAGTGAATAGATAGAAAGGCTCTACAGCTCTGGATCACACGCCCTGCTGTAATTGACTTTATCTGAGGTCTCCCATAAGGATCCCACCCCTATGCCAGAGTGTAATTAACTAACACAGAGATGTCATTTCCTGTTAGTGTCACAGACGACTAATGATGCAAGTCAGTGCCATAAATGTTTCAGTCACATTTCCCAAAGCATCACATAATCATTGCATGCTGAGCTTGGATACCTCTTCAAAAAGGGCCCTGTTCTTTCCGCCCATTGCTACTTGGTTGTTTTTGTTTGTATAATCTCGCTGCAGCTCATTGCAGCTTAATTTGTGCAGATAAGGCAACACTAGGAGTTCTCTCTAAAGGTGAGCCCACTAGAGGCCATCTGCTTTATTAAAACCAAAGTCAGGCTCCAGTCATGTTCATCTGCTGGGCTGGAATTAGAGCCCCCACCCACCCACCCACACACACACACGCACACACACACACACACACACACACACACCCCTCTACCACCTCTACTTCACCCCCACCCCCAGACACTAATTTCATGGCCGGAGGCCTCTCCACTCACAGAGTGAAAGAGAGAGACAGCGAGAGAAAGAGCAGGAGAAAGAGAGAGAGAGAAAGAGAGGGAAAGCAGTACTGCACTCTTCATCAATATGCACCAGTCATCTTAATCACGACTAATACATTTCTTCCTTAATTAATGACTCGTACTTATTGAGCCTCTAGGGTTAAGGCCGAACACATTCTTCAACTGTTTGTCTCAAGGATTTCTTCCATGCTGAGCAGGAAGGCTGAATGTCAACAGAGGCGAACATTTAACATCTTAGAATTTGATGACAAATCCAGGTCAGACTGACCTGAATGATTTAAGACTAAAGCTGATGAATATTCACAAGAATGATAACACAGATTAATTTTACCATCACGTAGGACTGTGTGTCACTTCTGTGATCATAGGTAATAATTTAATAGTGCACTTGACTGAGTGGTCAGTGACCTTAAAAAAAATAAGAGATGCAATGCATAACCAAACTACTGTACTTTATAGGTGCCCTGCCAAACCAAACAGTTTTTAAATATGATGGGTCTTTATGAGTTATTTGGTGTGTTTCGAAAAAACAGGTATGTGCGCACCACATTTAAGATGACTTGAGAAATAACATTGCATTAAAAGAGGACATGAGTATATAAAAAGTGATCCTAATGAACAGATTTGTGCAGTTTATTTTTCTTAGCCATGTCTATTCATGTTTGAAGAGCCGGATTTCAGGAACCAAACAAGATATCAAGCTGAAACTTTCACTTGGCATGGAGGTATGTTCGGCCAAACAATCAGGAAAAAATGTTATCAACTGATATGGAATTACTGCCGTTTCCTCTGCAAGTGTTATCTCAGAAAGAGAGGACTCCGTGTCACTGAGATGAAACATACTGCCCTCTGAATGAGAGGGCACTGCCACATGTTTCTCTTAATTGAAAAACACAGCGAGGTCTTGAGAGATATGAAATGGAGGGTCAGGGGGTCATTAAAGTGTGGCTCCTGACAATGACAATCCTGGGCTCCAGGGGGGCATGAGTCAGGTCTGCTTCTCTGTAAGCCATTATCCTCACACAATCAGCAGCTGATTTAGGACCTACCCATGGCAATTAGAGGAGTGGCGTGTCAGGGCAGACTGAGCCATGTCTGTCTGTCCAGAGATAGCCATCCGTAATGATGTATAATGACTGGCCATCAGCAGCCAAGGAGCGAACAGCCTGCAAGCCTCTATGCTCATATGGCTGCAGCATCAGGGAAGGATTAAGGCTGGCTATTGGCAATCTCTAGCTAAACACCTTATTACATCAGCTGAATTTTCCCTATTATACTTCCCCTTAGCAATTTTATATGCAATCAGCCCAGCTTCAGGTGTGGTCAGACCGGCTTTTTATTTTATGAAAGAAAAGAAAGAGAGAAAGAAAGAAAGATGGATAGATAGACAGATAGATAGATAGATGACTAGAGATAGAAAGCATATGCAGCTGCTGTAGTTCCTTTTTACCCAAAATGCACTGAACCACTTAAGATGTTCATGATTCATTTTCATCAGACTTTCCCAGTAACTCCCAGTCCCCCTATTCTTTTTTTCAGGTAGAAGCAAGCAGTCTCTAAAACACCATAGAGTGCAGCTTGATAATGTGAAATTTAATGGCTAGAGACAGGCTGATGAAAAAGAGATGGCATGATGCCATGCTTGTGAAGCGGCGCTAGCATATGCCCACGCTCAGCTGCAGACTCGGCCATGCTGCTCTGGCACGCACCTCCGTCTGAGTTCATAAGCTGCGCTGACCGCCTGTCAAGATCTCTATCAGTCAAAAGCAGACCCGGCAGACAATCACGGGAGACCTTTTCACAGGAGGGACTACAGGAGGAGTTCAGAGGCCCCCATAGAGGAACATGCAGCCACCGCTGCTCTCGTAACCAGTGCAGGGGGATGAGGGCACAGTAGGTGGACACTGACACAACAGAGCAAAGCAGGCACTTTATGCCTATGTTTAAGGGTTTTTTTGCAGACACCTTCATCCAAAGAAATGTACAATACAGATCATACACTGACAATACCCTAATTACACTATCAATACACTAATTACATAAATATTCACTATCAAAACACTATAACTACACTATCAATACACTAATTACATATACTTTTATCTAATAAGCCCAATAGTAATAATAAAAGCTATTAGGAAGGACTTTGGAAAATCCATCCCAGATTTTGCCCCAATTCAGAAGGACCAGATTTTTTTCAATCTGAACTCCTGTCAGATTTGCCACAGAGTTTGCATTGCAGGCTTGTGACACCTGATTAGAAGTTCTATAAGAAAACTGACAATCATTGTTGTAGCTCTGGACAAATCAAGTTGAATGAATGACATGAATGTCCAACAAACATGACTGACTGAAACATGGAGCGTAAAAGTAAATCATACTGTGTTTGTCTGAGCTTAGCACAAGTGAGAGAAAAATCATGTTCAGGTGTTGTTTCTATTTCAATTGCATGTCCACATATTCTTTGTAAACTCACTAATATGCATAACTCATTACTGGAACACGAGGTGAAACTCTCCATTCAAATGAAGAACTGCTGTGTTTGCAAACTCAGATGTGCTAATGTCCTGAGCCCTGTGTTGATACAGGTGCAAAACCATAACAAACATTGTCTAGAATCGATCAACTGTCTCTGACCACATTCACTGAGAACAATACACAATGAAACACTATTTGGAATCAAATCAGCTCTCTCATGCATAAGGACCTAAATGTATGTGATGAAAATATGTGTTTTTAGTCATAATTTTGGTTGTTGAAGTTGTTAAAGTTTCTTTAATTTCAATTAGTTGTTTATTTTAACATGAGAACCATGAAAGTATCCATCATTTTAGCTATATACTGCATGCTGCATGGAGTAATATCCCTGAAAACTCGGGCTGATAATGATGTCGCATTACCCTGCATAATTACCCTCTGTTGCAGAATTAGCATCCTATTTTGATTTCACTTAACAGCACAATTTACTCAGAAACAAGATGCAACTGTTTGGCTCTGATATGTGTGTGCAAATCTTCCCATTTAATTGGTCTCCAAGGAATGCACATACAATGTATGTGCTGGTAAGATGAATGGAGAAATGGTTGTGAGAGGTGGTGCATCACTGACATCCTTTTTTGGACAGGGGCTGAGACCTACCAGAATTTCCAGCTCCCCTGGCACATCATGGCAATGTGTTGCCAAGCTTTAAGTTGTGCCTGAGAAGGAATCAAATTGCCCTGGCTGATGCTGTAACAGGCAGCCTGAGCCTTCTCTTCTCTCACCAGGACATCCCATCTCCTTTAAGTTCAGCACTACAATTACTTGGCTTGTTCTGAGACCACTGCTGTTTGGGGGCTTTCTGTTCTCGACTCACAACAATGGGCCTCAATAAAAAGTCTGTCAATAAAAAATAGGTTCTTCACTTCAACTGCTGTTCAGCATTTTCAACATTTTAAACTATATGCTTTTAACTTGTTTAAATGGATGTCTAGGTTTAAGTTATTATTATTTATGTACAGTATTTGGCTGAAGCATTTATTCAAATCAACCTACATTCATCAGTTATTTCAGAGGCTGGAGTCTAGAGGGCTAAGAGCCAGGCTCAAGGACATAATGGTGGCAACCATCACTCTAACCCCCACTTTCAGGCCACCGCCACGCAGGCCGGGCGGTGCCTTAACCACTACACATTCACCAGCCCAGATTAGAGAGTTTGGGGCATTATAAATATGCAAGCATGCCATTATGGTCATTAGCATGAAACTTGTTCATAATGCTAGGTCAAAGCCAGCATCTAAATCCACTCAATGTGTTTAAGGACTTTATCCATGTGACGCCCCGGCTTTGCCATGATGTCTTGTGCTACATCTCTTTCTCCCTTTTGCTAGAGTAGTGTGTGTGTGTGTGTGTGTGTGTGATACTCTTAGGCTCATGCTTGTTGCATATCTATTGCATTTTGACCTGCAGGAGGAGCCGGTGTGTCTGAGGGCGTGGTTTCCTGCTAATGGAGGTTGGGATAAAAGCTGTGACCTGATTCCTCTTCGCCCCTCTCTCTCTCACCTACTTTGGCCTGATACCCCTATACCATATAGTATTGTTACAGTAAGAAATTTAACTGTAAGCTAGAAACAAGACAATAAATTCATCACAGCAATGAATTGCAAAAAGTTTGTGTATTTTTCAGGTATAGAAAAACAAAAGGAGCAACTATTTATAACTGCCCATCTGTGCATCTAAAGTATAATTTTTAGACCTCAATTGTTTGAGCACATTTGATGACTGACCTCCATAGCTCTGGGCCTCCGTTCAGTCCTACTGCACCAGGAAAAAAAAATCAAGTTCTCTTTACACCCTGCTTCCACGCTTATTACTTGCATAATTGGAATAGGATTGAATTAAACTTTCATTTCATATAATATATAACTGAGAAAAAATGAGCATTTTCCCTGAACTAGAACTACTTCAAATTATGCGCTAACTGTTGCATGAAATGAAAACTCTTGGTTATACTGGGAGTGGTTGTTTAGCAGTGAAACCGCTCATGTTCCCAAACCATCAATAACTGCTTTGCAAGCAACAAACACGCCCGGTCCTCAGAGCTTTGATCATAATCCAGGCACATGGACTGGACTGCCGGCTCAGCATATTTAGTGCTATACAGGTCTTTGTAATCGTTGGTCATGGTGTGTGACAGGGGTGGTGAGTAGGGGGGTGCCACTGAGAGCACAGCTTGGCCGGAGGGACCACACCGATGTCCATTAAAGTGGCGGCTCAGCTAAAAACAAATCATTAAAGCTATGTCTCAGGCCATGTAAAGCTTTGCTCCACAGTGCTCACTACAAGTTGAAGAGGCAGTACATCTGCAGACGGCAAACTCACTAATCTCAGGACCTGTTATGCTACATTGGCTTTCTGCCAAGAGATGACTGGCTTTGCCCCACAGTGCAGTGGCATGGAACATCCTGGAAGACTATCCCAACTTGCTTTCCAAGCACTGATATCACGCTTCAGTGGTAAGAGGGATCATCAACTTAACGTTTAGGGTGACAAACCACTGAATGTATAGGATAACAATGGTAAATGTTTGAACAAAAGAGAGCCATTTCAATATAACCATACAACTTTACAGACAGTACTCTAGCCTACATGCTGAAACAAACATCAAGTGTGTGACTTGATTATTCCTTTTTTAGTAAAAAAAAAGAAAAAAGGCATTACAATCAAATATAAAAATAGGTAAAATTAGGGTTTTTTTTTGTACATACAAATTCACGATAAATTTTACCATCACCTGTACAGAAACCATGACTATGATTGAAGTTATTTAGTGCTCTGTTGAGAAGTCAAGACCTAACTGAGAACACTCAGAAAAAAAAAAAACATTTACAGAACATAGCTACTGTAAAGCCCACCAGGAGAAAAAAAGCACTGCTGGACTTGAAACTAATCTGAAACTGCTGTATCTGGCTACTGAACATTTTCAATAATGAATCCTGTTGAGAGATAGTGGTCCTCTTTGGCTTGCCACGGATTAGTGGGTATGAATTTGGATCGCAGTGAGAATATGGGCCTCCCAGGCACACGCTCAGTTCCACTGGGGATAGCATTCAACAGGACACCAGCGAAGCATGACTACAATTACTGAGACCTCTCAGAATTCACCAAAACATGGGGAAACAGCACATGGCCACATCCCAGCACACACACACACACACACACACACACACACACACAAACACAGACACAGACACACACACACACACACACACAGAGTTTTGAAAACACATAAGCTGTTTATAGTGCTGAGTATCAGAGGATTTTCACGTAAACTCCGCAAACACACCAAAATGCCAGGGATAATCTCACAGTTTCAATGACAGAAACTCTTTTTAGGAAACTGGTCAGGCAGATGTCTGAATATGAATATGAACATGGATGGAATAAAAATGGATTCATTAATAGGTAAATCTTGCATCTTTACACCAATATTTACACTAAATAACTGTATTTTCTAACACAATATTCTGTTTTTCTAAATGACATGTGTAAACATCTCAAATTGTTTTTTTAATTAATATTCTGACCTGTCTTAATAAAATCCAAACGTTAATCCATCATTGTTACCAAGGAGCCTTGCGGTCAAGATAAGATGCTACTGCTGGTCGTGATCTGGATATCTTACTAGCTGTCCTACACATTTCTTTCTTTCTCTCTCTAAGTGGCTTGGCCCTGGAAGAGAGACACACTTACTCTCCACCGCTGTGTAAGACTCTATTAAAAATTAATTTGAAGGAAAAACATTGCTATCTGCCACCTGCACCTCCAGTTTCTATCTGGAACGATTTTCAAGATATTCATCAGCGAGATCGATGGACAGCTTCATACTAGTTGTGCTTGCAGGTCAGTGCACTGGAGACGTTTCCCTCCGTATTACCAAATCAATGGATATTTCATAATTCCATGAATTTAATTCAATTTTTTTAAAAAGTAGAAACACAGCAAGCACCAGCAAATAGAAACTCCCACTCTGCGGTAAAAATACTGCAATATCTTTTGTGACTATGTGAATATGTGTTTTGTGTTTTAATGAAAATGATACATCTCACTGCTGGGATGTCAAGGCCAGTTGCCTGAAGCTGGGTGACATTGCACTAAACGAGCTTGTGGACTTGCCCCCAAAGGAGAGGCCATTTTAAATATGATTGCCATGTGTGCCCTCTCCTCTAAGCTAGGTCCAGACCGAGGAAGAGAGCATGAAGGCCAGTGACTTCTGTATAATTAGCCGTGTCTGTGAGAGCTTTTCACCTCCGCATCAGGCATGGAGAAAGTAGGTGCCCCACACTCAGGGTGCCATTTTCTTAATGCTGGATCCATTTCACCTTAAAAACTGTTCCACCATTGTTGTCATAAATCTTGCCGCACTGCAATTTACTTGTACTTATGAAACCTACTTTTCTGTTTTACGATTCTACAAGGACTTGTATTATAGTCAGATTAATGATGGAGGTATAGTGCGATGGCCATCACTTCTGAAAAAAATAATTCAAACCCTACCTTCGATTGCACAAAGTGCCTCATGCCCATACAGAAGAATAAAATGTGACATGGTGAAATATTGAAGCTATTAATGCTAAATTAGCAATGTGACAACTACTAAAGGCAAGTAGTCACCTTCACGCTCTGGACCAGTCTAAAGATTCTGGTCGGTGCTGGTGTAAATCAACATGGATCTTTTCTGGACAAGCTTGCTTTAGCTAATTAAGTCACAGTTCATCTTCACACAGCTGCAAACAATAGGGATTCCTTAGTCTAGACTGCTCAAAAGGGACTTTGTTAAACATCAATAACTTGCCTCTGGCTACTGCTAGGGATTTTTCTCTCTATCGCTAGTACAAGTGATACATCTTACTATCCTAAAATACTCACACTAGTGTGTTTTTACTGTAACTGCAGACCAATATGCAGATGAAGGCATGGAGCTTGATCAAAGAGTCTGGCTTCTAAATGCTATTTCAATTCCTACTGAACTGACTCCAGACATTCCAAGGTTGACTTAATTAAATTCAAATCAATATAGAATGAGGTTGAGTGGTTCACTTTATTAAGCTTTTTTTCTGACCATTAATTCCCATTTGCAGTAGTGACCAAACGTAACTGTCAGCACTTTTTTTGACAAATCAAATAGCTGCTGCAATTAAAATTCACCCTAATGCTAGAGGTAAGAAATCAACCAACGGAAGCACATACACTTTTAGTGAAAATGATAATGACAACGAATAAAAAACCTGTAATTTTTTTCCCCAAACTGTTACTGCATACTTTAGCAAAGAACCTGAAGTATTGTGCTTTCAAGTTACTATAACTGGTAATTATTCTGAAATGGAGACAACAAACAAGCCCACTCAAAGCCACACACAGATATTGCTAACATATCTGTTTCTACTTCAAACACTGCTGGAGTAAGATGTCAGCCTTTTACAAACTGCTCCAGACTGTGGCAATCCTGTCTTGACACAAGCATAGCTACTATAATCTTTTGTTAATGGTACATATACTACAGTATGTGTACTAATTGCATATCCATACAACATACATACACTGCTGGTGACAGTAGGCCTTATTCTACATGCACGTATATGCATAATGTTTTCTACAGTAGGCTATATGCATACATTAATTATGGGGAGAACATGATGACCTTCAGCCATACGCCAATAGTCTTGCAGAATTACACCAGAGAACAGAAGCAGACATATTCCAGACTGGACCACTCGATCTTCCATAAATCTTCATTTGCTTTATGCACTCTCCAGAATGACGATTTAACAGCACTTTTCATCAGACTTGACTTGTACTTGTCTCTCGCCTGCTGAAGGGCATGTGTCTGGCACTTCTCGAGTACAAAGTGTTTTACAAGAGTTTGAGGGGGCTTGTGCAGTGGCACCCCTGCTCTTTCAAAGCAACCGGCACAGAGCAACTCTCAAACTCCCAGTACAGACAGCCAGGCAGAAACAGCAGAGTGAAGGAGTAGAGCGAGTGAAAGAGACAGAGACAGGGAGAGAAAGAAAGAGACAGACAGAAAGGGGGAGAGAGTGTGAGTGAGAGAAATCACTTCAAAAGATTCCTCCAGGATGCCCTGTCGCATATTAGAATGATATTTCTCATGTACAGAATAAAGGCAGGGGACAGAGTCATGTGTATACATGACACACTGACACACGTGGCAAAGAAAGAAATCTACAAAAGGAACATAAAAATATGACATAGCACTTCAACTTGCAAAGGTCTGGAAAACATATTTGACCTCTTTAGAACTACAAATCATAAAGTTGTGGCCAATTTCTCTGTCCAAAGATTTATGCCTTGATACAATTTGTGTTATATTCATGTACCACACTTAATTTGACCTTACTTTAAAAAAGAATACTGTTTATTGCTAGAAACAAAATTACAACAAAACAGAGCAGTAGACAGAGTGTAAGGTGAGCTGTCAGTGTGACCTACCTGTGCAGGAGTAGTCATCCACCCTGATGAAGCCTGGCAGACAGTCGCAGCGGTGGCCTCCAGGGAGATTCACGCACACGGTGTTCGCCTGGCAGTAATGCATCTGGGTTGCACACTCATCTATATCTGAGGAGACAACGCCGCACAAAAGAGTCACTTCTGCTGAAAGTCAAAGCCGCACGCCCTGAAATATGCACACATCACCAGAGGAAATTGGTCTTAAAGGGCCAAAGTATTTTGATTTATTTATGTATTTATTTACTTATTTTTTTATTCATTGGGGGTGGGGTGGGGTTCAAGGTATCACATTAATGCATCTGAGATGATTTTAGTAAAAAAAAAAAAATAAAAAATAAAAAAATTCAGAACTACGTTGGGGCTTTCCGTACATTGATGACAGTTGAAAGAAACATAGATTTGTATAACTATATTGAACATTCAATTATTCTGTCGTTTTTTTTTTCAATTGATTAATCCAGTAATTCAATAAAACCTATTTATTTACTAATTTACAGTAAAATAATTCAGCCAGCTTATGTCTTTAAAACAATGACACAGAAGCTAAGTAGTATACAAAACATGATTGATATCATAGCAGAGAAGCAGAGAGTTTTAAAAGATTACTTTTGTTGAGAGGAATTTATTTCAGCTATTGCCAGTTTTTGTAATGAAATTATTTAAGTAATCATAGATCATAGGAATCATAGAGAGCCAAATTAAGAATGCACTAAAGTTAAGTGAAAAAAGTTTTAGCCCTGCTATGCCAAGTGTAGGGTGGAAGCTTTTCAGGGGTGAAATACTCTTACTGAGAATAGACTACAAAATGTTAATGCTATGGAGAATCAATAAATTATTCATGTTTTAAGCATTTTTTGCCTCAAATAATTCTAAAATGCATGAACATGGAAATAAGGTACTTGTCCAAAGAGAGACAGACAGAAAGGGGGAGAGAGTGTGAGTGAGAGAAATCACTTCAAAAGATTACTCTAGGATGCCCTGTTGCATT
The DNA here is from genome assembly GCA_017657215.1 of Limnothrissa miodon. Taxonomy (NCBI): domain Eukaryota; kingdom Metazoa; phylum Chordata; class Actinopteri; order Clupeiformes; family Clupeidae; genus Limnothrissa; species Limnothrissa miodon. The sequence continues at coordinate 1,330,614 of JAGFZM010001022.1, read as the reverse complement.
TTAGAATGATATTTCTCATGTACAGAATAAAGGCAGGCGACAGAGTCCTCTTGGACTTTATCTGCAACATTGCCAGCAACAGCAGAAAGTGGGGGAAAAAAGACCCCATATATTCACATAACAGTTTCAAAACATCATTATCAACATGAAGTGTCTTTGCGACAACAGTAAAGTATTTATAGGGGGGAAAGGTCCATTGAAGGCACCCAACAGTTATAAGTCATTTTGACTGTCACAGGGTACTAAAGTGCCCTTGAATAGACCGACAGTAGCACACGATTACTACTTATACATTAAAAACACTCTTCCATGTGATTAAGCTGTCAGTATGAAAATACGCGGGTGCAAAAACTTTGGTTGTCCACTTCTTTATCAGCCTCTGGAAAAAAAAAATAATTGGCATGCTTACTCCCTCTCCTTTGATATCAAGAACAAGGTGATTATTTCCATTGCACACAAGCGCAATGTCTCCACCGAGAGCTACCTAGCAGTTGTCGAATAGCATTTCTTTAATTGAGTTGGCTCTTATTGAGGATCTACTGTAATATGCTATGCTCACGAGATGACTGTGCATACTGTAAGATGCAAAGATGCATTTTTTAAGGTACATCAGAGTAAGAGAGATATAGATGAGAGAGAGAGAGAGAGAGAGAGAGAGAGGGAGACAGAAAAAGAGAGAGTGAGAAAGACCAGTATTTGGTCAGATACAAAGTGACCCAGCTAAGAATCCTCCACAGAGCACATGGCCTTGTTTCAGTGGTACAGACTCTGAATGAGGTAAAAAATTCTGTCAGAGCCGAACTGCCTCGTGTCTCTAGAGTGTCGGGACATGCCGGCTCCAGACGTCTCTCTCTCTCTCCTCCCTCTCAGCAAATCCAAGTATTCCAATGCTAATGTACCCTGAAAGTCATCCTTATAGCTGTTTAACTGCAAATCACATTAAGCAAGACACTGTGTGAGGGACTCGACTGGTGATGGAATCAGGTCAGACAGTGTAGCAGAAAGATCCATATAATATCTTGAAGGTTAAGCGTTTCCTTTCTCTAAGGTATTCCAGTAGAGTGGAAGGCAGAACAGTAAGACTGCATCAAATGAAATGTCATTCCCTTCATTTAATACATAGCTAATCTATAGATGCTCCATATATGTCTCAATTCTTGTGGCCTGTCTATACAGAATATAGATGGCAAGTGTTGCAATATTATCCATGACTAGAAGATAAAACATTGGATTCATATATCTGCTGCCAGCACACAGTCTGAATGTAATCCTGTGAGGTACCCATCTCCTCCTGAGGAGTCCTGTCACTGATACCTTTAGGGAGATAGAACTCACCACCATAGGATTCACTTCATCACACTCGATATAGTTAAAAGTATATAGGCCCATTACTCTTAAGCATGTATGCTAATAAGCCCACTGAAAAAAATCCTGCTGAAAATGTGGAATGTCTTTTATTTTCCCTACTTGAGTCGTGACATTTGGTGGCATGACTTCACTCGATATCCATTTACACTGAATTACTCATAGGCTCATTAGATAAAGCTTCATGCTATGCGATGATGGTAAATCGCCCAAGCTGGATCGGACTGGAAGGATATTCTTAAGCAGGCTCTTATGAAGCAGCCGAGGAAATTTCCCCCACCCCCATCACCACCCGCCCCGCCTTGAAAGACTGCATCTCAGGCCCATAAGAGGGCCAATTAGTGGTCCTGCCCAGTGCCCAATAGGCTCTACCCCTGCTCAGGGATCTGTTTGTTGGCTTGGGTTTCCTCCAGCGAACACAGGGAGGATTGAAAACAAATAAAAATACATAGACAGATGACTCTGACGAAGAGGTAATGTCGAAACGTTCTTGCACATCTTGCACAAATAAAAAGACTGCAAGTTTCATCAGTGTGCTCCTGTCCTCTCCTTAAATAAAAATACATACCATTTGCACAGGTTTCAGAAAGGTTTCAATGTGCATATGCATGGGTTTCAGACACATTGCACAGAGCGGGACCATGTGAAAGCGTTTGACGCGTCCAGCGACCACATAAGGCCTTTCATTCCCAATACAAACTAGTCCAGCATGCACATCTCAATGTGTCCCATGCTGCTACAATCTCTACTGTGAAGGGGTTAATGGAACGGCACCTCTATCTGACAGAATCCCTGCTCCACTGGTAAACAAAAGGCCCAAAAGACTGACAGTTATTTACTTTAATAAATTATACCTCTTTGGCCACTTGCGCTGGGTCTGTTATTATTTGCACCGTGGGTCCCGGGCAAATGTGATGACACACGCTGGGAATGTAGAGGAGGAGAGGGAACGCTTCCATCATTGCTTTTCACAGGGTCATTTCTCCATCCCGGCCTGCCGCACTGGCAGCCAGAGTGTAGGTGTGAGATTGAGGGCCGAGACAGAAAAACTCATTATGGAGCACAGTGGAGGCAAAGAGGTCTGTGTGTGTGTGCGTGTGTGTATGTGTGTGTGTATGTGTATGTGTGTGTGTGTGTGTGTGTGTGTGTACCCCCACTGGAACTAAGGGCTGCACATGAGGCCATTCCTAGAATAGAGTGGGGCCGGATGGGGTGGATTGTTGTCTGTCATGAGAGTGTGCCAGAGACATAGGCACAGTCCCAGGAACATGTACCCACCACCAAGCCCCACCCCAACCCCAACATCTCCTCATCCAGCCTGCTCCTGCATTTACTAGCAATGATCTCTATGTGTGGTCACTGCTTTGAACAAGAGATCGACCCAAAATGGCTTCCAGAGTCTGATGAAGCCATGGCTAGACTTGCTACTGCATGGGACGTTGCAGTAAGTCACTACAGAGAACTGTCTTCATCTGAGGTAGTAGAATGACAGGTGTGGATAAACTCTAGAAAGCAAAGGTGAGTTTGAGGGAATGGAATCCAGCACACTTGTGTGCATAAATAGGAAAATAAAAATATGGATACTCTTCTATTTGTTTAGAATTTTTTCTTAGAATCACAGGGGCATAAATGTAATAGAAAAGAAAAGATCAGGGTCAGGACTGGGAAACATACAGGCACGCGTACAGGCACACCAACACAAAGTTCAAAATTTAATCAAGGAAATTTAGTGTGATAAGTAGAATCGGAACTCCTAAAAGGTGATGTGTTGCGTATGGGGGGTGACATTTGTTTTGCAGGCTGAGAGAATCATCACAATGTTATTCTCTGACCTTCACATTTAAAAAGAATACATTAACAGTGGGTGCTTGTAGTTTGGGTTAACATACAAATGTCAAAAATCAACCACAATTCATCACATCAACCAAATCCGATAACATGTACAGTACTTGAAATGACTGATAATGATAGTAAGTAATTTTGGTGCATCCGTTGATGAAGCACAAGGAGTCAGACATGCAGAGCAGAAGAGAACAGCACGAGGGAGGGGGAGAGCATGTGCACGGGGTGCTTGAGTGCATGCAGGGAGGAACACAGTTGACATTTGGCATGGGGCTGTATTATGCAATGCATACAGTACAACCTGGAATTTACCATTGCTAAACCTTTTTTGACTGTTTTAGATTGGCAAGGCAAAGCAAATGTATTAATACAGCACATTTCACACAAAGGAATTTCAATTTGTTATAAAAAAAATTAAAAGCACAGTAGATGAAAAAGAAGCACAAAAAATAATTAAATAGCTAGAAAAAATGAATAATGGAACACAAAAGATCTATTAAAGAATCTAAAAGGAAAGATACAAAAATCATTTGGAGCCTGCAACTGAGAACAGTTTGATCTTAAGCCTAGATTTGAAACTAGGGGCATTTTTGATGATTATTGACAAAATGTGTGCTAGTTTAACTAAATACTGGCTATTTTTATCAAACAGAGTTCTCATTTCAGCAGTAAATGGCTTAAAGTGTGAAGACAAGTACAGTTCAGATTCTCGAGATATAAAAATACATTTCCCAGCCCCTATTGGATGCATTATAGTATTTCCAGTGTTGGGGAGTAACTAGTTACATGTAACAAAATTACGTAATTTAATTACAAAATAAAAGTAACAGTAATCAGTTACAGTTACATTGAAAAACTGTGTAATTAAATTACAGTTACATTAAGTAAATATTCAGGATTACATTTCAAATTACATATCTTCTGCAGTGAAACATTTGTCGTCATGTTTGAATTGGAAACTCCACCCACTTTACTAAGCAGTCTGCACTGATGACTGCAATGTCCGATAGAAACTCAGTGTTGGCCAAGCCCAGGGATGGTCAACCAGTCAGAGACCAAGAGTCACATTTTTACTGTGTTACCGCAAGGGCCACATCATACATGGGCACACATCAATATCACCCCTTTCTGTCACCCACACCCACCCACCCACCATGTAAGGCAGAATGATTTGCCATTACGTTCAACAAAAAACTATAAACTCCCCCGTTTCAAACGTCCTGTTTATCTTCATATTTTCACTTTGCTGTGCATTTATTCCCTGCCATTTTGAGAGCGAAATTAACAAATTGTTTACTTAAATGATCTTGCCCCCTGCCAGAACACTTGACTGTATTTTCATCTCACACACATGCACATTTGGGAAGCGAACACACACGCGCAAACAAAAATTTCAATATTAATGCAAGAGCCGCAAGAGACCAAGCAAAGAGCCGCATACTGTCCAGGACCGCCAGTTGCCCATCCCTGGTCTAAAAAGTAAAAATGAGCAAGCAATCACACAAAATAGACAACTTCTAGTTAATGCACTGAAGTCTAAGGAGTTTGTAGGGATCTTTACAGCAGTCAGTGTTGATTAATACTTAAAGGGTAATCCATGGTTTTAAAACTGGAAATGATAAAAAGCTGACAAAATTCATTCAAAATGTGGGAAAGTAATTAAAAAGTAATCAAATTTAATTAGTTACATTACTTTGTTAAAGTAATTGAAATAGTTACACTACTATTACATTTTAGATAGAGTAACTTGTAACTGTAACACATTACATTTCCAAAGTAACTTTCCCAACACTGAGTATTTCCGAAGCACCAACCGTTTCTCCCATATCACCTTTGATTGGGGCAGTCTCTATTCTGCAGCTGCTGGCCTTTTACAAATGACTACCAAATCAAACACCTGCTCCAAAAAAATGCCTATTCATCATCAGCCCCCATTTTGCGCGGTATATAATCAGAATGCTCTGTAATTACTGGTGCAAAAGCCGTTTCTTCCGATTGTGAGCAACACACTTTGATTAGTAATTGAGGGCACAATCTGACCAGAAAACATGGATGCAAGGCTAAATGACTACAAGACGCACCAAATCTTTCACTATTTTTGACCAGAGACCAACCCCTCAAGGGTCAATCCTCTGGCCAACTATTGACTCGACAAAAAGTTAAATAATGTGCTTCCTAATTACAATTATATAAAACTTTCCTCATATTATTTCCTGTGCTAGCTTCATGGGTTTTTATCTCCTGAGAGACTGGCTACAGAAAGGTCATTCTTTCTCTTTATAACCAATCTGACCAACTTATTCTCAAGTATGCATGGTTCTTGCACAACGCATTTTAGGCATTCCAATTTAGTTCACACAAAGTTATAAACTTCACAGACTCTAGGAGATTGAAACTTAAACCTGACATGCAATTACACTGCCAGAAGAAAAGGAGATTGTGCATGCAAGTGCACGGCCCTTTCATAGAAAAAGAGCAATTTGTTTGATATTTAGCTAACGCTTTTTTCCTGCTGCAAACACAATCGAACAAGAGCGAACGCTTGATTTGATTAGAGGCTTTAGGTCTCATGTGCACTGAATACTCTATCGAGTTTCACACACTTATCTTATACAGTTGCTCACAAAAACACCAATGTAGTCCTTTGATATTCCTATGCAGAGGATGTATTCACAAGGAGCGTGGTACCATACACAAAATTTCATTACACTGACTTCAG
>JAGFZM010001022.1:1310214-1324678 GCA_017657215.1 Limnothrissa miodon | reverse complement strand
ACAAGGAGCGTGGTACCATACACAAAATTTCATTACACTGACTTCAGGTCCACCCTTATCTTATGCTTTCTTGTGAAGACCCTTCTTTCAGTCGCAGCATAGTCTGAAGGCCTTTCCTTAAGACCATTGGCAGGCGCAGCTTGTTTACTCCATTTCACAGTCTTATCTCCGTCTCTCCCGCCAATGATTCAATGCCATAAAAGTGTAATTCTGCCATTGACCAAGAGCATGGTGTGAGTCACCCTGTGATAAGGGAATAAATGCAGCGCACAAAGAGCAGCGCTGCTTTGGCTTGTCCGGGCCTCAAAAAGAGAAAGAAAAGAAGGCCAGCCACTGGGCACGGCCATCAGCCGACCTCTAGGGAGACGAAGGGGACAGTGGCTCTGAAACAGAGCACATGTACAAGGCCATAATGCAGACTGATGCCCAGACATGACGGAGAGAGGAGCAGGGGAGCAGACTGCTCATCTGCCCCAGGGAGTAGATGTGTGTGGTGTGGTGAGTGTGTTTGTGTGTATGTGTGTGTGTGGGTTTTTATTAGCCATGCTTCCTGGGTAGACAAATGCCACCTGGGACCGTTAAGTTGACAAATCCCCTCCATATTTACATGTGTGATTTTCCTGTGTCTCCGAATTCTGGCAGGGATTATTCTCTGAAAGGTATGATATTGTCCTAACATTTCCTAAGTAAAGGCCAGAATGCAAATAAAATTTTCATGCTGAAAGACAGTGGTTGCACATCACTGTAGGGGTGACACAAAGCAATGCTACAGACTTAGACGGGAAATCAAATTCAATTTCATTTCAGAAAATTACCCAGCACAAGCAAACCAACTGAAAAAAAACAACACTACATACTGTATGCACATGATGAAAACAAACTGCATTACCAATGAGGGAAATAAAATCAACCTGATTTCTCCTAAACAAGCAAGGTGAGAATAATGCTCCCCCTAAATGTTTTGTTTTACTTACTGTAATCACCATCACATACCATGTCTTGAATGTAACAAATGAAAGAGCTCATCTCAGGAGGCAAATACAAGCCAAAGTGACTCCAGATTGTAAAAAAAGGCAGAATAATGATATTGTTGTTGTTGTTGTTGTTGTTGTTTTAATTATTATTATTATTATTATTATTATTATTATTATTATTATTATGTGTCATGTGCTCAATAATTGCCCATCCCTAGTTTACCACATTCAGAGTGAATTATTTCCAACACTGTCTCTCCCAGACAGTCAGAAAGATTTTAAGCTTTAGGGGGATGAATTTGAGGAGTCAACCCTTTTTGCCAGATTTTGAAAAGCTTAGTTAACAAGAATTACTTGTGGTTACCACCATTGAAGTTTCACTTGTTTTCATGTGTTAATGAATGCACCCGGTAACAGCATTTAGAGAGTAAGAGGGTTAATTATGGCTGACTTCATATTATATTTACTTTTAAGCATTTAGCAGATGCCTTTATCCAAAGTGACTTACATTTAGTCAATTACTTCAGGGCCCGTCTCCACTACAGCAACATTGGGTTATGGGCACAACAATAGCAGACAGGATTTGAACCCACAAATTCTAGGCTACTTGCATGATAGCCTTAACCACTACGCCACCACCGCCCACGGTCATAAAGTCACAACACACATACACTCAACTTGATCGGTAGATGCTCTAAAAATACAAACAAAGCCAAACAGCTGACCAGCTGGCCCACCCTTTATGGCTATGACAAACAGATTGTCTGTGTTAAGTCCTTGGTGTGATGAAGGCACATGAACGTCAAACCCTGGTACATTAGGCCTCAACAAACTCGGCTACTTAGCCTCCATGTTGTTGCAACAAAGTTGGGCTTACATAAACAAATCAATATGCACAAAATAGTACAGCTCTGCCCTTTTATCCTTCAGGTCTATGCATTATCATTTATTTCATGATAAAAGACAATCAGTGCCACCTTTGTTCATAGCCCACCACACCACACCACACACATGTTCATGCCACTACACTTTACATTGAAACATGTCCCCACTGCCATTAACTCTCTGTGTCACCAGTGATTTCAATGGCCACTGAAACAGGCAGCTTGAAACAACCTCATCCCATCAGCGTACTATTCAGAGCATGAAGGAGACAGAGGGAGGGAGAAAGGGAGGAAGAGAGAAAGAGAGGGTGCACACGGGTGGAGACGCAGACACAGACGCAGCCTTGTGAAAGAGGGGAGACACGCCGAGACGCCGTGAGGAAAGCGGCAAAGGCAGCAGCGTAAGTCTGGCGACACTGACAGCTCCTCTCAGGTATGGAGACGAGACGGTGCCTCTCCATGATGAGAGACTCTGATAGCGCAACCAGCTTGGGTATGCGGCTCTGACAAGTGCCATGTCAGTGCGGTGCCAACTGCCAGTGAGTACACGTCTCCTGGCAGCTCTGGGGACTCAAAGAGATGGAGGGAGGAAGGAAGGGGGGAGGAAAAAGGGCAGAAGGAGGTGACAAAGAAACAAAGAGAGAGAGAGCGTGATGGTAGTTGAAGGAAGATGGAGAGAGACAGACAGAGAGAGAGAGCAAGGACAATTAAGAACAAAACCAAGGGCTGGTGATGTGCCAAGGCTTCCTAAATAAAGTGCAGATGGCAATGAAGCACTCGTTCTCTCTCCATTCATGTGCGAAGAGCTCATGCAAAATGGAACTTTTCTGTTTGCACAATATCTCCTTTCAGAGGCTGGGGGCCCATCCACACCGGCCACAGATTCAGCCATTTCATCACACCTGCTTTCTTCTGAGCTCAAGGAGGCTCATTAAAACTACCTGGAGCCCTCCATCCCCCTCCACTACCCACCTCACTGATTATGTTCACCTAGCCATTAGGGAGAGGTTGCTATGCAACCATGGCACTTTATTGCCTGGGCGCCGTGAAATGTGATTGACAAGCCCGACGCAACTCGGCTTTGCCGTGCTGTTTACAATAAACACAGAGCTTACAAATCGCATATCAGCCTGACAATCAAATCCAGACTTCTTTTGCTCAGATAATTGCAGGCAGCAACAGCCGCAGGACTAACACAAAAGCAAACATCCCATAATGTATCGCCAGAGCACCGCTTCAAAAAAAAAGAAATTAAAAAATCTAAAGCAACGATTAATTTTAAGCAAAGCGCATGACAGGACACATTTATCTGATCTCTTAATTGGTGTTCTCTAAGTGTGTGTGCCTGTGTGTATACGCGCACGTGCATGTGTGTGCATGTGAATGTGTGTGTGTTTGTGGATATGTCTGTGTATGTGTGTGAGAGGGTTTGGGGGCAGTATTTAATGGTGCTGTATTGCTCTGCTTTATGAGATTTACTCAGCTGTAATGGTTGTGGGCTTCTGGAGACCCAGCAAGCTCTGCGGGTGTGAAGAGGGGGCCTTCTGAGATGAATATGTGTGTTGGGGAGGCACTGGGAGGAAGCTGGAGGAGTGTTGGTGAGATGGCCTAGAAACGAACCTCCTGTCCAGCCCTGGCCGCCGTCGTAACACACTGGAGTGGGGGGAGGAGGAATATAAGAAGGAAGGAGAGGTGGAGGAGGGGGGGAGGAGCAGCAAGGGGGGAGCAGGCCAATCAGTGCAGTTGCTGAAGCTAGAGTGGGTCCACAGGTCTGGGAGGTGAATGCCAGGTCAGTCTCGTCTACGAGGAGAAGTACGACCTTGAAGGGTCATTGAGCACACACATTCACAGATGTAAAAAAAGGAGGAGAGGATGCATTAGTAAGAGTGCGCATGAGTGTGTGTGTCTGTGTTCATTTGTTTAAGCTTGTGTGTGTGGTGTGTGTGTGTGTTTGTGTGTAAGTGTGTATATGTATGTGTGTGTGTCAGTGGCGGCTGCTGGTCTTTGAAAGAGGGGAAGCTCATTGTCAGTTTACATCACAAGATTTGTCAATTTATTCATATGTAATTTCTGCATTAGCATTCATTGTCTGACATTGTGTGTGCAGTGCACCTTGCTAGCTGGCTAACTAGCTTGCTAATTCACTCCAACCTAGCCAACAACTTAACTATATAACAAAACGATATCAAACTCGAACAAGAAATTATTGAAATAAACTGAAACAAGGAAATATGATGGGTGTGTTTTCTTTACAGTGTGAGAAATGTACAAGTAATCACCGACACAAAATTCCAGCAAATGGCTCACAGCTCTGTTCACCCCCAGAGACACTGAGCATCCGGGGGCGGAACATAATCGTGGCATTTATCCAATAACTGTCAAATTTCGAGTCAATTAAAAAATATGTCCCATTGAAGCACACGGATGCTTAACGTCTATGGGCAAAACCATGCTGTTCTCCTTCATTCGTCCCTTCCGACACACAATTGAAATATCGCAACCCCAGTTGCACGCGAGCTGAGCATAACTAAAACCAACCCTTTTGAAAAAAGGGAGCATGCAACTTTGCAGCTGCCTGCAGCTCGCGCACTCACGAGCTCTAATAAAGGCAGCTCATATAAAAGTTGCAAGCACATTAAGCACCCCCTTCTTTTCGCCCTCAGCGGAATCTGGCGCCTCGCCAATATTTCGCTGTGCGCTCTAGCTAACTTATTCCAACCCTTCCAACCCTTCCAACCAAACAGCCTTTAAGGCTACTACTTCGAGATAAAATATTAGGATTTGCTTCACTTACCGCGAGGCTTACGCCAGTAAGTCCACGGCAAACCGTCTTCGGTGCCCCAGGATTACGCGATGTCGTCGGTGAAGCGGTGTGCGAGTTGCCTCCGGGCCATGCCGCACGAAGATTCTCACAGGAAAGACTGCAAGAAACGCCGTTGGTTCGGCAATGGAGGATTCTTCCACTGAGCTAGCTCCCTAAGCTAGTTCCTCACTAGCCAGCTAGCCCCACTCAGGCAAGATTGCCTGTGGCTCAGGCCCCGGCTTCCTTCTTCTTCCCCGCTAGCCTCTCATGTGGTTCAGGCCCCCGAGCAGGCCTTGTGTTTTTAGCCCCTTAGCCTTTAGCCGCTCCTGTGCTCCTCCGTAGCTCCGTGCTCTCTCCAGCAGACTCTGAAGTGATGAAACCTTGGTAGATGCTCACCGTTCGAAGACGACGATGCCTACCGTTCTATAACGTCGACGGAGATTTCCTCGCCAATTCAACCCAGCTACGGTGACTAGCCTGCTCTCAAAAGCAGCTTCTGTAGCTGCTGTCTGTGTTGCTGCGAGCTCAGCTCGCCCTCATGTTTGACACAAACACAGCGCACTCTCCACACGGCTTAGCCACCGTTAATGAGCCCCAGTGCTTGCACTCTATGCACTGGTGGACGTTTTTTTCAGACGGTAGATGAAACAACTTCTTTATCTCCCAGTTCAGCCCGTCCGTTGGCATGTTTACTTAGCTGTAGACATCATTGAATGGGGCTTTCATTAACGTGAAAATTCTACTGTCACATGAAATTCTCAATAGCTCAGTGGTAACGATGAGGGATTGACAATCCGGCTGTGTTGTTTCAATGAGGGTTCAAAGCCGGATTCCTCTAACCAATGGACGAATTTTTCGTCCAATTGTTACTCCGATTGAGCCACTCAAATGAGAGCTGGTGTGATATCTTAGGTATCCGGATGCAGTGGTTGAGCGGATCCGTTATCGCCTACCACTCAAGAGTACCGGGTTCAAATCCCGTCGCGTTCATGATAATGGTTATTTTGAACAGCTTGTGCAAATACTTTGAATTGTGTTTTCTCAAGCTCTAGATGCTCCTTCGAGCCATAAGCTGGCGTTTTGTGCTTAAATAGCCCTAATGCCACCTCTATTGTTTTTTATCTTGCTCTCACCGAAGGTGTAGCTGTGTTAATGTGGTTGAATGCAACAGCATCTGCTTATTATGCAGGGGATCTGGGTTTAAATCCCGGTTGATGCAAGGGGGTAAAACTCACCGTGGGCTGAGAGTGGAATTCTTACTCCTTTGATCTGCAGTTCTAGAAGGAGTTCGACAAGCGCTGTCCAGTAAGTAGACTGTGCAGCCTACGGCGAGCCTGGCTCTCTTCCGGATGGGACCCAAGGGCCGTCCTGTGTGCCTACTGCCCCCTGGTGGCCCTGAGGTTATGTGCTCTCAGGCCTTTCCCCCTGCGCCAATCGGACATCTGGTCCAGTGTGTCACCTAGGGGGACTTCGGAACCACTCCGCAGCCTGTTAGCACTGGCCGTGTGCATAATGCACAGCTGAATGGGGGAGGAGAGTGTTCTGTTTAGGCATCTGGATGTCACCTTAAGCACGCCTCCAGCCCTACAGAGCCACCTTCGCTGCGTCTCGCGTACCTCTGCTCCTCCCACCTGCTTGGTGGAGGCTGGCTCGGGGGCAGACAGAACCCCCCCACCTCTCCCAACCCCCACACTCACGCCCAGCCCGTTGGACATGCACACGGTTGGGCGATGGATGTGGATGCTACCCAAAGATATATGGCTGTCGCCTCAGATGCGCTGCCAGCCTTGTGGAGGCACTTCCATCGTTGCTTGCGGGCCCCAACCGTTGGCTCTCACCCAGCCTGTGCCTTCAAGCGGCCCGGCGTGGGACATGCGCACGGTTGGGCGATGGATGTGGACACTACCCACAGGTATATGGCTGTCGCCTCAGATGCGCCGCCAGCCTTGTGGAGGCACACCCGCACTCCCACTCCCACCCCCCCTGCGCTCACAACCAGCCTGTGCCTGCAAGCGGCCCAGCATGGGACATGCGCACGGTCTGGGAGGTAGATGTGGACATTACCCACAGGTACATGGCTGTCGCCTCAGATGCGCCGCCAGCCTTGTGGAGGCACTTCCGCAATTGCTCTCTCACCCAGCCTGTGCCTGTAAGCGGCCCGGCGTGGGACATGCGCACGGTTGGGCAATGGATGTGGACGCTACCCACAGGTATATGGCTGTCGCCTCAGATGCGCCGCCAGCCTTGTGGAGGCACTCCCGCGCTCCCATCCCCACACCCCTGCGCTAACAACCAGTCTGTGCCTGCAAGCGGCCCGGTGTGGGACATGCACACATCTGGGCGGTAGATGTGGATACTACCCACAGGCACATGGCTGTCGCCTCAGATGTGCCGCCAGCCTTGTGGAGGCACCCCCGCCGTTGCTTGTGGGCCCCAACCGTTGGCTCTCACCCAGCCTGTGCCTGCATGCTGCCTGGCAAGGGATGTGCGCATGCCATGCAGCTGGGCGGTGAATGCACGCGCTCCCTGCGGATACTGGCTGTCACCTCAGATGTGCCGCCAACCTCATGGAGCCACTCCCGCTACTGCTCGAGGGCACCTATTGTTGGCGGTGAGAGTGTTCCACTTAGGTATCTGGATGTCGCCTCAGCTGCGCCCCCAGCCCTACAGAGCCGCTACAGGCGTGTGCCATGGGCCTCGCCTCAAGCCTCAGCAGGGCGTCAGCTCCGCGCCTTTTGCGCAGGGGAGCGAGTCTTCCCCTAGGGCATCAGGAACACTCTCCTCCCCCACTTCAGGAGCACTTCCGGCCCCAGGGATCCCCGCGCGTCACCATCTCAGTCCTCGGGTTGCGTGCAACAGGCCTCACCTCAGGAGCTCAGCAGGGCGACAGTGTCACGCTTGCCTTTGAAGACGGAGCATACGATTGCGCAGCCCTCCCGTTCGACCTCTCTCTGTCTCCCCGTTGCCTCATGAAGTGTGTTGATACAACCCTTCACTCTCTCCCTTAAGAGACTGATAGAAGTAGGGGGGCGTCTGTGACACTTCAGACTTGGAACAGAGGTCACGACAGGTCTGTGCCCCAGGCTTGTGGTCGGCTGTGCGCTGCCAGCTGCACCACACCGCTGAGTCTCCTACACCTCCGCCTGCTACAGTAGCGCCCGGTGTGGAGGGACATGTCTTCATGCTTGAGTCGCACTTACCCTGTTAGAGTGTCCAGTGAAATGTGGGAATTGTTTAACTACTGGAGGTGCTCGTCTTCCTTGTGCGCAGCAGCGCTTAGGTTCGGTCTCGCCAGGGAGTGGTTACCACGGTCGTGTCTAACACGGCTGGACCATGGGCTCAGGCCGCTCAGCCAGATGGCTTCTGGCCCTCCCAGGGCTGGTCCGCGGGCCTGGCCTCACTGCTGGATGGTCAGCCGTTGTCGCTACCGCAGAGACGAGACCTGCTCTCCCAGGCGTGCGGGTTGATATAGCATCCCCGCCCCGAAGCCTGTCAGCTAGCTCCTGAACAGGGCAAACTGCTGGGACAGGGTCATTTCGCCTGTGATTGGCTCGCTCCAGAGTGCTATGGCCCGGAAGAGCTATGCACTCTGTAATGGCATGCTTCAGGCTGTGACCCACTGTCCTGCTCCACTGCTTGTGTGCTCTCGCTACTCCAGCACATACTGAGCTTGAGCTGTTGCCTTCCATGCTTAGGACGTTAGTCCATCTATGCTGATCTGTGGGCTTGGTGGGGTGTCCCTGGGGTCCACCCTCTCGCCTCCAGCTTCACAATGGGTGCCAGGCGTTTGAACCACCGGCAGTTAGGTCGGCTTGTCCCTGGGACCTCTCAGTAGTGCTCTGGGGCCTGGCAGGCACCCCCCTTGAGCCGTTAGGCTCGTTCGCTCTACAGTTGCTCTCTCTGGAGACCGCGTTCTTACTTGCCTTAACCTCAGTTAAGCGTATGGGCGTTTGTTGGAGTTTGCTGTGGCTGACTCAAGGGTCACCCTCTGCCCGAACCCGTTCTGTCTTCCTGTAGTCTTCTCCTGAAGCGTTCGCCCCAGTTTCATCAGTCTGAGTGCCCTTGCCCATGATGTGTCAAACGAGTCTACTCAGCTCTCGCTCTGCCTGAGGAGACCGCACGTTGACAGATACCGGTCATGCCTCCGGGGCCTCTGATAACAGCTTTGTCAGGTTTACGCGCTAGACGTGACTGGCATGGGTGTCGCGGGGAGTGTGATCCACTCCTTGCCGGTAGCTGCCTGTTACTTGACTCTACGACTCCCTCATGTGAGTGGAAGCTCCTTGAGGTTGGTTGTATGCTCTCAATTGTGTGTCGGAAGGGACGAATGAAGGGGAACGTCTCGCTACTTTCGTAGCTTCGGTTCTCCGAAGAGTCCCGACGACACACAATACACCTTGCCTCAAGTCGCCCGGTCTGGAGGTTTCGGGCGAAAAGAAGGGGGTGATTAATGTGCTTGCAACTTTTATATGAGCTGCCTTTATTAGAGCTTGTGAGTGAGTTTTTTCAAAAGGGTTGGTTTTAGTTATGCTCAGCTCGCGTGCAACTGGGGTTGCGATATCTCAATTGTGTGTCGTCGGGACTCTTCGGAGAACCGAAGCTACGAAAGTAGCGAGACGTTCTTGCTGGTTCATATCACAGTAGAGACACTAGAGGGCAGAAAAGCGCCCGCCATTAAACCAAACAAAGTTGTTCAATGAACTGACGAAAACAGCGCTATGGGAATGAATGAACAGGTAACAACTCAGTTTGTGATAAGTAGGCCTAGCTTATTCTAAACGAACTCCTCTTTGAGATGAACATGTTCTAATGCTTTTCTAGTCAATAAAATGTTAACACAACCATACATATTTGACCATTTAATTTTTGACATTTTAGGGGAAGCTGAGCTTCCCTTGCAGTCTTAGAGAAATCGGCTCTGGTGTGTATATGGGTATGCGTGTGTAGGGTAGTCTCGTGGTCTGGAGACGTTAACCAAGACAGTGACAAAAAAAAAAAAACGAGTGAAAAAAGTATTTACAAAAATGTAAGAAAAAGAAATTCAAAAAGACAAAACATACAAAAAGCAAACTAAAACAATGAAGAAAAACTTTGTTGTCAAACAACTTAAATAAACTACACAGGGGTGCGTTTCCCAAATACCGACCGAAGTTAGCATTATACGAAGGTAATGCGAATTACTTTTGAACGAGCCCACACTTGATTTCCGCCCGTTTCCCGAACACATTGTAAGAATGTGAGGTCGGGCGTGCTTCGCTGAAACTAGGAAGTCTACAGATGTTTCGGAAGCGTTCGGGGACTATTCGGATATATTCGCTGCTGAATGCGTCTCAAAAACGGAAGTGTATAATTTCACAAGCCAGTGTGGCATTGTTAACAACTTTTACTAATCTTTGCCCACACGATCATGAACCTTGTTCACTGAAATTAATGACTAAAGGCCATAACTGCCATATGAATTAAAGGCCCACTATGCAACATTTTTCATTTAATTAATCCGTTTCATACTGTTTAGGATGCTAAAATTAGTCATTACCCGGCAAACGAACTGTGTAGAATGCCCCACCGTGGCCAATAGCGCTAGATACAGCACTTGCAATGTTCACCAGCGCGGTCCGCCTCCAATAGAATGCAGTGCAATACAATGCAATACAGCGGTCTTTAGAGGGAGCTCGTGAGAGAGAAAAACAGAATGTTACTTAGCCCCGGTTTATTATTAAATATATAGTGAAAACGACATACATGTATAAATAAACCAAATTACACTTTTTGTCCATTCATCTTAATGGGTGAATGGTTAGAGCAGTAGACTATGAGTAATGCGATTGCATCTTGTTATTAAGTCACACGTTCAATTCCTGCTGAAGGCACATCTATTTGTCTCTAATAAATATGTTTAATTAACAATTCGGTTCAAATCGATTTACAGAGTTGTTTTTCTGCAATGTTTGTGAAGATTTAATGTCGTTCATCGTGACTTTAGATATCAAAATACCCCTACAATCCATAGCCTATGATATAAAACGTCATGGTCTAGTCATTAGGCCTACATCAAGGGTCAGGCTACTACATTTGAAACAGGTGGAAAATGTCTAATCAAATTACAGGCTAATGCATGTTAAGAGTATTTAAAGCCACCTGTAGGTGGAGGTAATGCATCAAAGGGGGAACAACCCAGACATTTTAAGCCCCAAAATGCAGCAAAATGTGACCATAACTTAGCCAAAACGACAGCTCCGTGGGTGTCGTGTTAATGAAGCCTTTTAACGAAGGAGAGCCCAAGCGTTCGTCTATGCTTTTTGGAAACGCCTGCATCGTGTGCCGATGCTTTGGACTAAGTTAGTTATAAACACCTGAACTTGCTTCGTCTGGACTATGGCTTTGGGAAACAGTAGCTCAGTAACTCCTTCGGGCAAACCAAGGAAGTAGCTACGGAAGTTTGCAACAATGCTTTTGGGAAACGCACCCCAGATCAGAAAAACCCACAGCTCACGCCAGCTTGTGTTACAGCACTCCAGTGCTTCAAAAATCAGCCTCCTTCCAACAAAGAGCCTCCTCACAGGTGCTGAGCCAATTAGCCAATCACATGGCTTCAAAGATCAGGCTCATTAATACGGCTCCAATCAAGCCATCAGCCTAAGCCAATTGAGGCAACAAGCTACTCCCTTTTTGGGGAAACACGCACAGTTTAAATGAACAGAAGAAAAGTAGGCCTATATTTTAAAAAATAATGAAAAATGAAAAAGAAAATACAACAAAGCAGAACTGAACCCATGTGCACCTAGGACACAGTCTGAAAAAAAAAAAAAAACACAAAGCAAATCATACTTAAGGACAGAAATGTAAATTAATCAAGTGCAGTGGGGATCACACCATCACAGTGTGTGTGTGCATGTGTATGTGTGTGTGTGCGTGTGTCTGTGTCTGTGTATGGGTATTTATATGCATGTGTGTGTGTGTGTGTGTGTGTGTGTGTGTTGACCCAGTATGTGGCTGGAGAGGGGCAGCAGATGGCTGTGTGGTTGTTGTGACACATAAAGGGCAAATCCAGAGCGTGGTGCAGAGGCAGCACCCTCAGCATCTCTCCACTGGTCGCTTAGGCTACTGGGAGAGCAAATGCAAATGGAGCTCGCACATCAAACACTTTCCCTTTAATTAAACAAACCCTCTAATTAAATCCGGGCCCTTTGCGTTTCACTCGAGCAAAGAGCAGCTGGAGAGAGAGAGAGAGAGAGAGAGAGAGAGAGAGAGAGAGTTCAAATCTTTCCTTCAGAGTGCAGAAACAATCCGGAGTCATGCTTACCCAGCCTCTCCACTCACTAAAGTCCTGACAGATTGTGGAGCTTTCCATCTTTGGCTCGGGATCTCTGCAGACCTCCGTCTCAGACCTCGGTTGTGTGTGGAGGAGCCATTAGGCTATTGTGAATAAGCTCATACAAAGCACGCTCTGATGACATGGGTAGTGTATAGCATACTGTGAAATCCAGTGACAGCATTAGTATGCAGATTTAGAGAATCTGGCTTTATGGACTCCTCCTTCCTGGTATGTGTTTTTAAAATATGTTTGAAACGTAAACACTCCAGTCCCCAGTGCTACATTTGCAGGTGAACTTTCTTTGACTGATTGCTAAATCATTCTCATTGCCGTGTTTGATGGAAATTTAGGTAATTGTAGAATTAAAATGGATGTTGTTTAGGAAGGCTGACAGACAAACAATGCTTCCACACATCAAAATAACAAGACGCTATCTTGTGGCAACGGTATCACAAGTGAAACGTGTAACCAATAGAGAATCTGTCTTCTGAGCCAATGGTGGACGACATTGAGGTGACTTGGAAGGACGTGCAGGAAAATTACTAGAATATAATTGAATTCATCTGAGGACCCAACAGAAGAAGAGGCAGCCATGGCCATATTGTAATCTGACGCTGGACTCTTAAATATTAAGGGCAATTAAGGGAGTGGTGCTCCATGCTAAGCACTGATAACATTCAGTCTATCTCCAAGCTGGAAATTACATGCCACTCACAGTCAGATTTGACAAACGCTGTTTAATTCACGGTCTTGTGCTCCTTTTGCTTTGACTGAATGGAGGAGGTGTCATTTAGTGTCATTTAGTGCAGAAGTAAAAGGCCAGCCATGTGTTGTGCGAAGTGGAGTTGAGCGGGGATGGGAAGTTTGGACGTGTGCGGAGAGAAGCGTCGGGGATGCTAGAAGCCCGCCACCCCAGTGCCCTGTGTCCCCCACACAAGGACAGAGAGTACAGGAGAAACAGACAGAGATTAATGAGGTGGACGACTGCTCACTTTTACAAACAGTGAGGGGAGAAGACACTTGGGAGAACACACACACACACACACACACAGACAGACACAATACAAAACACACACACATACTCACATGCACACATGCTAACAAACACACACACACACACTTACACAAGGGTAAAAGTGAAATTGAGAGAGAGAAAAGGAAATACCTTCTCACCCACGAAGAAAGCAGAGCTATCAATTAAATTATCGCCGCCCCGAAACAGTGAGAGATTCTCTACGGGAAAAGGCAGCCAAATTGACATTTTTCTCTACATCAGACCCATTTGAGCTGCTGTGATGAAGTGTAAGTATGGTGCCACTGTAATTACTGAATCATTATCTATTAGATTACGTTTCTGCTCCTGAATATTTAAAATCACATTATGAGTCTCTCCTCCATGGAAGACTGATTTTGAATGGTGTCAGAGGCAGGTTTCAGATGATACTATTTTCTCTGCTGATCTAATTTGGTCCCTCCCCCCATTACCCACTGTTTCTCTGCAGAAAAAAATAGCACTTAGGAGTCCCTGTCACATGTTCTTGTTTTGTTGCTCTCTCTCTCTCTCTCTCTCTCTCTCTCTCTCTCTCTCCATCCAGAGTGAAAACATCAATTCTGCTGAACTGAACTGAAACAATTACAAAATGAGGGCCATCTTAGTGTGGGGGACCTGTACAGATGGAGGAGGTCAAACAATGCAGGTTGCTAGACGGGCCCAGCAGGCATCATTCTGCAAGCACGTTGGTTGCAAGACGCAAATGAGCAGCATCCAAAGAGTCTCTCCTTTCTCAGTCCTTCATCATGTAATAGACATCTGTGTTGTCTGTCAAAAAGGAGGGAGTGTGTGTGTGTGTGTGTGTGTGTGTGTGTGTGTGTGTGTGTGTGTGTGAGAGAGAGAGAGAGAGAGCATTGTTGCCATCAGCCATTTGTGTTTCTTCACAGTAAGTGGTACTGAACATGCCTTGATCGAGATGACTGCAAAAAGGAGGGTGGAAGGGGATGGAAGCCCTTCATTTTAACAAATAACACATAATGAAGATGGCAATGCCAGAAAAAAAAGAAGATTTTTTAACCCATTTACCATAACATGTGCAGCATGTTTACGCCTCTCTCTGTAGTGGTCTGGCGCTTGGAGTCACAGGCACCTCAGATACACAGAGAGACGCGTGTTGCCAGCACATCTGGTAAAGATGAGTCAAAATAATTGGACCTGGATGAAGGTCGGTGTGTTGATACCCCGTTCTCACGCGAAGACGAGACGGAGAGATGTCTGGTAGGCACTCCACGGCTGTGCTGACGGCTATGCAAAGGAACTGTACAGTGCCATGTTCCATCATTCTCAGGGCTTGATGAATAAGGTTTCAGCACAGCAGAGCGGAGATATCATTCTCCACACTCTTCAGACTTATTGCTCTATTTCATGATGGAGATCACCTCATTTACTCTGCGTTTGTGGAGCCATCCTTCACTGGTGGTGGCAAAGCCCATTTGA
>JAGFZM010001022.1:1293277-1310204 GCA_017657215.1 Limnothrissa miodon | reverse complement strand
ACACATATACACACAAACACAAATAAATGAACACACACTCTCTCCCTCTCTCACACACACACACACAAAGGAGAATAGGGAGGAAAAGCGGGGCTTCTGAGGCTAATCCTAGCAGTGTGTGTGGGACTGCTGTTCTTGATGTTCCTGCAGTGTGTCAATCACCACAGAAAAAGGCAAAAAGGCATCCTTTCTCTATGGCATACTTCTCTCTCTAAGGAGAGACTTAGAATTCTGCACTTTTAGCCCTTATCCTCTTTCTGAGAAAAGAGAAAAGTCATTATAGCAACCCAAATTCAGAGAGAAAAAGAATTTTCACTAATATGAAATTAGCCAAGTAAGGTCATTTAACCACAGTTAATTAGTCAAGAGTTCAGCTGTAGGCCTAAATGTTAGTACTTGGTGATGCAGTAATGTGGAGGAAGCTATGCCACCAGATATTTCATTCAGAAATTCAGTGACAGATGAGAAGCAAAGGAGGTCTTCTGCAAATCTCAAGTTAGGCAATTCATTATTCAGAGACACCTAATTGAATATAAATAAAGACATTCACGTGAGCAGGTGCCATCTGAGAATATTATGAAACAAGACACACACAACTCAACCTAACGCGCCATGACAGCGTTCACCTCGGAACAGGGAGTGGAAGGAACTATTAAAAATACAATAATAAATATTGATGAGACCGCGAGGAGAGAGAGGTTGGGAGGACACTTGTCGGAGGCCGGCTGTTCCTGGGCGCGCGCTAATAGTGTTCACCTTCTCATCACAGGGCTTGCGCGGTGGTCTAGGACTGGCCCTCTGGAAAGAGAGCTCTGGTAAGTTGGCATACAGCTCAGACAGGGAGGAGGGGAGCATCAGGGTGAGGTGGTGGTGGAAGTGGTGTTAGTAGGGGAAGGCTGGGTTATTTTCAGCTTCGCATTTACACCTGTGAGTGTGCTGAGAAAATCTACTGGCCTGTGTGCACGGCAGAGCACAAAGAAGAACACACTACAATTGAGCTAAAACTGGGCCAAGGCGTGCACACACGCACACACACACACAAACACACACACACAAACACACACACACACACACACACACAGAGGCTACAGTATGTGTTTTTACCTGATGTAATCAAACTGACAACATCTGAAGTGAGCCAATTACCAGCTTCTTAAGTAGTGAGGAGCAACGTTGGCATCAACAGCCAATAAAAGAGAGACGCTGACAAATTCAGCTCACCTCCGAGGATGGGAGGCAACAATGCAGGGCTCAATTCTCAATGGCTTCCTCCAGAGGACAAAAACAATAAAATCATATCTGGACCTCAACTATATTGTTTCAGCAAAGAGCAAGATGAATACAGAGGAGAGGAAATGCCAGCGGAGCATTGATTATGGCCTCAAGCCTGTGACGGTCTCTCTATTGACTCTGGTGTTTGATGCTTTTTCCCCCACCTCTCTTTTCTCAATTTCTTCTGCCTTTTCCCTCTATACTCCTTCATCTGCTAGTCTTTTGTCTTGTTTTTACACACACACACAATCTCACACCCACATACAAACACACACACACACACACACACACATACACACACACACAAACACTATCAGAGTCTATAGTGACCACGGTCCTGGCTCAGGGAACTTGTGTGCACGGGCTTCTTTCATTGCGTGACAATGCAGCAGCGTCCCAGAGGGCCATCCAGGTTGATCCAGCTGATGGATTCAATAAAGGTTCTTAATGAACCTGCTGACAGAGCGGCTGCCGTGCCGTACAGTCAAATCCGTGTGGATTTCAGCCCCACTGCCTCTCTTCTGGCTCGGATCAGTCCAAATGAGATCACCTGCTGTCGCTAGCAATGCGAAAACATATCCTACGCCTCCGAAATGGGAGATTAATCCTGCACGACGTGATGTATGGGACCGTGTTGGATGTTTTCTACCAGACATTTCTCATGGACGTCCGTTCGCTTATTATCTCTGACGCAGAGCAGATTGCACGCTATTGGCTTGTACATGATTCTTGCGATGTTGTTTCATGTATCATTTTCTTTTCGATTAAAATAAGAGAGCGGAATCTTCCAGTGGGTTACGGTGGTCTGCTTTCCTTGAAACCATTCTATCACTGGTCCCCAGGCATCCCAGGCCTGTTATTGATTGCTGGAGTTTGCTCTCTGGCTGCTGGTCTAATTTGGGGGCCTTTCATTGTTTTCAAATAAAATGCACTATGGTTGCCTCTTGTGGTTTGAAACTGGGGCATGCCAACCCCCACCGCCCCATCCCGTCCCACCACCACCCTTTGCAGTATTTTCAGCCTCCATGCTTGCTCAACCCCTTCATCCCTGCATTGTATGTATGCTGTTACATCTCCTCTGAAACCCCCACGAAGCAGAAAGGCACTTGAGCTAGCCTGATGTTTACAATGCAGTGGTTTTTTCCTCCTTCCCTTCCCTCTCGCTTCATCAAAGACACTAATAGCAGAAATGTTTGTTTTCCTTACTGGTACGTCCTTTTCTATTGCGAAATGGTTCTGTAACGACAATAAAGCTCTGTAATTTGATTAAGCACTTCATCCTCATCTGTCATGTCAATCAACGTTATTTTATGTTTAAAGCATTTGAAGAGCATCACAAAAGCTTCCAATTGTGAATTCATTTCCTAATTCAGACGCTTACTCCCACTGAATTCCTAATGCCTTCTAATGCCTAGTTATATAATGGGCATTTGAAAATGTCTCCATAATACCACAATTAAGGCTAAGTATTAATAACCATTTCTCACCACAGCGTGTCTTCCCCTGTCACTGGCCATTTCTGTTTGGCCTCAGTGTTGAATACATACTACAGAAGAAAACATGCCATGTTTCTCTCTGCAGCATAATCTTGCCCTCTCTTCAGATATTGTTTGTTTTTCACGAAAATACTCTTTTAAATCTACCATTCCGCTTTAACAGCGAGTGGACAGCAATAGACTCAACAACAAACACTGTACACGGACTCCATCAATAATGCAGGATCGTGGCATGCAGAAAAACATATGCATTTCTGCTCGTGTAGGGGGAGCGCTGAGATGCCTCCACCAGCTATGCCGGGTGGTGTGTGAAGAGGCTCACAATTAGTCTGCCTTCCCCGTGGAAAAAAACAGGAGAGATATATGTGCGCTACTGTCACATGGGGAGAAATGAGCTCCTGATCCTGAATCGCTTGGCTGGTTACCTGGGGAGACTAGCATGTCCCTCAAGAAGGCCAGAGCTTTTATCCTCCATTGGATGCTACGCTGGGGCGACAGCATGGCAGATAAGTGTGGTAGAGAGGGAAGGAGACGCAGAGCAGAGAGCAGCAGAAAAACCTGACTTGTGAATCATTTATCTATTCTTAGTTTTCATAGACAAATATCCAGGGTACAGCAACAAGGTCCTCTGTTCTCACTTTCTCTTTGTCTCTCTCCTCCATCATCTGTTCTACTCCCTCTAGAGTGATTCCTGCAGGAGTCCACACACGATCCAACACCTGGAAGCCTTGGAAATATTAAAATTTCACTATGTCCATGGGTACTGTCGTCTCTCACGGCAGTAGCTGTGTCAGAGCAAGCTCGCAATAAACTGCCAAGCTGGAGCAGAGCTCCTGGTTTATGCAATAGACCTCATGTCTCTATTTACAACAGCATAGCTACATTTTTAAAAGGAGGGGCCTACGAGTAGAGGCCGATCTCTGTGTGCCAAGTGCCGAGATCTGGGCTGCGCTCCTCGAGACGCCCCATTTTCAGCTGTGAGTTCCTTGGCTGGGCTGAAGGTGAATCCAGCTGGGCTGATTAAACATTTAGAAGGATTTTAAATTCTGAGCTTAAGAGAGGAAGAGGCCGGTCTCAGAGGAGGCCGCACATGACAAATGCCATTCTTTCCTCCTCAGTCAGCCGGTGCCGCAGCACGGAATCAATCCAGTTACAGAGGCACCAATCTAGCTCTTACCTCATTCTTTATTCTTCAATACCTCACAGATCCGTTTCTACACTGTCCTGATTTGTTCAATTGGCTTTTGACATTGTATGGTATACAGCACTGAATGTAATTCCCACCAAATACTGACACCATCCAAAAAAAAAAATCCAAACAGGACTAAAACAGAAATGGCTGTCCAAGATTAAGTGTGTTTGCTGTACAGTAAGGCTGCTAAATAGTGTGGGTGTTATCTAGTGCCCACTCAAAGGCTATCACTCTATTTTCACTCACACGCATACAAACACACACACACACACACACACACACACACACACAAATACAATACACAAGTATTTCTGCTTTCAGTGCAAATTGATTTCAGATGAAGAGGAAAAAAGTGTTTGTGACATACGGGGGGCATGTCTAAAAAATCCTTTGATTAGATAATAGCATTAAAGGGCAAAAAACAACAGCTTCGTGATAGAAGATGAGTTAATGACGGCATTTAAAATCTTGCCAACTGCTTTGGTAGACCTGCTTGCCAACATGTTTCTTGGAGTATTGTTCCACCTACACACCAGAGAACCACACGGCTCCATAGGGCCACACTCTTCTCTTCGCTAGAAAGCACAATACTGTATGTAATAAAACCCCCAAGCTTTCATCATCTCCAAGTCTAACTCTTCTCTCTCTCTCTAAACATGTCACAGGTCTGCTGCAAGCAACCACTCCTTTCTTCCTCTCCAGATTTTCAAAACATGTCCATACTTTAGCCATGTAAACAAAGCTGCTATGAAATTGACATTCAATAAGGTAGGTAAGGAAACTTTCTCACAATCTCTCATCATGAAAGCATTGACACTTGAGGAGACAAGTCTGGACAGTCATCAAATGATGTGAAGCAAAGTAAAGGGAAGGTAGACATGCAGCTCCAGATCTCTCCAGGCCGACACTCCAGCAGAGCACCCACAAAGTCCTTGTCTCCAAGAGGAGGAGGAGGGTGACGAGGAGGAGTGGCGGAGCGCACATCAGAGGCGCACTCAGCCCCCGTCCCCAAATCCTCCTCAAAATCTTGGAATCAGACGTGACAGACGTGAGCCTGCCGATCCACTCCCATGTTTGATTGTCAATGAAAGGCTTGAAGGTGGATTAAAACCAATATCAAAAAGCTTTATGTAAATCAAGTCAACTGGCAAGTGGAACAGCGTGTTCTTGAATACAGGCACTGGAGAAGACAACCGCAGATGTGAGAGTGCACACACACACACACACACACACACACACACACAGACAAACACACGCACACAGGATGCAGCCACTTTGCAGTCACAGTCTTTAGCAGTGGTGTTTACTTGAATTCTTTTCTTTCTCCCTTTCCGCTTCCATTAATGGACCAGCTAGCTGTGCTGGTGCCTAAGCTGCACTCCCCAACCCAGTCCTGATGCTTTATGAGTCAGGTGAGTTAATCTGTCAGGGTCACAGGGACCGAGGTGCTCGGCAGTGCTGACCTTGGCTGTCCCGTGGCCCGGCTCTTTGAGGTGCTGACCGCGATAAGGGGATTGCATTTAGGCATTAGCAGAGCGAAGACAGCCCACGCATTGTTTTCCTGGCGATTAATAGCCAGATAGAGATCGTTGGTGAGGCCTCAGTGGACACGGATGACTCCCTCCAGGGAGGGTGTGACAGTCGCAGCGTCAGGGCCGGCTATGTGTGCCCTGAAGATAAGAAACTGGTTAACCTTCTGCCAATCACATGGTCGTCATCCATATTAGGATGCTTGAACACTCAAAGCTCAATATGGATTTGAAATAAGCATGTTTTTTTTTTGAGACACATCTCAGCCTCCTCTTAATCCAGATATTTTTTCTGTTTTCCCAAAACAACAATTTTTTTCTGAACCAATTATTTGTAATACTGCACAGACACTATAATTGTGATGAATGACCTAACTAACCACGTAGACAAAAACATTGCTGTGTTTGAAAAGCGCAAATCAAGATCAATCTTGTCCAGTGAACTGAAGTCATTCTTCAGAGTCATGCTAATGCTGTACTATGTCCTCGTCTCATAATGGGCTGTTACAAACTATCTCATTTTCACTGCAAATTGATCTCCTCGACGATGACATTCCATTTGGTCACGAAATCTTAATGGATTAAAATGATTTGATGCTATGTTCAGAAATGAAATATCCCTGTGCAATTTAATGATTAGAACTCCGCTGAGTTTTCTGCTGGAGGTTGAAGGGTAATTCAGGGCTCAAATCAAGCAGCCCTATTTGAAGGCATGTACCATTAGAACAGGAGCTGGATAATGAGTTTAATGACCCTCTGTGTCAACATCCTGGTGATCATGTAGCTTATCATACCTTAACACCCTGTCATTACTGGTAATTGTTTTAACATGGCTGACATGCACAATCTTTTGGCATTCTGCTAATTCATTTTGCCTTAGTGTACAATCTCCACAGGTTGCTTAAGTGAATTAAATATCCCCATGAAAACATATTTTGACAGTATAGATCATTTTCCCCAACACTGGCCTTTCAATGGTTAACAAATGACAGCCACATAATGCCCATAGGGGACTACCAGACTTCTCCAGCCCTTAGAGAATCGATCCCACCACTTCCATGACATTTAGGAGTTACCCATTACGATTATGAAGACAAAATGTCTTTTTTCTTAACCTGTCTGGAAGAAGTCCATTCTCTGACGGGTCATGGCTAGAACAAATTCCCAGTAATTGCAGTGAGCTGAGATGAAACAGAACGCCTTAGGTCATGCCAAGGTCGAGTTGAATTTTTATAGCTTTTTGGAAAGGGAAAGTGCCACGGCTACATGCACAACTGCAATCCTTCATGTCACCGGGTGCAATCCCGCACTGCATAGCTCAGCACACCCTTATCGCCATATTGGGACTACAATCAAGCCTCTATGATGAGCAGGGACCAACTTTGCTTTCCACCTGTTACTGGCCCCAACTCAAGATTACAATGCTGACAGCAGAAGCTGCAAAGCAACAGAAAAAAGGAACAAATCCACTAAATTATGAATGATCAGAGCGCTGTACTCACAGCTCTCGTTCGAGTCTAAAGCCAGTATAAATCAATGTGCATTTGGCCAAAACCAGGTTGATATCTTCTGAGGCCGGGATGCCTAAATCTTACACAATGCATGCTGGCTCCTTGGAGGATTATTGCAACGGAACGGCCAGAGAATACACTGCAGTGAGATCCACATGGACAGCACAGACCGGCTGTAAATGCTACTTCACAAGGCAAAGAGCCAGCTCAGTTCCTTGTGCTTGACATCCAAATAAATGTTTCATAGAAAATAAAAGCTTACTTATAAAATGGTCCGTCCAGTTATAGGATTTACTCTGCTATTCCTTGACGAAGTTATGAGCCTTGCTTGCATGTGGGTGTCAAGTATTAGCCAGAGCTTGACAGTTTTTTTTTATGTATTCTGTCCCATGGGGACTGAAGAATGGTGGAAACTTGGTTCCACTTTTCATCGTCTCTTGCTGCTAAAAACATAACATAAAGAGCTGTTTGAGAAGGAAGACGTGAGACCCTAAAATATTGGCATGGGCTAAACAGTGATTTAGTTCTTACTTTGCCACAGTAATACCACAATTTGTCTTAGTTCTTGTGAGACATTAAATCACTAGTGCTGCAACAGCTGGCCTCAAAGGAGTTTGCAAGACTTAATTGTCATACACTGAAATATGACATGCGTGCAGTTCAGTACAGTTCCTCGCAAAGTCTTTTAAGCACTGATATTGCTACACAGTGACTAAGAAGACAGCGGCCTCCACAATTTAGACATATTCACAAATATACAACAAAATGCCCATATGTGGCAGTTCAAACAGTCTACAGTAGAAAGGGCTTTGTAAGACCAAAGAAAACAATGGAAGTTAAATATTCTGCAATTACTGTTCATTTAAAAAAATGAACAGTACAGGCTTTATGCAAAACTAGCTGTAGCTATTCTTCATTACATGTACATTTAACATACCTTTCCACTGAACATTTTTAATCTCTCAAGCTTATATATTTCTGCCTTACATAAGGGCCACTTCATAACTTTCTCCTTAGTCTATATTAGCATTCTCCCTTTCTCCTTCCTTTAACAATATGGGGTTTCAACCTTTCAGAGGAACAGTATAATGGAGGCAATTTGGCCCAATAACAGCAGGCGATGGGTTTTTTCCACGATTTCAGCTGAGTGCCTGTGAAATGCGGAATGGGAGCATTGCAATGGGGGTGGGGAATGGAGGGTGGTCAGGATCTAGTAAAGCCCAAGTGGAAATGAGTGATGGCCACACGCTCTCTGTCCTCTCCCTCTCGTGATGTAAGATCTCATTAGCTTGCTGACTGATTGGCCCAAAAAAGAGAGATGAGCACAGTTAAGATGAGTTTTACAGAAACACCACTAATGAGGGTGCCTGACCCTGCAACTTCACTGCGAAGAGAGGACACAGATGAAACACTTCTGATCCAAAATGATCGTTCCCCTATTTTGGATTCCAAGAAGTCATACTACTGCAGACTAAAGTGTCATAAATAAACTACTGCATGGTGTCTCAGAACAAAAGTCAAATGCACTATACAGTATACACAAGGCATCTAAACTTCTAATCCTGAGATCAGCTCCACATCAGCACTTTCAGGGACTAGACTGATGGCACCCTACTGCATTTGCATCTGGCCATCGACACATTTTGATGACTCATAGACTATATTGTGAAAACAATGGCCCAGCAGTAGAATTTCCTGTAGGCTTGCAGAAACAATTTTCGGGAAGCATCCCATTGTGCAACCCAAAATGCAACTCAAATCATTTTAATTTCAAATTGGTAGTGATGCCTTAACGACTTCTCGTAGACCAGGCTACATTAGAGCAAATTAAAAAAAAAAGAAGCTTGGATCTCTGCACGGGAGCTGAGTGAATCTGGGGTCTCCGAAGCTGAACTTTGATCAGAATTAGCATTCAAATTAGCATTAGAAAAGAGAGGCACATCCACTTTCACAAGGAAATGATGGTAAGTACTGCCAAAAGTGACAGAGCTACATAACCCAAGCTCTAAGTATCATGACTCAGAGGACACAGAGGCATTATGGGAAAATGCTTATATGGAAATAATGGCTACTTTTTTCCAGTGCACATCGCACAAGATAACAGCTTTTTGCAAGCATCCTGTTTGCCATTAAAGGAGATGGGTATTATAAATTCAGCTTATGCTTTTCAAATGACACTTAAGTAGACATTAAAAGCCACTGCAGTCATTTTAGCTGTTGTAAAGGCATAAACAGAGCACACGGCTCCCAAGAACACAATCCATTTTCGACCCATCAGGCCAGACTGTGTAAATTAGATTCAGTCTTATTCCAATCGTATGCAAACCGAGCTCAAAATGTCAGGGTGCTGCAGGGCCTTGTGGCTCTCAATTTTCGGAGGGCCCCGCAGTGAAAAAGGGGGCCTGCTAATCCTTGTGTTTTGTTTCCTGATGCAGCGACATTGGGGCTAATCCTCCACAGCGGTGAAAAAGGCATCTGTTGTGCTGTGCCGGCAGCAGGTAAATCCACCTGTGGACTACCTCAAAGTAATGGGATTGCGCCACTCTGCGCAGCTGAGTCGGGGGCATCTCAGGCTCACGTCGCCCTGCAGATGCATTGGCTGTTGAAGGCTCTCCACGCCTTCAACGCTCCATGCTGCGTGGGGAGATATGCTAAATAACTACGGTCCTGGGTACACATGTCCAAGTGATGTCCCCAGAGCAGACGAGAGAGTAGTGGCTATACCGAGTGTCTCTTATCTTTGCTTTTTCTTGTTTGATTTTTTTTCCTTCCGTGGATGGGGGGAGGAGAAATGTTCATGGGCTGTTGCCTCTATCTTGATACACCTGTCTCAACTGCCTGCGAGGCTTAGCATGCACGGACATCATGCCTTGTCTGGGATTCCTTTAAAGGGTTTTGACACGAGCCATCAGTGGCAGCGCTGGCTATATGCAGCATTAGGCGGTGTGTCCCAGGATCAGGGAGGGCTGCTCCGTATTGGGACTCGGGCACACACGTGCATCTGAACGAGAGGACCACAGCCTGCTGCCTTTACAGCAGCACTACTGTAGCCAGTAGGGACAGCTGACCTCATACGGAACTGAGGAACTGCCATTTTGTCTTCTGAATATTAAAAATGTGTATGTAGATAAAAAAACAACACAAATCTTGTTGAGTGATGCATAGTGGACAGCTGAGCAGGTAGAATATGACTTCCAATAGCCAAGATGATCTAAAAGAGCCACAAATGCATAATGTACACTCCAGCACGACAATTTGACCACTGACTATGACTTTGCTGAGTGTGACAACTGACTGTGATGACTATCTAAGCTGATGAGAGCAATCAGCACATGAGTGCTTTAACATCAGGGGAAAGACAAATATGTTGCTCGTGCACTCAAGAACAAGCTCCACAGACAGACATACGCAGCAATAATAACAGAACTAAAGTGTGGAAGATTGAGGTCTTCTGAATGTAAACCTTGGTTTAATTAAAATACCTGGGAAATATTCAACCCAAAGGCACTTTTCATTTTCACAGCCAATTATCTTAGAGAAATAACAGCTATGAGTCCCAGTGCACTCAAGCGAATAGCCAAAAGACATGTATGATTGGAAATAGAAGAGCAATCCTCTATATATAAGGCCAGAGCCTTCAGGTTCATACCAAAAACAAACACAGTGGAGAGCTAAAGGAGAAATGAACTGGAGAATATGCGGTATCACAATGCATGTGTCGAGTGACCTTGCCTTATCCTATTAGACAATATTAAAGTCACATTCAAACCTCAACTTTCCCAAATTTTGACATTTTCAAGATTCTCCTAATCCTAATTATACATTAACATAATACAATGAGTCAGTAGCTCTGTTTACAGAGTTGTGCTTGAAATGTGCAAGCAGAGTGTATACAAGCAATAAAAGTAATAACAATTAAAATTAATGACACGATAGCTCTGGAGTGTATTTCCACCTCTACGCCTGAAAGTATGTTTTATTGAGCATCAGACGGGGTCCTCAAAATGGGTAATAGATTCACGTCAAGATAAAATCGGTGTTAATATTTCAATATCCATGGCTTGCAAATTCAACATCGACTACACAACTTCCTTATTTACTTTTAACTAGATTAATCTAGGCTGTGCTGTCAAAGCGTATAAAATGATTAGATTTGTGAGAATGTGTGTGCCAATCCAATAAAGAGCAGCATGAGGAACTGATTACAACTTCACAGCAGCCAAAGAGAAAAAAGGTCATGTGACTCCACAGGTTGAATATTAAGAAGAGCCGTTCATCCTACCTTCGCAGTAGGTTGAGTCCCCGTGGATAGATGCAAAGCCGCTTCTGCATTCGCACTCTGCTTTGGTGTCTCGGTTCTTACACACTGAATTCTCCCCACAAGTCACTCCCTCAGCACAGAAGTCGTGCCCTGAAAAGAAGAAAAACAAAAGATTTAGGTCTCTTTCAAATTAAAATATGTTGAGTGCCTACAATTTTTTTTACACTATAACCATTTAATTGTGATTCGTCTAATGGAAAGACCTTCCAAAAATACAGTGGCAGGGTGAAATGTATAAAATAAATAAATGCAACATGCACACTCTATCTCCTCTTAGCTACAGTATTCACAGTCTCAAGGCTATGTGTCATGAGAACCATTTAAAGAAGGTGTCTCCAACTGTCACAGGTTTTATTCAGAGGCAGATCACATCCTCAAACAGGTTCCAAAAGATATGAAAGATTTTTCAAAGAATGAAGGACTAAGGATACAAAAGCCGGACAAAGCCACAAATGTACAGATGCTCATGAGATCTCCTTTAACTCAGATACTTTAATCTTTGTCAATCCTTTAATTGTGATTAGCAGAAAGACTCATAGTCTATAATTCCTTCTTTCCTCAGCCTAGGATGACAAACGTTCTTGCTGATCAATCTCTGTCATTCCCTTTAAAGACCAAGTAAAGGCAGATCAATGCTATTTTAGGAGACATGAAATATATCAGAAAAGGCTAAACCGAACCACTGAAGTTCGTCTTACTGTATTGTAGAGTTATACAGTACAGCTTAACCATTTCATAGGGTAGGTCTGAGGAGGCCATGACTGATATGTCTGCTTACACATAGAGTGTTTTGCATAGCTTTTCTTAGACCCAGTACTGACTCTGCCTACCTCCCCCAAAGTGTTTAGAAGTAAACTTCATATTATTCATCAGAATAACATAACTAAGAGCAATCTTGTTGCTGGACAGGTTTGCCAACAAACAATGTTAGCACCATTGGCTCTGTTAGCGATAAGGTACTAAGCACCAGGAACCATACACTGGAAAAAGAACATAGCAAATTTAGCAAAATAATACTTTATTTTAAAACAATTAGCACTTTGAAACTGTCTGATCCCATACTGTAGGCTGAACACAAAGATCATGCAACAAAACAGTACCTCCATGCTATCTAATGTAGCTATGTGAGTTAAAAGGCCTATGATTTAGAGTGGCCTAATCATATATTTTTAATCACATTATTATTGTTTTTTATTTATTGGTCTGCCTCTTAAACATGTGGCCACTATATTGCAAGAACCAACCTGAGGGCCTGCGTAAAATATCCTCCCTCTCAACCTTACTTTGAACTAAACATTGCCATAATGATGAACGGTATGTGTAGGAAAAAGGGAGAAGCTTTGAAGCTTGAGTACACTATTCCAACTGAGTAGTATGGGGTGGAAAAGTAATGCTGCAGAAGGACTAGTGCTAGTGCTAGTGTCACAAAATAAATGGCATCATAAGAAAAGAAATGAAGTGGATATATTAAAGCAACAGCTGAAGACATCAGCCAGGAAGTTACTGTAAATGGACAATGATTCCAAGCCTGTTTTCTAATTAGTTAAGAAAGCCTAATGACAAGCAAGTCAAGGTGTTGGAGTGGGCAACACAAAGCTCTGATCTCAATCCCATGCAAAAAGTGTGAACACGCCTAGGCCTACAAACCTGACCTAGTTATAGCAGTTCTGTCATGAGGAGTGGGCCACATATTTGCACCACTTTATTAACTTTTAACTTTAATATTGAGCCACAATGTTGTCACACATTTAGCAGTATTCATATTGCCACAAAATCAAGAAGGTGATTAGTAACTATTACCCTGATGCGAGGTTAGAGAGAATCTATGTAATGAGGTCCTGCCTCTTTAAGACTAATGATGTGGAGGTGCACATTTTTCACCACTCTTTTTTTCTCTCTCTATCTCTCTCTCTCTCTCTCTCTCTCTCTCTCTCTCTCTCTCTCCCCCCCCCACACCCCCCCCCCCACACCCTCTTCCGTCAACTGCAGCGTCAGTCAAAGATGAAGGCAGAGTGAGAGAAAGAGAGTGTTTG
The DNA here is from genome assembly GCA_017657215.1 of Limnothrissa miodon. Lineage (NCBI taxonomy): Eukaryota > Metazoa > Chordata > Actinopteri > Clupeiformes > Clupeidae > Limnothrissa > Limnothrissa miodon. Next base: position 1,296,850 of record JAGFZM010001022.1, on the reverse strand, counting down.
AGAGAGTGAGTGAGAAAGAAAGAAAGCAAAAGTGAGAGAGTGGCAGAGGAAGAGAGAACTCATCCATGTGGGCGCCCCGGTGTCACAACAGCCGCAGAGCGGAGCCTCACAGCCCCAGTGGAAGGCCTTTAAACTTCACTTTTAAGCCGAATGCAAGAATGTGCAGATTTAATGACTTGTGGGTAATAACCAATTTAAAGAGGGCTGCCCTGTCCATGAGGAGATAATGTCTGACAATAAACATGGCTGGGGGAATTTCGCAGGGGGGTGGAGGAGGCTGGGGGAGAAAGGGGGGCGACGGAATGAAAGCAGGCGGCACAGACATGTGCACACTGGGCCAGGGTGAGATTAGCGGCGGGCTAATTACAGCAGCCTGCAGGCTTCTAGCCAAAGCGCGCCCCAACACAGCCTAGCACAAAGCCAGACGCCAGCCACCAACCTCTGGACGCTCCTTTCAGCGAGCCTCCATGGAAAAACATGAGGTTTGCGGCAGGGAGAATAAATGAAATAGTGCTGTGACAGCTCTGCTGCTCGACTTTTACACCTCCGAGCAGCGTGACAGTTCTTAACCCCCTTTTCAGATGTGTTACTGTTTACTATGCTGCTGTTTGTGAAGAAGCACACTGACTTATAAACCCATGAACACTATTCCACCATTGTTCCTCTATACTTACAAACACACACACACATACATGGCGCGCACACTTACTCTGTCTCTCCAAAACAGACACACACACAGGTTCAACATAAGGTACAAACACTAAAATACAGGTTGCTATATGCTCTGTATGTAACATGCATTGATCAAACTTAATACACAGCTTTCTACAATGCTACATTATGGCTGTTGTGTGGTCTGATATGGCTTGATAATAGTAAAACAGTTGTTAAGAAAAGTGAAACTAAATAATATAATCAGCTGAGCTATTATCTATCTTACAGTAATATTGTAATTAAAATGACTATGGAAGCAATGATAAACCATACTTTGTTGTCAAGTATACAGTAGATCTTCAATAGGCAGAAGATACTACTGTATGTAATAAATGGGATAAAGAAGGAATAATCTCATGACAAAGACCACCTTGCCAAATGTTATCCCATATTCCAATGTTTTCCTCCTTCTATCAACATACTTTGGACTTGAGAGTTTGACTGAAAATTACCCACCATTGCACACTCAAAGATGTGGCCATTTAAGTGAAAACAAGTCTGTACAATTTCAACCATTAGTGGAAGCTTATTACCACAAAAAAGGAGCCAATCTGCTGCATGCAACAGCAGCAGCTGCAAGCCAGCACCTCATGAAAGAGGCCATCTGAGTGAAACGAAATGAACGGGACAGCTTTGAAACTGTGTGAAGAGACAGGCCTCCTCTGTGATCTGTGTGAGAGAGGCCCATCACAGCGGGCTGTCAGCCACGCGATGAATGGACAGAGTGGCGTAAGATCTCACCTCTGCAGACGTTGCAGCACCTGTTCTCAGGCAGAACCTGCTCCACCATTGAGCAGTTGAGGATGGGACAGCTCTCGGCAACTTTTATCATCAAGCCGTTCTACAAAGTGAGAGAGAAAGAGAGAGGGGGAGAGAGAGAGAGAGAGAGAAACAAGAAACAAAAAAAAAGACTCATTTGGATAGCCTTCCCCTGAGGGCTTATAGGAATGAAGAACAGAGTGTACACAGCAGCACGTCTGACAGCGCGTCCCAGTCTGTTGGTGCAACACTCGGCACACATTTTTTTTCTCCCCTTCTCTTCCTCGCTCTCTGTCCCATGATATGATGAGATGCGGCGTTAATGATGCTTCCTCCTACTTTTAAGTGCTACGTTTCCTCCAGGGACAATTCCTGCTGTATGATAACAGTCCTTATCTCTTTAATGCGAGGCTAAAGCAATCTGAGTCTCTGTCAATTCTCTGTAGTGCGCTCTCTGAGCGCGCACAAAGAAAAACATCACAACACGCAGAACACAAGACGCGGCCACTGAAGACTGCACGGCGTGGAAGGAAAGATGCTACCAGCAGTGGCTGTCAGATGATGTTGTTTTCCCACCTGCCAGCCCCAAAGCCAACCCCCAAACACCATTTTCTGCCTCATCTGCCTTTCTACAGTAATTCATTATCTAATGTTATATGACTTGGCCCAGCACTGGTGCCACCTAGCTGATGACAGCCAAATCTGTTATGAGCAGTATCATGTTGTTATCATCTGTGGTGTGAAAGGACCTTTATCTGCAGCTGAGGTTACACTGGTACAGTCCAAAGTCGTGATTTTTTATTTTTTGGCAGCTTGAGTTAGCTGTTCGTCAGAGCCAAGGACCGGCTTCTATGGTCTGACAGCCTGTGCGGACGATGCTCCTCTGATCTTAATTGAATGTCTACAGGTTTGCCCTCCTCTACCCCACGTCCCACCCACCTCGGCTGGCCCCTGCCAGACAGCTGCCAGTTAAAAAGCTTGGGCTGGGGTTTGGTGCTGCACTTCTGGCTTGAGCTGAGAAATGAGGCGAGAGCAAACCAGGAGGATCACTGGAAGGGGTCAAGCCGGGCCAAGATGGCAGATGAACCACGACAGCGTTCATCGCTATGAATACGTCTTGGTTTGGGAAATTTAGGCAAGAGTGCAATTCAGCATCCATCATGAACGGTTGAATATCAGTTTTTGCTGATAGTTTTCACACTTTGTCTCAATACAGTGTTTCTTTCTCTCACTGAGCACTTTAACAACTGTGGAGTCAAACTGTGTTTTCTCTTGCATTGTTTTTAGACTAACAGAATCAATCACATCTTCATCCAAAATGTACCAATACTTCTAGTAACTGTATTTAAGAATGTCAGTTAGATTCTGTCAAAACTGGTGACTTTTAAGTCAAAACCTAAAATAAATTAAGCATTAAGAGTCTGCATCTATTTACTGGCTGATGTTTTTTTTATGTTTAACCATTGGACTTTTTGCAGTGAAACACAATGTTCAAAAGTCACATGGTATATAGTCTGTATGCTGCGTTTTCACAATACTACACAAAATACAGTATATGGTAAAACCACAAAACAAACTATTCATTCACATATTGCCAGATTCACCAATACATAATGATCCCTTAGTTTGACATCATAACATCCACTCAAATATACCGTGTATCTAACATGAGACTTGTGCTGTACGTATTACTGTGGATACTGTAAAATAACACAACATGTTAAAGGAGAAGTCCGGTGTTTTTTGGACCTGGGCTGTACTGGAAGATGTTACCGAGTACAAACATATATAAAATTCCCACCTCCGTTCACCCCCCGCATTCCGCAGTCAACCGTTTTTAGCCGAAGCTTTCATTAGCCTTACACTGCTAGCTATAGGGGCATGACTACCTATGCAGCTAAATCGCTATTTTTACACCATTAAAAAGGTTCAAAGTAACTCCACACTTCATTGGTAGACTTCTGAGGGCCCTGACATTTAAAATGAGACAATGATAACTTTGAAAGTACACCGGTACTTTATTAAAAAGACAGTTTATACAGACTGTACCTTCATGGAATTTTACGTTCGCCGCCATCTTGAAATTAAGCCTAGATAAGT
>JAGFZM010001022.1:1248256-1288101 GCA_017657215.1 Limnothrissa miodon | reverse complement strand
TCTAATGTACAATTTTAGGATTGTGTCAGACTTCAATTACTAAACCAATTTCGTGTTGTCCTCTCCGTTTTCCCCTGAGGTCACACCTTTTGCGGTAAAACATGAGTCAGGGCTCACTTGGAGGTTGTCACATTTTACTGTCAAGTTCACTTGTTATAAATGCAGATGTTTGTGTAGAACATGGTGTGTGCATTCTTTTGGGTCTTCTAAAATGAACAGTTGACACAAGCCCTCTAACATGGACAGTGGACACAAATAATTCCATCTGATAGGTCTGCGCTGAGCAGCTTAATTTTAAAAGGGTGGATGTAAGAAGTTATTGGTGTTTATTTTTTTAATCATTATTCTTTATTATTTACAGGTCTAGAGTGTAGCCTATTTTGACAAAATGGTTAGTAGCCTAAAATAGCGATGTGTTGCAATAATGCCCTGTAAAAACGGAAGTTGATAACAAAATGTCCTTTCTTCTTTATTAAGGATAATGTAAAAAAAAATATGTTATTGTTGTTAATGTAATATGTGTGAAATATATAATATTTCAGTAGGGGCGATGGGTGGGGGCAAAACCATGAGCTGTAGAGAGCCTAAACAGGGATATGTTATATCATGCTCCATAAAAGAATGTGGCATTATTAAACACACTCTTATGCACATCAGAGGACTTTCACATTCAAGTATTGTATATGTATGTGTGCTGCACAGAATATGGATTCAAGTGCTAAAACAAGCTGTTGGTTATGTAACAGAGACGGAGGGACATAACCAAATCATCCAGTAATGTAAATGTAATGTAAATTGGCTCCCGTGAGAAGAGAGCAAAAGGAGAGGGACCTGCAGCTCAATCATGTGAAAAAGCAACAGCTAGCCTAAACAATTAACCAGTTAATGAAAGGGCTACAGTAACTCCACTGCAGTCATACTTCACATAGAGACAATCTGACTGAGAGAAGCATGCGATTATTCATTCTCTCCATCACCTCCACCCTTTCTACACACACTCCTGGTGTGCTGAGGGAACCTGGAGCACTGGGAAATGAAGACTTCCTCCAGTTGCATGAAGTACCGTGTGAGTGTGTGTGTGTGTGTGTGGGGGGGGGGGGGGGTAACATTAAAATGGAGGGTTTAGATAGCAGCAGCAGGACTGTGGTTGGTGTTTCTCACTTTCTTTAGAGAATAGTGGTTCTAAGAACACTTGGAGACTAACTGCAGAGCGGGTCCCACAAGAGAAGGTTTTTTTTTTCTCACTCTTTGAGTGTGCAAGTGTTTATGTGTGTGTGTGTGTGTGTGTGTGTGTGTGTGTGTGTGTGTTTGTGTGTGAAACCTGAAAGAGCATAGCATTCTGCACCTGTGCCTGTCTTTTCTGTGGGAACAATGTTGCCACTTAGTAGTGCTGGTGCTGCCAAAGAAACGCTATTGAGCTTCATACACACACACACACATCCTGTTTTATATTCCGGAGCATGGCTCACCCAGAGTATTCACACACACACTCAAACAGCTGTGTGCTTGTGTGTGTGTGTGTGTGTGTGTGTGTGTGTGTGTGTGTAGAATGGTGTAAAACACACTTACCTTTAGTGTCATTTTGGCCAGCAGCTCCTGGAGATCCATGATGCCCTGCACGAGGCTTAAGAAATCACTACATGTGGGACAGGCTCGATAGGACAAAAGGGAAGGAGCAGGGCAGTGGCAGAGAGAGAGAGAGAGAGAGAGAGAGAGAGAGAGAGAGAGAGAGAGAAAGAGAGAGAGGGGGGGGGGCAAAGAAAAAATGAAAGTAAAGAAGAAATAACAGGCATATAGTTTTACATAAAATAAATATTTATGGCTTTACACTTGTAAAACATGAAATGAATTTCATTCATATGACACAATATCAGAAGGGCCAACATGTCAGTATAATAGCCTTTCACTGAGGAGTGCATCAACAGTTTTTTTTACAATGGTCAGAAGGGATATGGCTGAGGTAGGCTACACTGATGGAGATTTAGACCTGCAATTGTTCCACAGCTGCCTGTGTGCCAGTGGGCCTTAGGCCTAGTTAGGGGAGTGGACTGCCCCACATCGCACAACAATACAGTATTTACTTCCCACAAGCAGTCACTGCAATTGTGCAATGCTGCAGTCACAGTAGAGGACTGTACGAGGAGCAGTGTCACAGGATGGTGTGGACTGTTATGTGAAGTTCAGTGCTTTTAGTTTGGAGGCATCCTGAATGCAGATTTGTATTCCCCTGCAATGTATTTAATGTGACGCAGCGGCTACAGATAGCCGATAGCAGAACATGATAAGAAGACAAGTTGACTCAGCACTATTCGCTTTGCATGATTCAGAGGCTCTTTGGAAAACACATTTCAACCTAACCCTGAAAACTGAATGAGGCAAGGTCAGTGAAACTAGGAGTTTCTGAGAGGTTCAATTAGCTGTTGGTTCAACATCAGCTGTTGGTTCCCTTCTTGGTCTATTTTGTGTAAAAATGTATATTCCATACGGAGCAACAGCACTTGATGACCTGAAATAACAGGGCTATGTGTTTTTTTTTTTTTTTTTTTTTAATCCACTGAAGATTTTAACGCTGGCAGAAATACCTTCACTACTTTGAAAAAAAGTACAGCACTGGAATAGTTTTATGTTGTTGGTTTTACTCTAACATAAGCTCCTGAAATACCACAAGGATTGAATATGGTTTTTATTGGCATGCTCAGAAGTCCATATCTAACTGAGAAGAGAGCACAGCTGTCTAAACTCGTGATGCCATTTGGCAAGGTCAATGTGCCAGAGAATTCCAGAAACTTTCCTGCTCTCAATTTGTCACTTTAAAGAAGACTTATCACGTACACATTTACACCATCTATGCCTTAATTAAATCTCCTAGTTACCTTTGGAATAATACCAAAGAACGTGGTAGTAGTAACTATGTTATAAGTTAAAACAGTAACATGTTACAACATGCAATTGCTACACATATGTGTAAAGGACATTAATTTCAAAGAGGCTCCCAGGCTCTCTTTTACTTACTGCGGTTGAGGTTTGGGCACTGAGTTATGTATCCATTCGGAGCAAAAATGAATTTGACATCTTGCATAATCCCCTGGAGATAAGGAAAAATGAAATGATGAGCAGCGGGTCCCTCAGCAAAGGTGCGTTTGTTCTTTAAAGCTCTCCAGCTCTCAAGCCTGTGCGCTTCTCTCCCTCCCCAGCTGCATGTCAGGTACACACACAGGCACACACTCACACACATGAAAAATGTGATCCTGTGCTTTCCCATTAGATGGATGCAATGCTAAATTTGTTGTCCACACATGGTCTTTAGAGATATGTGTAAAGCCATTATTGGTATAGGTTGGGGAGAGAGAGGCAGTGTGTGTGTGTGTGTGTGTGTGTATTTATGAGCTTGGACCAGAAGTTTCATCCATAAGTCTTGCAGTGTGTGTGTGTGTGTGTGTGTGTGTGTGTGTGTGTGTGTGTGAGCAAAGATTAAAAAAAAGTACTTCTTTATGAGTCACCTTGGGAGAGTCCCAAGCAGTGGAGGGGCTGTCCACTGTGGCAGTGCAGATGTGTGGGGAGTCTGATTCTGAACGCTAGGTGAAGAGTGATTGCAGTCACATTGAGCAATAAGGGACTCATGACTGGGCAACTGCTGTGTGTGTTAGGAGCTGATTTTGTCTCCAGACCACAGAGGAACAAATGCTACCCAATTTGCTTTGGTCTTGCTAAGTCCAAAGCAATAGGAGTGGACAGGAGCAAACAGGACAGCTCTGCTCACGGGAGGCAAACCAGTGAACTGCACTGTCTACTGGGCAGACTCTGGAAGATGTCTGTCAGCAGCAATTGCTGACTGCATTCACCCAGAATTATAGTAATCTGATTCTACTGTATGTTGTCAGGTACTTAGATCCATTTATTTCAGTGTATACTGAATGTGTGTGTGAAGCTGCTTTCCCCCTTAAAGGGATAGTTCGGTTTTTAACACATTAAGCCCCTTGCACAGGTTGTCCAAAATACAATAAAGTGGTTGACTTCGAAATTTTGACAATTGCTTCTGTCTTGGCTATTTGGGATATGTAGAATCGCCTCTGCCTGCCTTCAAAATGGCTAGCAATGGGCATGTGTTGTTTCTATCCTTAAAACACTGGTTTTAAAAGTGTGCTACTCACCAAGTGGTTAGTGGTGCTCAATGATGTTCCAAAACATGTATCGTAGCGAATTAAAGCTTCCGTCATGTTTTATTTGGCACTTTGTTTATATGAAGGAGCAAATAGATCCCTATGGGACTTACAAAATGGCAAATAAAACATGACAGAAACTGTATTTTGCTACGATACTTGGGTTGGAACATCAGCAAACGCCACTAATCACTCCATGAGTAGCACTTTTTTAAAACCAGTGTTTTAAGGATAGGAACAACACATGCCCATTGCTAGCCATTTTAACGGCAGGCAGAGACGATTCTATATTTCCCAAATAGCCGAGACAGGAGCAATCATCAAGATTTTGGTGTCAACCACTTTCCTTCATTTTAGACAACCTGTGACAGGGGCTCAATGTGTTAAAAACCGAACTATCCCTTTAAGGTAACTTAACATTGGGGATACAGAAATCATTACACCTTAAAACTGTACTTACATGTAGCCATTCCATAACATCTCATCAACATAGAACCATCTAGACTGCTAATATCCATCCCTTGCTTTTTAAGGTACCATCAGACAATTTTTTCAGGGTGAATAAGCTGTTTGCATCTAGTGAAAGTATGAATGGGTAAAGGACTCTACTTCGTTACTGCACTATGTACATACACATGTTATTTAGTAAAGAGCTAGTTATTCTAGTTTAGCTTTTTCTAATTACCAGTTGTGCAGATAGAGAGAGAGAGAGAGAGCGAGAGAGAGAAAGAAAGAGTGTGGGAGGTTGACTGGGGCCAGGGAACAAGAGAGACTGATGACAAGCACTAAGCACAAAGAAAACCAAGTCAAAGGGTCCCTCTGGTTTTATTCCAATTAAGGCTTTTCCACAGGAATAAAAAAGACAGTTCTCTCTCACTTTAATCCTTTGTCTTCTAAAGATGTCAGTGATCTACAAAGAGGAATAATATTACCACAGAATGGAACTTTATCTTGTCCAGCGCCATTGAAAAATGCATAGTGCTTTGTGTGTGTTCCAGGTCCTTGGTATAATCGTTCCGAGATAAGGAAGGATAATTTATTACAATCCTCTTTTTAGCAAAGAGGGGCACCCAGGAGATTTGAGTTCTTATAGAAAGGCATGGACTACCTCACGGCCCAGAGACATTCTATTTTATTTTTTTTGTTTTATTCAGAGCTTCTTTGGCTTGTCTCGTTATCTCACCAACCAAGCCCTTGACTTACGGAGGACCTTACAACAGACTGCACAACAGTGCAAGACTCTCCGCCTTACAAATGGTAAAAAGGTCTTTTCCAGGCCTCCCATCTGCCTGATTACAAAACAACAGTAAATCAGGACTGAATAACAATAAATGTGGCGGAGTACATAGTAGAAACACTTGTGGAGGGTTAGACATTTCTTGCAGGGCATCCGACACACATCCTCTGGCAGAATTAGTAAAGATCATTAGCGGTAATGTAAATTATTTTGGTACTGATTGCTCCAAATGTTGCACACAGATTGTTCCTTTTAGTAATAATAGCGGTGCGTATGAAGTTGCAGATTAATTATCATAACAATTACAGCTCCCGAGCTCCGAGCCTCCCTCCTCCTTCTCTCTCACATGAAGCCCCTCGGTGGGCTCCACGTGTTTTCACACCATCTGGCTGTTGTGCATAATGCACCAAAGGTGAACCCCAATGAATGCAAGAGCAAACACTATCCACCTGCAAACACGGTCATAGAGGACACACACACACACACACACACATACACAGTCCACACACACACACAGACAGGCGCTCATCATGCCACCTGAGAGGTGTGTCTGCTTGTTGAGGGCTTTGAGAAGGCCCCTCATTACTAAAGGATGAGCCCAGCGGCAGCCTATAATGTCACTGTGTGTGGGGCGGACCGGCAGACACACACAGAGAGAAAACTGCTGCTGTTCGGGACACAGTGTTTCAGAAGCACACATTGATTCATAGCCGGCTGCAGCAAAGGAGAGAATCAATACGCTTCTCTACGAAGATGAATAACCAGGCTAATTCACTGGTTGATGGGGGTGGTCTGTCAGGTCAGCCCAAACAGCTGGCACCCACAAATGGCAGGAATTGAAACATTGCTGTCCATATGTAGGGCTGAAATTGGTGTTGTTCACATTAAAAATCTTGCCTTTTGTTTATTTTCTGTTTATACTTTCCATTGTATAAATGGTCTCAAAACACAACAAAATATCCAATCATATTTTATGTGTAAATTAATGATGTTCAGTTTAAACAGTATGCACTAAATTAATTGCCTCAAACTTCTGTGCATCTTAAGTATATTTACAAGCATGTCATATTAAAAATTCTTTTCATCAAGAAATCCTGGACCATCTAATTGCATGATGTCCTGTGATTTCAAAGTGAAGGTAAACGGGACTAGACATTTTGAACTGAAAAATGAACACCTTATACCAGCAATCACAGAGTCAAAAGTAAAGGGCAGCCTTACAATAAGCAGAGTAACAGAGCATTCACTGGTGCACTGCCATCCCCACAGTAATCTAGTTCTAGTCAGGAATTAAAATCAAGTGACATGATCACGACTGTGAGCACTTCCCTTTGGGATTTCATCATTGTTAACTCATTCACAGTAGATGCCAAACCATAACTGAAAACTGAAACACTCACATTGAATTAAGTGTATTTACCTTGAACAAGCCATGCTTGTGACTGTGCTGTCCAAGCCACACTCCACTGCCTGGAGTCAGGTTCATTTGAGGAGGATCTATCACCCGTTCATATATTCTGTAAGACAACAAAAACACACATTTTCAAACAGACATTCAAACACACACACACACACACACACACACACACACACACACACACAAACACCCTTAATTCACATCCTTGTCCAGAGAGACTGACATATTGCCCTAGTAGAATGCTTCATGAAGACAACAAACAGTGCAGTAAGCCAAGGATGACACTTTCTTGTTGACAGAATAACTGGAGGACAGAGACACAGGTCATTTCCCATTCAAAGAGGTTCTGGCAGAAACACATCCAATAAGTGTAACTAATATTGGGAAAATCCAATAGCGAGGCAGGAGACTGGTACATGTCAATTTCCTTTGCCTTCTCCAGAGGAAATGGGATCTAGAGTCAGAGAAGCTCCCCTCAAGCATGACAGTCCTATATTCTTCCCCACAGCCACAGACCAAACTAAAGAAAGAAATAACACTAGCGAGTGCTATTGACATCTCCACTACCGGTGGTTGCAGGTCTGGATAGCGTTACAGTCCAAAATAAAAAGAGAAAGCTTGCTATTATCAAACCAGGCATCCATGGAGCCTTTTCAGCTGTCAGTGGTCAGCACTCATCTCTGGGAGTGTTCTGTTGCCCCTGCACTCAAATGAACATTGCTAAACTTTGTGTGCCTACACGCGTGCAAGAGGTTCTATCAAATGTATAATGCTCAAATATTTGGTTTTCCAGTTTTGATAGTAGGCATATACCCCATTCTGTCCAATCCAAAATAATGATATTTCAGACATCTATTAGACATAAATCACTCAATCCATCCCATCAATCTGTTGATCCATTCTGTAGGCTTCATGGGAAGGCAAAAAAATGCATACACATCTATGTACTTAGCCTATCATCCATCAACCATGTAAAGCAATTCACCTGAAAACAATTGAAAATAAGCTCACACTGGGTTACATATGCAGGCAGAATAACTGGTCAAAAGAGCAACTTGTTTGAGCCTTTAGCTTATCAACCTTAACCTCTTAAGGCACACCCCTATTTTTCCTTTTTTAAAAAAAAAAACGGCATACCCAAATTGAAAGCTTGACAGTTCCTACATAGTTTTAGACTCAGGGATGTGCCTCAAACCATTGGAAAAGTGACACCCTCAAGTTTTTTATAGAAGAATATGTATGTTTCTGTGACATATGGACACAGAGTTATAGAGGTTGGAACTGAGTTTTTTCATTTCAAATGTCTATGAACTAACTAAGATATGATGGTGCCATCCATATGATACCCCCAAATCAAAAAAGTCCTAACTCCATCTCTGAGCTTGTTACACAAAAAATTTGAAGTCAAAAGACCAAAAATATGATTTTTGAATATACATTTTTGAAAAATACGTTTATGCGTTTTGATTGGGACCCCTATGTAAATTCCCATAGAGACTTTTTGTAAACAAGAGGGCCTACTGACATTCAAACGTTTATAACTTGAAAACCCCTTTACCTAGAAACATAAAATTGGTTTCAAATGAAAGCTAAGACCCTGGACTTTCATGTCCGTTTGAAGTTTGAAGCTTGATTTGAAGTTACTCCTTCTGGCATTGAATGACACAAGCACAAGGGGAGGGGGGGGGGGGGGGGCGTCCCACAGGTGGCACGGTGTGCCTAATTCATAGATGTTACGCCACACCTTATAGATTATACAGAATGGGTCTGCTTTCTACCCCTAAGTGTACTTTGTGTTCAAATTCTGCTGTGGGCACAGTATTGCATATGTTCTGGGAATGTGACAAAGTTACAGCTTTATGGACCCATGTGTGTGACACAATGAGTACAATACTCTGTTTTACAATAAACCCAGATCCCTGTTTATGTTTGTTAAATGATGACACAGTTTTGAACTTTAAAATAATATACAGGAGAAATCTTTTTTGTGCCTTTACAGCAGCTAAAAAAACTATTTTGGAGTACTGGCATAATAAAAACATAAATTTTGTTAGAAGCTGGTTGATAAATACATAATACATGGGTAACTTGGAGTACTCTGCAGCCCGTCTTAACCGGGCAAAACCTGAAACTGTTGCTGCTTGGACTCATTTAGTGGTTGAGCTGACTGAACTTCTTAAAGGCCAGTAATGTATGTTTAAGTTTTCTTTAACTATTTGTCCTGTTTTACTTTCTTACTTATTGGTGCCCCCCCCCCCCCCTTTTTTCTAATGTTGTGTGCAGCTGTTTGTCCCTGGTTTTGACTTCTGTTTGACTTCATGTTTGTGTGTTTGTTTGTTTGTTTTGTTTTATTTCTCTCTCTCTTTTTTGTTATCAAAAATCCTGCAAATTCAACAAGTTAAATGGATAACAACAGTGTTGACTGTGAAATCATAATATCAGTTGAAGGTCAACACATCATATACAAATGACAACGGTAACACTTTCTATGAAGGTTGTATTTATAATGCCCTATGAATGCATTCATAATATTTTATAATGCATCTGTAAAGCATTGTAATGCTCATTATAACCATCTATATGTATTCCCAACTCATCATAACCAACGTTATAATGCATTATGATAACTAATTATGAATGATTATAACTGAAATCTGAATAATGCATTATAAATATATCAATATCTGCCTATTCACTTGTCAAGTTTTATAATGCAGCATAACTTCTTTTCTAAACCCATATAGTGATGCATCATGAGTTTTGAATTCTACTATAGTGTTGTATCTGTAGATATAAATATTTACAATAACCTGTACCACATAATTATAAATAGCTATGCAATATCATAAGTGTTATATGCCAGCTTTAAGTAAAGTGACAAAAACATGACACTATTATAAACAGATATAAGTATGAGCATGAAAAGCACTAAAATGTAACCCTAACCCTAACCCTATAATTGAAAAACCATGATAGTGACATACACAGTCTTTATTGGAATATTCCACCTTTTTATGATATGGGTTATTTACCCTCTCGAATTGCACATGTGTGGAAAAACATTTTAGCTTAAGTGCATGCATTTTCCTAGTCTGGTAACCCCCAAGTTTAACATTTTTTAAGCTTAATCTTAGCATAATTGGACGCATCATACACAATAAAAGAAAATACAATCTAAATGAGTGCAAAGTAATTTTGGACTGTTGTTGTCCTATTTCCTGTATTTTGTTCCAATAAAAAAAATGAAAAGTGCTTTCCTTTTGTATTTACTGAGTTAATTGTGCCTCATAATTGTTTATTATGATCTTATATCTACTTATAATCACAGCTCATTTGTACTACTTTGCCTAAAGCTGACAAGTAACACCTATGATATTACCATAGTGCTTTATAATATTGTGCATATGGGGTAAAGATACCAGACTCTGTTCATTGCACATTTAATTACTCCTAGTACTAATATCTGTTTATAATAGTGTCATGTTTTTGTCACTTTACTTAAAGCTGGCAAATAACACTTATGATATTGCATAGCTATTTATAATTATGTACCTATAGGTTATTGTAAATCTACAGATACAATAGTAGAATTCAAAACTCATGATGCATCACTATATGGATTTGGAAAAGAAAAGAAGTTATGCTGCATTATAAAACTTGACAAGTGAATAGGCAGACACTGATATATTTATAATGCATTATTCAGATTTCAGTTATAATCATTCATAATTAGTTATCATAATGCATTATAACGCTGCTTATGATGAGTTGTGAATACATATAGATGGTTATAATGAGCATTACAATGCTTTACAGACGCATTATAAAATACTATGAATGCATTCATAGGGCATTATAAATACAACCTTCATAGAAAGTGTTACCATGACAACACTATTAAACGTGAATTTGCCTTGTTTTGGGCCACAGGTACTGTTGGATGTGATAGGAAGTAAGCAAGTTGGATATGTTTATTGCATGATATACATTTCGTATTCTTGCTGTATGAATACTTGATGAACAGTGCAATGCAGAGTCAAGATTTACAGAATCTCAAGCACACACGGATGCATGCTTAGCAACATGACAACATGGGAGGGTTTTGTAACAACAGACAGTCCCTCCAACCTTGCTTGAACAGCTTGACTTTCATCAACCTGGTAACAGCTGCATTGTCAGAGAATTATAATTTGGCATAACACTGGGTCTGTTTGCTAATTAACAGTAGACCATTTACTGAAGCATACAGCAAACTCTGCCCAAGGTCATAAAATGCTGTTGGGTACTGTCGTATCTACATAACTGCACACATCAGCAGTCATTTGATTTGCAACAAAGAGATGGTGGCAGTGGCAGACGACAGTGGTAACATTAACAATGCATAATATTAATAAGCCTATGGCAAGGCACCGCTCAATGTTTAGTACGCTCCTACCACATCCAAGAGAACCTTGTGTTCCTCCTGGCCTTGAAACTTGCATCTATTAGAGCCTAGTGGTCTACAGCACTACAAGTCAGAAGATCAATTTCAAGTCCTGGACTGGACTGTTTATTTTCAACGTACTACACCAGCGTTGCTTTGCATTTAATAAGCATGTTACAAATGAAGAGAAACAACAATGAGTTGGTTAAGGTCAAGAGTGGCCCACTCCCTCAGAGACAGAGCACAGGAGAGGACAGACAACAGAAGGATTAAACACCCAGGCCAAAACAAACACAAATACAGAGGGTAGAAAGACAGAGAGAGGGAGGGAGAGAGAGAGGGATGGGGTAGCACCACAAGTTTCATTCATAACACCTGAAACGGGGCCAAGTCTATTTTAACATTCCTCCAGTTAACCTTTTGTGGATGCATGCCTTGGACCTAGATTTGCAGTGAGTGATAGAGAGAGGCTACCGAGGCATCACATCATTCTTGGAGTGAAAAAAGGGCGAAATGGAAGCAGGGAGTGGGAATAAAAAAGAACTGTTCTGCCAACAATGCCGCATTAGATGAAAATGGATCATGGTAAAGCATGTTGAATAAATCTCCATCTTGCCTCTGGAAATCACACTTATGGCTGTGAATAATAAAAGACCCACGGATAAAAACTGTGCCCACAGGATAAGGAGGGTAGGAGACATACCTTCGACACTGGGACTTAGACTGAACGATCACAAGCCTGCAGGGCCAAGCCTATCAGCACACCACACAAAACTATCATTTCCAAACCTAACATTGCGCCTGCAATCTAATTCTCGGTTATAAGAAAATTGATTGAATCCATCTGCTTAGTTATGAAGGGCAGAATGAATTGACCTGTGTAGACAAGAATAAGAATACTGGTCTTTGACATGTAAAGACAAGTCTGACATTTCCCTACGCTAACCACTGGAGTGCTTAAAAATACGACTGAGGTCTTACAAACGCAGCGTCTCATACTGACACCAGAGTGATTAGGTCCATCTGTGTCACATGATGGCACAGTGTCTGGAGAGAAGCACTCACAACTTCAGTCTGACTGAGCTCCCTGAAGTCTGTGGAGCTCTAATTCTAATTACAAATGCGCGCGCGCACACACACACACACACACACACAGGCACACACATACATGCACGCACATCCACACACAAACACACACACACACACACACACGCATGCACATGCACACACACTCCTGTCTCCTACTCTCTGTGTCAAATCCATATCACTTCCAGCATGCCATGGTTTGGGTTAGGATTGCTTTGAAGATGATGATGGAGGGGAAAATACTAAATTGTCTGGACTAAAGTGACATGATTTAGGTGTGTGCGAACCTGTAGAGTGTGGAAAAAAGGTCCACAAGGATCAAATACTGTATGAGCTGTCCCTGATCATCTTCTTGCTGTGAGACATTTCCATTTAATTTTGTCCTATCCTATAAAAGTGTCATGACGGTGTGCGCTTCTGTCTCTCACTTTTCTAGGGAAGGGAAGTAACATGGCTGGAAGGACTAACATTTCCTGCCCCATTAGGCCACAAAGGAATACGGAGATGGGCTGATTTGTCCAATCACATCCAATATTAGTCACCACTGCACTCAGGCAGAACGGCCTTGGTGCTGCACAACATCAGGCCCAAAAGAACACACACCTGGAAGATAAAGACAATACACAGATGCCTCCCATAAAACAGGTGACTGGATGGTAAAAGACACATCACATGAATCTTTTCCTCCAGCCCCTCCAAGCACTCCTCTTATCGCGCCTTTCAGCAGTCGATGGGGACGTTAGCCCCTGTCAGAGGCATTGCGCAATCACATCTCACTAAAGGGCACCAGCCAGTGCTTTTGTATACCGTCACCAGAAAATGCACGCACACTGTTATCATGAAAGCCTTTCATTAGCTCATGAGCAACAAGGAGGCAGACAGACCTGGCAGCGACAGCAGCCGGAGGCACACACACACAGCACATGGCGCCGAAGGATCAGCACCACCTCTTTCATTAGTCCAGCTTTTGCTCAGAAACACATTACAGCTTTCACTGCTGTTCTTGACTCCAGGAAAAGAAAACTGATGCAAGATATTTACACAGGATGGCATCCCCGTCAGAATGAATGACTTGATAAAATTGAATGGGACTGTGTTTATTCAAAAAACACTTTGACATTTTCCAACACTCATTTTAGTTTGTCTACCTATTCACAGACTGGCTTGCAGTTCACTCATTTTAATGGAAAACAACCACAACACCCTGTCAAATCAGAAAGCAACAGCACAATTTGAACTCTAATCCAAAAGACTGATCTCTACCAAAAGAATCTCTGACTGAATCTCTGAATCTCTGATCTCTGACAAAAAGAATGATCTCTACCAAACATTGAACTTTTCAATGAACAAAAAGAACCCTGGCTAAACTCAGATATTCAATGCTGGCCTATACGCATATATTCTGGTGGTTTCCCATTACTTTAGTTTCAACTTAATGTATTGTTTTGCAACATACTGGGTTCCCAGGGGATGTCGCGATAGACGTTTTATAGACATTGAATAGATGTGGGACTATAGCATAGTTTTTTTCCATTCTTCTGCTTTCCATGTCTGCATTTTGTTTTATTATTTCTGTGCCATATGGAAGTAAATAGTTGTTGCACTTGTGCGTTACTTGGCAACCATTCAGCTGTAAGATTTTTTTTTTTTTTTTGGCTGGAGGAAATATATTTATGAATATTTTTTTTATGTGTCTTGTTGTAATCTACTTATGCTCAGCTACACTCTATACCATTCCTACCAACTCCTCTTAGCTGTGGTAAAACCAACATTACTTCTCAAGCATGGTGTTGACAAACACAATTGAAGATGTTAATTATGTAGCCAATTAGACCTCCATTTCAGAATTGGTTTTGACTCTAATCCACATAGGGTAATTAAAAAAATTAAGATGCATTAAAAGCACCAGAAAGCACAAAAGTTTACTCCTAACATGTCAATACCTTGCAAAAAACTGGAATCCAGGAAATCCTTGAGACTATCTGGCTACCCTTAACCTGCTAATAACTAGCTAGAATCCTCGAAGGGTCAAGAGCTCCTTTCTTACTTACAGCCCCAGCTAGAGACAATCAATTGTAAGAAAGGATTTCAATTTACCCTATATTGACATTTAAAATTTTCTTTTATTAAGCTCTATCATTGTGAAAGGCATTTATCATGGGGCAAATTTGGGTCTGCTTTTTATCTGTAGGCCAAAGTCATTTATCCGGTTTGGGTTGTTCTGCTGAGTCAATTCTATTGATTGTGGGGCCTCAGGGCCACCCCTAATTTGCTGGTTTGGAGTTTATGCATGATGCATGAGGCAGAGGAGCTCTGGCAAAACAGCCAGTGATGTGTGTTTCAAGGTAAAGCAGGCAGAGTGCAGTTCTTTAACAATAATTATTCAGGATCCTGTTTTGCATTATTAACCCTTCAGCAGGCATTGTGTGACTCCGGTGTGACTTAATTTCAGGCCCATGCAGCCAGAAATGTGCCCTGCTGATTGCTAGCTAAGTGAAAATCTAGCAGTGGCCTTTTTTTTTTTTTAAGCAATAGGCTTTAAATGTAAGAACTGCGATCTAAATAAGGACATTGCTATACCACATTAGTGGTGTCTGTTATAATTAGCATTTCCATTTCAAGTGTGCATCACTACCCTTATTCCCATAGTATACCAAGGCTTCTTTAATTCTGACCTGATGACAGGGAACCTGGAGGTTTATCTCTGGACCACCGGAAGTGGTGCTATGATCTGTAGACCACACCCCTGATCATTTTATGCTAATTATGATGATGGCTGTCTATTGTGACCCATTGTCACATGGTAAGGGAAGATTATCATATTTTACATAAAGATTATTAATTTTTAAATATATATTATTTGAAGTGATCTAACATCCATCTTTATTTCATGCCTCAACAAAATTTCCTTCATTAGTTGACCAGCAATGGTATTTTAAAGTTGTATTTTTTTATCATTGTATTTATTGTTTTTTTTATTGCATAAATAACATTTATGGAGCTTTAATTCAGCCATTTTAAAGACAGTAGTAGGAAAGACAGATATGCATTACACATAGCTCTCCTCAAAGGTCATACTGCAATTGATTTTTTGATTTGATTATTTGAACATCAACTTCCAATAAAAGTCAAAGGTCAAAAATCAGACAGATGTTTCACTTGAATAGGTGGGTCATCTTTGCTAGCAGCATTACACAAAGACTTCAGGACTGCCAGTCTACTTCTTAGTGTTAGTTTGAAAAGGTAGGCCTACCCTACATTATGTCTAATACATAATGTATTAAGATTTCCTTAAGAGGACAGATAAAACCTTGCCACTTGTTCATTCTTTTTCATTCTGTCTCTTTTACAGCAACAGATTAACAGACCACATCTAAGGTTAAATGTCACTGAAATCTAGGGTTGGGTACCGAAACGCAGTACCAATAGGGAACCGGGTCCGACGTAAACGGTAGTAACCAGACCGAATAAGAACGAACATTTCGGTGTCTCATTTCGGTGCCTGACTTTTTTTTTTTTACCGCCACCTGGTGTGCCAGTGTCAATTTGCATGACGTCAGGTAAATTTGCATGACGTCAGTGCCGCTACTCACACTTGTTGAGCAGAACTGATAAGTGAGAGGGTCAGTAAAGATGCTCCAAGGTTCAAAAGGTTTGGCTGCATTTCATGTGTAAGGATGCAGACTCTGCGACGTGCATCAGATGCCATAAAACATGTACATGCAAGGGAGGTAACACGTCGAATTTGATGAAACATCTGGCGACTCATGGAGTTTATTTAAAAGCCGAACAATGCACCGTGTTTGATAACCTACGCAAGGCCATGCACTTCAACAGCCGCAGGCAGTGTCGGCTTTGCCGGACAAATTGAAGAGAGTCCCAGCCCTGCCAGTGTGGTGGTGGACATCACTGATGATGATGATGACAGCAGCCTTTCCTCTTCAGGTAACGTTAAGTCTAGTAATTTAATCCAACCGCAAATCATGCATGTCAAGTAGGCTAGAAAACACCGTTGCCATTCAACAGCGCGAGTGACAACGTTTGCTTTGTCCATTCAGTGTCCGCAGACTTTCTGCTTAATATGAAACTCATAACAACTTGTGTATGTATGCAGAATCTTTTTAACTAAGTTTCAACGCCAGATTTAGCAGGCGCAATTTGCAACTACACTGGGACTAAACAGATAGGTTAACGTTAGCTAAAGATAGTAGGCCAACTGTTAACGTTACATTAACGTTACTTGTGTTCGAGGTTACACCTACACTCGAGATGCAAGGCTATAGCCTATCGTGTATTAAATATTTCTGCTACTGATTACTGTCAGATATTTCCCTGCTTAAAGTAAAAGTCATAATATATAGACAAAATGTTGAATTTATAATCAGAAACGTATGGGTAGGTTGGTAAGGTATACCAATTGTTTGAGGCTACTCCTATACCTGTGTTATCAAGAGGGCTGATGTAAAGTGTCCTCACCAGTCAGAAAAGCCTCTTTGAATGTGCAATACTGTTGTGCAATATCTCGTTCAATATTTGTGTTTTATATTTGTATCTATTTTAAAAGTATTAATGTCCAGTATAATACAATATTGATACAATATTGTTTTATTTGTATACAGCATAATGTTATTTTTATTTTATATATTGGTTTATTTATTATTACTACTACCATATGGTACTTGTATTTATTTTGTTTAAAGATTTAAGTTAATATTGTGTTAAATGGAAATAAAAGGGAATTGTTTTTTGACAAAGTGTGTGTTTTTTTTTTATTTATTTTTTTTAAGTACCGGTTTGAGAACCGTTTAAGCACCGGAACCGTTTAAACAATACCGAGGAGGCACCGGTATCGGATAAAACCCAACCGATACCCAACCCTACTGAAATCAGACAGCTGCTGGATGTGTACCAATGGAACATATTCACTCTGATCATGGGCATGCTCTGCATCACATGCAGAACATCAATTCAATTAATGAACTCACACAACAAGAAGAACCGAAATATCAGTGATCATTTTTATTTTGCATATTTAAAACAGGACATCATCTACCCCTTAGCCAAGCTCTTTACTAGATCCTCATAAAAGTCGTTGGGTGGAGGGTGCGTGTGTACATGGGTGGGGGGCTTGGGGTGGGGGAGTAGAGATAAAGAGAGAGAGAGAGGAAGAGAAAGAGATGAGTAAGAGAAAGAGAAAATGAAGGGAGGAGAGAGAAAGTGATGAGATACGTGCCAACTCAGGTCTGTCTTCACTTCAGAGCTTTCATTTCATTTAATGCTCCATTATCCCATAATGAGTCTCCTCTTCACCTAATTATGTCCAACCACAGGAGTTGAGGCTGTTTCTTGATCCTCTCTCTTAGCCTGCTTAGGGAAGCGAACAGAATATATATATATAGCACAATGCTTTGAGCAATGAACAATGCCTAATGCCATTCTTAGGCAACTACATGCTGCGGCAGATCAACTTCCAGACAATCCTACTACGTGTTTTCAGTCCCAATAAGAGAGTTATCAGATCATGTGCCTAGCAGGCAAGCGGGGGATATTGTGAAACTTGCTCATCAAGGACTAATGGGTGTAATTCCAGCCTCACAAGCAGAGTGTGTTGGCCTGTATGTTCATGTGGGTGGGGTTGCGGCGCAGGGTTGGGGTGTGGGGGGTGTGACGGAGGCACGGAGCATCCAAGTGCGTAATGGATGGTAATTCTGTGTAATAACACTGTGACCTGACCCTACCACACACCCTGCAAGCAGAGTAAAGCGCTCTCCAGCCCACATATGCGCACACCGGCACACTTTTTACAAAAAGCAGGTGGTGACAACTTAAACACAAGAGAGCAACACTACCTGTGAGAATAGTCTAAGCTTGTTATGGCATATATTGTTATGTAATGGCTTTTTAAGAGAGTAGGGCAATATGGTGTGATCTCTTGAGCTTTTTAATTTTTATTTAGAGATGATTATAACTAGGGCTGGCGATAAGATCTAAAATTATTATAATGTGGGGTCTTTTCCACCATAGACATAAGCAGTACGTATATATCACAAATTTGATTAAGAATTTGACATTTCTAAAATAATAATCATCTACCCCACACACCCCAAAAACCCACTCCTTTTCATGAAGGGAACTGAATATGGCTTAGAAATATTTAAGCTTGTGGAACAAATGGGAGCTTCTTGACAAACAGACATTTATTTCAGGCACATAATTCATGCAACAGTAATCAATCAACATAGATCAAAAAACTTTTCTACCACAATTTAATCAGAACAACTAGTGCCAAATAGCAACACCATGGTAAAGACAACATGAATCAGACTTCCCCACAATTTACCACTAAAATTACTAGGGTCACATAAACCAACCCAAATAGTTCCATTTATCTGCACAATTGTCCTAATAAAAAGGACATCTTTGCTACATTATGTTAACTGATGTCAAATAAAGCTTAGTTAGTATACAGATAGTATAGCCTACCATTTGTAGCCTATGGGGTAGTGGCTAGATTGAAAGTGAAGGCCTAACCTATACTGACCACTCCTAATTTTAACCACTGTGATTAGAATCCCTGAACAAGACGAAAGTCAACTACTCTCCGGGTTAACATGCACATTTTGTAAATCTAAGTCATTAATAATTGAGAAAATTAAGTTTATACAGGAAACTCAATTAATTAGTCAAATCATAAAACAATCAGCACTTGCACATATGCTATGTGTAAATTCTCCTTGTCTGCAGGTTTACTCATTGCCAGTGCAAAGTTGCTAATTTCTCCATCCTCCTCGCCAGCTCCACTTGTCTAGACCAGCTTGTGATAAGGGCGCTTTGTATTTTTTTTTTCAGCTTGTCTCTTTTTCGTAGCAGCCATTTTCAGTGTAATCTTGAGTTTCTACACTGCTTCAATTCAGCTTTGCAACTCTTGCAGCAGCTTCTTGTGGTGCTCTAGAGTGCCACAGCCAATTATACTTTGTACTTGTACTTGTACTTACACTAATAAAATCTCCATTATTAGTTCCCTGTTTGAAATATATTTGACTACTATTGGCACTAACATGATGCTCTAAACATCACTGCCTCTTGAATGCGCTGCTCTACTCAGAGGTGATGGGTTTTACTGTCAACCTGAGGAGGACACTCCTTATAATAAAAATAAACATAATTTAAAGACATAAAAAGCATTAATGGAAGTGACAGAATAATTCCTCATTACCTCCGAGGCCTGGTGAGTAAATGATCCTCCATGGGAAATAATTTAGGTGACCCGTATGCTCTCTCACACACATGTGCCCTCCACCCACGTCACCCTCCCCCCCTCCATCCACCCAAGTACACTACCAGCCCCATCCATCAGCCAAGTGCCTGCATTGATTATTCTAAACAGGCTCTTATGTACACGAACTGTGCACAGAGCCATCTCACAGTTCAAGTGAGGCTGCCTCGTCCATTTACCTCCCAATAGAGTCGAGGACTGCACCGAGGAGAGGACACTGACTCAGAAGTGCAAGAAGGTTCTTTCTTTGTTTGTTTGTTTTTTGAGGGATGGGAGGGCGGGGAGGGCACGAGGGAGAGCGAAGAGGAAAGGCCTGTAACTCAGACGACTCATTTAAATTTCAGATCGATTCCTCCATTAAACAAGGTGATAGGATTAGATTAGTACAAAAATGTCGTCAGAGAGGTGCTGATTGCTCTAAACACTCAACACTCAATATAGCCGCTAGCAACTGGCAAGCATTAACATTTGAAACACTGTCCACATAAGGCTACAGCCGGCTCATTTTATGTAAACAAAGACGGATACCGCTTTCAAGTTCATCCTCATTACATCCACAATAAAGGTGTTAAGGATTTGGATGCTAACATTGGACAAGAAAGAGAGAATATATACAATAATTGCCAGCCATCCTAAGAGACACATCTAGTCACCCACGGAGAAAACTCAAACCAGTGACTGTTGTAAGCCCACTTTAAAAGGAGCCTGAGGGAAATGCATCACTGTGAAAAAGAAGTTCCTCTTTCCCTCCAGACGGACCCACAGTCACTACCTCATGTTATATTACTGTCCTATTTGTCCATTGTTTACAGGCAAAACAATTCTGCCAAAAAAAAGGCATGCATGCCTGCCAGGCAATGCCAGGCAATTCATAGGGTTATATTTGGGTTAAATAGGGAGCCTGGTTTATTTCCTTCCATAGTTGTTAGCCTGCAGCACAGATCTCCTCATGAAGGATGCTCTGTTTGTGTGCTTCTGTGTATGGGAGCCCCTTCCTACAACTGGCAGTGATTTGACAGGCATTACAAATGCTGTTACCCTAATTAACTATCTGGATTTTTGACCACAAAGCAGCGTGATTCCCACAGAGACACAGGGCATGAGACGGAAGGCTGAATTTGAGAGCTGCTGGGATCAGCAATACACAAGGATATAATTGAACATCAAGTCGATCAATTGGTAAACATACAAACACATGCATGCCCACACACACACACACACACACACACAGAAATAATAATAATAATCCATCAATAACTCTTTAAGTAAAACTGGATAAATTGTTCAAAGGAATGGGATGACACCTACTGTAACAGCCCAATAAGGTTCACAATATTTTTGCGTTATATAACCCTGGAAATTTTATATTCTGTTAAGCTTTCTCTGACACTTTGCATTCCCCAGAAATTTTACTCAGCGCCTGGCTCTAAGACAGATCAGAAATTGGTCTATGTGCGAGGGATGATCAAGAGCGTGCATGAAGCCATCAGAGCATTTTAAGCTTAAGCACAGCCAACTCTTTCATTGCACGTCACCCACTGCCACTGTTCCTCCCCTCCCCATGTGCCCACAGCCCCAAACTCTGGAGTGCTGTGCTGCAGCTCAATGTGCTGCTATCAGCATGAGAATGCCAGATTACTGCGCCATGATTCATTATATTGCCACAATATTCTATCACTTGTGCATCGCCGCTCAGCTTCAGAGCACCCACGCAAGCTCAGGAAAGTCTCAAGGTTCAGGGCAGGCTCGCAGAGGCAGATCATACACAAAAGTGGGCTGGAACTTTAGACAAAGAGTGAATGCTTAAAGAATGTGGGCTCAGAAACGATACAGGCCCTTTCTGACAAATTTACGATAATTTGATGTATTTGTATTCATATTTACAGCCTTAAATGCAAGTTGATCAATGCCGTGCTATATACAGTTTCTTACAAAAATTTTAATGCAACTACTTCATTTCTTTATGTGTGGGAGTGTTTTGATGGTGAGACAAAAGGCATTTTAAATTATTCATTTGATTAATGTTGTAAGATACGAACAACCTAAAAATAAATCAAAGGTTAAACAAAGTGGTCAGTGTGTGCTTTCCTCATACATTATGGCTTGTAGTCGAACATTAGTCTGAGACAGACAGTCTGGCTGTTTGATTTGTTAGACCAGAGATTCCTGCTGACAATGGATAAAACACGACATGCGCATCTCATAACTCAGTTTTAGTGGGTAATCCTGGGTGAAATTTTATGTCTCCATGTTTTGAGTGGCTCTTAGGGTCTACATGCAAGAAGACATTACAGTAAACTGGGTGTGGTGTACATGTAGGAACGGTTACTGCCCAGTGATCATTTGGCTTCAATGGATAGTCTGTGCCAGGTTTTATAAAAGCACTGGCAAAACTCCCTCTCTGTTACCATTTTTGCATTTCAATAAGGTAAACAATTTTGATAAGCAACAGTATATAAGTAAGCCGTTGAATATAAGCCTCACCATAAACTTAAGGTCAGTGTCTTATGTTACAAAAAACACACCTGACTTCTGTATTAACCTCACCCATGTTACTGTAGCTCTGGTTTACTGAATGTTACCTGTTAAACCACATCACAATTAGATAAAAATTTCATGACAAAATTGAATATTATGTTATCTTCCATAACAATGGGATTCTATTTTCTGATTGTCTGATGAGGTGGTCATTAATTTCATATAACTAACTACCTTTAAAGTGTATCCGATAAAATTGAAATCCCTGTTCCATATTAATGTGCTTATGAATGGTAACCATAAGAAACAAATCAAAGACAATTAATGTAACCACACCTGGGCAAACACCACAGCAATGTGACAGTGTAGCTATGGCAACTGCACAAACTTAAAGTGAATATTTCAGTGTACTCCCCTTCCCCCCTCAACAGTAGCTACAATAGTCTGTTTTCTGTAGTTCAAGCACATGATCCCTATATATTAATTAAGTTGTGGACAATATATATATTGTCCATTTACAATTTACAAACAGGAGATAACGACCTTGGAGGTGACCAGTTATACACAATGAATGGCTTGGTGGACGAAATAGTTTCTCTGCCTCGTCTGCTCTCCCTTACTAATGTAATGTAAATGGTAAAACACTTCTGAAATTATACATAACATTTGATACAGCCATACTCATAAACTTTTCTTCTAGGCATTCTCCATTTCAATTACACAGATTTGGTCATAATGTTTGTTGTATATTCACACACTCTGATCCGTGCACACTGATAGCTATACAATATCTTTGCTGTCTAAATAAAGAGGTGTTCAAGTGGATTAGGAAACCTGGACATGAAATTGAGAAAGGAGGGATTAAATCCTACAGTGGTTGAATTTTGAGGTAATGTGAAAGCCTGCAGCATGTGCTATGCATACAATTACCATATTTACATATAATTTTTAACATCAAGTAATTTACAGATGCACAAAAATTACAATAAATGCATTCTAGGCAAATTGTGATTCAACTCAAGCCTGCATAGGCTTGTTTACATTAACTTTTATAAATACCCATGTGGAATACTACCTGGGTCTTAAGAGGATTTGCAGAATAATCTTCTTTTGTCCTACTGTCAATAGAAATGCAAGTTTTCTCAAGGTATATTCACTTATCCATATTTGCTGAAGCTTCAGAGAGAATATAATAATAATATAATAAAGAGTGATTATTGTAGACTTACTATATCTAAAACCCTGGATGAAAGAAAGGCTGAACCAAAAAATAACATATAGTCTAGGGGATGAGATATAAGTGTTTCTGAAGTAGCTTTGCTTGAATCAGGCAAGGCTGCGTACTTAGACATCTGTGGCAGATGGATTTTGATGCACTTAACTAAATGTTCATAATTAGTCCTAATTATCATGAAATCATAAAAGGGCTATTCCATGACAGTTCCATTGTGTTTTGTGATATTCAGACTAATTTATTCAGTAAGTTTCATATTTTCATGCTGTGTTAGAATTGTGATCTCAGAGTATCTTTCATAAAGAGGAATGGAAACTCTTTCCAATGTTTGCCCAAATCAAGTTTAGGGGTGTCAGGAAGCTTTCAGAAAAGCTTGATACTAATATATGACATAAACTGAAACTATGTTGGGCCTAAAACTTGTGAGGTGACCCGGTTTGACCTGCAACCAATAGGAAACTTAGGGGGTGGAGATTTAATTGAAGTGACTGAAAACTGTCCTCCCATGCCCACACGTGTCTGAGGTGCCTTTGAGCAAGGATAACTTCTGGCTACCCCCCACACCCACTCCCGAACACCACAACAGCAGGCTGCCCACTGCTCTGGGTTAGTGTGTACTTCACCTCACTGTGTGCTGTTTGTGTCTCACAATTCATGAACAATGAGTAGAGATCTTTTTTTTCCATAAATGTCAAACTTTCTCATTTCAAGCATAAAAAACACCCCAATGCTCAAGTAATATCCATCTTCCTACGATAAACTTGACAACAAGTCTATTCCAACAAGTGACAAATATGTATAAGCACTCTACTATTCCCTCTCACATGTCCCTCGTGGACATTACTTTGTAAAACAGACGATAAAAAGGTCACACGATACAAAGGGTCTAGTTTAGTTACAAAGCCATTACTCATGTTCAGCAGAGCATATTTAATTTCTGCGCATTTTTCCCTGACAGACGTAAAAATAAGCATCTGTGAAGTATTCAGACTTCTAAAGATACAAACTGTTCAATACACCGCTGCCATTGGTAAACAGGCCTTCTGCTTGTAATATGCATCTTTCCACAAGTAACAGTTCACCAGCAAGATGCTGAATCCCAAAATGTTCTCGGTGAACAGGTTGCATTGGTGTGTGTGAATGTGAACAGTATGTGTAAAAGTGAATGTGGGGAACACACTCTAAAGTGCACAGCACGAAGAGTGGGATTTCCACTTTGAGTGCTCATAGGAAAATTAAGGTGCTATACAATTGCAGTCCATTTACCATTTACTAGGAGGTCACAAGGTAACTTCATTCTGAAAGTGAAAGGCAGCTCATTATCGCAGGCACTTTACTCCAGGGCTATTTGAATAGGTTGCTGAGGGTCCATATGAACTGTGAAGGTCTCCTTGGGCCGTTTTCAACGCAAAGGAAGTTGCGTGTGATGATAGCTATTTAGGTCCAAAAAGCTTGCCTTTAGTGATTGGGTTGGATCGAGGTCGGGTTACATTCACACGGCATCAGGGTACATTAGGGACCAGTTTGAGACCAATTCTTCAGCTGGCTTAAGCTAGTTCTTCAGACCGATTATTTAGTTGACTCTTGGGTCCACACTTGCTTGGTCTGCATCAGAGCGTGAATGCTTGTATACACATCGGCCCAAAAAATACAAACCAAGTGAGCTTTGAATTGAACACTCCATGTACCCAATGGAAACTAAAGCTAACTAAAGGGAGCAGATTAACTCTCATCGAGTTTAATTATCCAGTGCCTCACTTAGTTTTTGCTGCCATTTTCCTGTTGGGTTTGTACTGTTCTAATAATTGTATGTTTTCTGATCAACAGCGACCCTCAAACAGAGCTATGGGTTCAAATGTCTTGGACTTGCAGTTACACATGTGGGCTGAATGTAGTGGGTGAGTGTAAGCGCGCTCAAACCGAGCGCAGTATTTTCAGACACCTACACCTAGTAATGCGCCATGAAGCAGTGCACTAAATCTCAGTCTGCAGGCTGTCAGTCGCTGACAAACGCAAATGATCCTGAACACAAATATTTCCCATCACAACACCATGCGGCTAATCAGTGTTTCCCGAGTCACACACACACATGCTCCTCCGCTGATAAAGCTGGCAGCCAAGAAACACTCAAAATATCACACCCCTTTGTGTCAGGGCTTATGTCACTCCACCTGAAATGGCTCAGCGGCAGCGGCTTAGCATGGGTGGGATTAGTGACCCATAAAGGTGTGCTGCTACGCTGCTAACATCACTCTTGCCCCAGTGCTGGCAGTTCAATAGCAGGCAGAGGAGGCAATGCAAATCCAAACCCTTTTGTGTTCCCATTTTGCTACATCAATTGACACCAGCACAGAGATATGCTTGTGGTGGTGGTACTGCTTTTGCTGGTGGTGGTGATGGGTGGGGGTTGAGGGCATTAGAGGTGACGGGTGTGTTGAAACAAGCTTAAACAATGTGAGTAACTGATTGTCAAAAACAGAAACCTGTTGATTTGTTATTCACTAAACCTGCTATCAGTGTTTGTGTAACCACGGTATTTACAATGTTTTGAGGGACTTTATCAGGCATGAAATCATCCTTGAGAACACATAAATCTCAACAAAATATCAAAGGATAAGGTAAGGCAAGTTTTAATAGCTACATTTCTGTTCCGATCAAAGTCTCTCAACCACTTATTTATGAAAACAACTATAAAAAGATATCTCGTCACAGAGTATTAGACCGAGGTTACACTATTCAACATTACTTCCTGTGAATCTTCATTTGACACAAATGAATCAACACCATCACAGCTAAACATCAGTCAATTGTTTTTTTTTCCATCTGAGCATCAGCAAAGCAAGAAAAAGGAGCACATAGGAGCTTTTTTAGCTGAATTGAAAAAGTGGAAAAAAAGATCTGTGCATGACATTATGACATTTTACAACTGCCCTTCAGTAGACATTAATACATCACCTGTTACAGTCGACATGGAGCAGGAGGTGGGTCGCACTAATGGACAGGGCAATCTTGTGCCACTGCCCGTCGGCCAGTCGGTAGGGGAAGGACTCGGTGCGTGGCTTCCCTTTGAAGCGGTAATGGTAGCGAATCTCCTCTCTTACGCCACTGCTCTCCAGCTCAAAGTAGCTGTGCATGGGGAAAAAGTCAAAAGAATTGGTGGGGAATCGAGTTGTTTCAAAGGATCAAGAAAAAAGCAGCATAAAAAGGAAACTAATGTTCAAATATTTGTGTTGAAATCTTTGTGTGTATGCGTGTGTTTTATCTGCCTTTGCCTGTGTGTTGTTATTGATCCTGACCAGTGCAATTGAAATTAATATGTTGCAGAGAGCTGCGCACAAAGGAGCGTGACAATTTTTTTTTTTCACCACTCAATCACGCTGTACTGGTGCACCTCTAAACATCTCTCATCCATATTTATGATCACAAGGAACATGAAAGCAGAACGCCAAAACAACTTTGGGAAATAATATTTATCCATGTCATATTCCTCTATTTAGAAAGACATCACAAAGCAAAGGGACTGACCACAGGAAATACTGTATTACATGGGCAGTCATGGCTTCTGAAAAAAAAAGGCCTGGAATATTAAAAGGCAGTGCACCATTGAATGCTTTTAGTTCATCTAAGCCTCCACACAGAATCATGCCATAGTAGCGTCAGGGGAGCCAGCTCAACTGCACTACAACCAAACTACGAAAGCATGTTAAGAATACATCTGCCATCCATCCTAGGTTCTCAGTGGCCTCCCTCTCTTTTCTCTTCCTCTAGCCCTATCTCTTTTTTCCACTCCTGCTGGGATGGCTGAGAATAGCTAGTGTGACTGTGGCGAGGCTTCCAAATATCAATCATTTTTTAATCACTCGAGGAGGACAAGGGGGCCACTATCTGAGAAGCCTCGGCTTGCGGAGAGACACAAACCATGGGGTGACTCGCTGAAAAATGGTAGTATAATTTGCCTGGACTGACTTGACCTAAAGGCAAACACACTGAAGAGTACTCAAAACATCATCAAAATATAATTTCATGTTTTTTTTCAAGAAAAAATGGATTTAATCATTTCATTGGCTGAATGATTTAAACATCCAAATAAAAGCATCATGTCACCTGTTTCCATATGTTTTTGTTTACAAAATGATCCAATGATTCCCTTTCATTAACAATGCTATAACCAGTCTTGATTCTGCATGTACACATAACAATCCCCTGGAGAGAAGTTGAGTTGACTGAAGCCCAATTTAAATGTTTCACCCAACCAAATGACCCCTGCTCTTCTTCAACAGTTTCCATGGCAACCAAGGCACCCTCCTGTGCTGAGATTACATTCATATTAAACAATTAACGCTGAAAATTAGCAGGGATATCAGGCAATTTGTCATGCGACATTAAATTATAAGTATATAGTACATCAAAGTCTACAAACTTAATCTAACAATTCAGAGACTGAACTTGCGCACACCAATCAGACATAGAAATGTCTTGGGCATTGACAGTGAAAACATTTTTCTCAACAATCCCAATTTAGAGCATTCTGTGAACCCAACTGCAACTATCACACAGACATGGATACCAATTACTGTTGTTATAATGTAATGTTCCTAATTCCAAACACTGCTTAATTATAGTTTCTTGATATCAACAGCCAGCTACATCTAAATTCACAGGCTTTCCTTTGGTGTGAGACAGCAACAGGAGTTTCACAGGGGAATGAACGTGTCACAGCCTGGAGGGAAGGAAAGACACCAACTGCAGACGGAGAACGTGTAGAGCAGAGAGGGCAAATGAGATCAGAAAAAAGAAAAAAAACCTGTGTCTGTCTTTGTAGTCCCTCAGCCCCTGTGAAGTCTTCACACCTCTATGCAGGAGTGGTGGTGAACAGTGCCGAGGCTTTTGAGTCAGACCATCAGAGACACCTCTCCTCATTCCTGGGAGAGCACAGCCGTACCAAGAACAGCTGCCAAGCTACAAAATGTTGCCTGAGTAGGAAACACCCTTTGTTCTGCTGAGGCATACGAGGCTGACCGTGAAAGAGACCCTGGCCTGAACGGAATAATAACAATAATAGCTATACACCTGAGAAGGTGTTTGTAGACTTCACTATACTTGAGATATCGTAGCAACAGAGGTGGCTTTTATGGTCTCTTATGGCTGCAGCACTGATATAATATATAATAATAATAATAATAATAATAATAATAATAAACAAAGCAGGGGTCCCGTTTGTGTGTGCACACATCTCGGTCCTTTATGCTTCTTCAACACAGTCCTTCGATGAACCTAATGCATGCTGAATGAGAGGTTTTCGGTCATTTGTTGAACATTCATGCATTCCTTCTGGCTGATTTTGATCTGATTTTTTGTGAACTTTGTAACCTCTAAGACGGATGACTCCAGCGAGAATGAAAACTACAAAACCGCAGCCTATAGGAACCCAGATGCCCTGTTGGCAAATTTGAATTTTGTTCTCCAGGGGCCTGTACTACGCGGAGTTACTGGCTTATCAGGGTAACTTCGAGAGTAACTTGATCACGTTTGGCATAACTTTCCGATTAACCCATACTACGAAAGGTGGATAGGTTTAAACCGAGGTATCCTGCCATGGCAATATACGCCCCACCAAAACTGGTCCGAGCAGTTTATGTTCTTGGTTAAACCGAAGTTTGCGCTTAACCACACCCTATAAGTACCGCCCCAACAATTTCGCCAAAGCCAATGGCAACAGCAGGATGATCCATTTGACATTGGTGCACGCATTGTGAGGTGCTCTCTTCGCAGGGTGAGGGTTTTTTAGAGGCTGAGGAAATATCTGTTAGTTAATCGAGGCAGATGTCTCTAACATCTAACATACCAGTGGACAAGTATTCCATCGGTGATGCTGAACATCTTAGCATAAATATGTCATTTAATTCGCAAGGTTGTTCTCTCTCTAAACTGGATGCATTTGTTGTTTTCCCAGGCCATTTAACCACTCTGCAAATCATAAAAAGGTTTTCAGCAATCGCGGGTAATTACTAATATAAAAATAGGTGTCATACACTTCCACAAAGGCAATTGTGCAAGTGCACCCTAGAGCATGAGGGTGATTATGTCAATCACAAATCTTTTCACAGCATCAATGTGCAGGTGTTGGGTATTAGGTGTATTTTGATATATTATGTACTTGTCCATAACCCACCAAAAGTATTAATTTGCATTTTGTTTGGGAGATTATTCTGATGATATAAATAGGCCTACTAATTTCATTTTTTTCTCTAATCCTTTAACATGTTTTAAACGTCTTTCTGTCCAACCACATGGGGTAGCCCTGTTAATTTACAGGTGAAACATTTTGCCTCAATCTTCATGCAAAAGTTTACAAGTTATAATGACCACATAGCCTTAAATTCTTAGATGACATGTGATCAGGCAAGTCTGGATGCAAGGTGACCAGGCTCAGTCCAAGACTCCAGCATTTTTAGGGAGTCTATCCTATCTACAAGATTCTAAGAAGGTAGGCAATCACAGCATCTTGGATTTTTTGGGGGACAACGACATATGACATTCTTCATTTGCAAACATTTCAGGCATTGTACAAACTAATAATCCCCCGTAGCCTAACAGATTTAAGAAACATGTGGCAATAATGTTTCACTTCCTACACATTTACCCGATCGGGAATATGTTGCCAACAAGCCTGTCTTTCTTTGTTTGCAGCTTTAATTTCCCCTTAAGAGTACATTTGAACTCTTTGTAGCTTGTCTTGATTATTGTGCATTTCCCATCAGTGAAATAAGGTGAAAGCGCCATCGTTGAAAAGGGTTACTTGCGCTGAAATCCGCCCCTTTTATGTGAACGCGCACAAACTCCAGTTAGATTAATGCCGGTTTAACAAATCAACCTCATAACCGGAGTCGTAGTACCGATTAACACCAATCAGGATAACCAGAGTTTGTCAACCCCATTTTAACAAGGTAACCCTGGGTTACTTCTGGGTTGGTTAAACTCCCTTCGTAGTACAGGCCCCAGGTTTGTAGTCTCCACCTCCATGATCACAAGCACAGACAGTTGAATAAAGCTCAGACAGTTGAATAATTGAATATTCAATCTATCATTGACAGGTGAATACTTGATTGACCTTGATGTTTATTCTAACTTCAAACTCAAATCACTGAACACATATTACAGTACAATGTTGCGTCTACATAATACAATAGAGATGGTATCATTTAATAGATTAGTTGCTTAATCAAGACTTAATTGATCAACTAATCAGCAACTAATCAAGACTGATTAGTTGCTAAATCAAGATAATACTAAAGCTAATGATAAAGCTACACCTACTGTTTTTGCTGCTATTCAGGTTACTTTGATTTAAACACACTGGTCTTGGTGTTGATCCAATGCAGGGTAAATTAAATGTAGCTAAACTGTGGCTAAATGTATTTACTGGCCTAATTTAAACTACAGACATTGTCCCTCTGTCTCCCTCTCTGCCCTATTTGGAGTTTGTGAGTGTGCTTGTGAGCATGGAATGATGTTCATATAGTTCATAAATTAAAATCCCATCCAGTGCTACTGTGTGCAAACAAATGCAGCATATTGTAGGCTATGATGCTTATTCCAGCAGAAACATTAGGAAAGGCTGATTTTAATTCATTTACACTGCAATTAAATAGCTACTGATACCAAGATAGGCAAGGCAAAAGCAAAGACAAACAGGTTTGACGTACCTCAAAAAAAAAAAAATTTTGTGTTGGAAACCTGTAAATATAGTTAACCCCACTATGACTCATGTTACATTGCTTCTATACACAACTAAAGATGATTTAAGAAATTAAATTGTGTTTTCTGCTATTTAGTTTTAATTTCCATCATCCTCCACTCCCTAAATAGTTTCAAGCGTAGTTATGTGTCCTGTTCCCAAGCAACACAACAACTTCAGAGAGAGCAAGCTGCATATTTACACCACTCTATTAAAATGTGTTATCTGGAGAGAGATGATAAATGCAATAAAAATAGATGGAAATCAATGTTGAATTGATAGCACATTTGTTCCAGTCAACTTAATGGAAAGTGTAAAGTGATTATTAACTGTAAAGAGTCACTTGTAGAATATCATGGGATATCTCCACTCTTAGTAACATGTAATATGTGCATTGTCCAATCATCTGTGCTATCTCCACTATTTACAGTATTTGATGTAAGAAGAGTTGAGCTAATATAGTTTCCAATTCAGTTCTATTAGCTTTCAGAATAGGTTATAGATGCTCACACCCTATTAAATGCCTGCTGTTTCTACATACATGGCAATACATGGAATCCAAATAGTCTGCATTCATGAAGATGTGTCATTAAAACGGAAGAATTAAATTCATCTCCAAATTTAATTAGTTGATGTTTGAATCATCAGAATGACAGTCAAACACAAACTAAAACAAAGTGGTCCAAACAAACCTACATCTAAATTGACCGTGAACAAAAAAAAACACATTATATTAACAATTTTGCACAAATGCAGAGTGTTTTTAGTGAACATGTCCCTGAAATAGCCTCTAGGAGAATCACACCAAGGGACTAGTACTTCCTGTATCATAATCAAGCATAGACAGGCACGGCCAGAGAGCAAAATTAAGAAGTGTTTCTGTGTCTACAGTATGTTATGTTGTAGATTTATGTCATGGCATCAACTTTTAAGTCAAACAGCTTGTCAATTCTAAGGTAAACAGCATCTCATTTTTAAGTAAATTTCTGAAATCAGAAATGTCAGCAAAATGATCACTATGATAGGCCTCATTTCATTCTCTCAGGGTTTGAATGATGACAAGAAATGGTAGTTTTGTGGTAGTTTAGTGGTGTATTTTTCTGTCATTTATGATTTCAGACAAACTAAGATTCTAGACTGCACTGATTAGCATGACCTGTAAATTACGATGTGAACCGTTTTGTGTTCCGTTCACACCTAGTCAACATATATTATTTATCTGTCTAATTAGAAGAGCTTGTTCAACCACAGTTCCTGTCCTATGTGGTGATTAGTGATGCACTGCCTTAGCCCTTCCCAAAGTAAACAAGGTCACGTTAGGGAGTCAAGATTGATTCTTGTTTGCTAAAAAGTCTAATATCCTCTTATATTTCCTCACTTCACTGATCATTTTCACTGATCATCACTGGCTTGCAGGTTTTCCTCCTGAAGTAGCCTACATTGTGCCCAGGCTTAAATAGCAAAGGCTAAACAGAAGCCTTTCATTTCACTTTCGCTGTACCCAGAGAGCATTAAGAGATACAGTAAAAGCAATGGCAGTTCATGAGCTCTACAACTCACTGGAATTTGGTAACACTTTCCATGAACCTAGCATTCATAAACCATTATGAACACATTTTAAAAGCCTAATAACTAATGACTTTAGTATTTATAATTCTATCCATCCATCTCGTGACTACTCGTAAGGCATCAATGTTATGACATATGTGTCTACAATGTCACAGAGCCTTTAGCATATGGAAACATACTATCTTGCATATTGTCTGTAATGGTGCCTACTGATTTTCTTGAGTAATTTTGTGTTCTAACTTTACTCTGACTATAACGCTGCATTATTTGGCATGAGCAAGTGGGCATATAAAACAAAATAACAAACTAAAGCTTTGAACACTTCCTTCAATAAAAGCTTCAAGAACTGCTTTAAGAACTGTGAAGAGAATCCATCACTTATGAGTAACTTTAACAGTTATGAATACTTATGTCATTAAAGATTTATGAATGCGGTATAACCCTTTATATGTGTATAATAGTCTATGAATCGTGGAACACAGAAAGTGTTACCAGGAATTTAAATCTAGACCAGTGGATAATCTTAAAGCTGTCAACAGCCATCACAGAAATCTTCTTTAAAAAAGCTGTAGTTGACATTATCAGCAGAATGCAAAACCAATAAAAACCATGTTAAAACCAAGAAAAAACATTGCCAATAAGTAGTGATCTGTCTGTAAATCACACACTGCTCTGAAGATTGTTGACTGCAAAACATTTAGCTCGGCATCATGTTTGTGAACTCTATCTCTAAATTGTACAGCAAAACATCTGCATGCTTTCATTTTCAGACTGTGAACATCAAACTACACTGGAGGAGGACAGAAAAAAACAGTGACTCTTCAATAATAATTGTACTACACTCTATCTCTCTCTCTCTACAACAGAGAAAGAAACGACAGAAGTATTTCTCTGAGGGTGAGGTTAAGGCCGTCTGATATATAGTATTATTATAATATGATTAAAAGTACTCTTTTGCCGTCAGTATTTTTTCTGTTTCTTAATTTGTGAGACCTTTCAATCAATTCACCTTTCGATCAATTTTTTGCCTTTGTTGGTGTATTACCTGAACTGTACGTTGCTTTGAAAAAAAATATGACTAAAGTTATTGCTAATGATAAATAGTTATGAAGTTTTGTGAATTTGATGCAACTTATAAATGTGTTTACAATGCATTAAAGATATTATATGCATATCAATATGAATACATTATGGGTTCAAACACCCACTAGACATTCTAATTCATTGATAAGGTGTTGTAATCTTACCTGTGCTCCGACTCATGGATGGAGAATAGGACTCCAGATGTCGAGGACTTTTGTTGTATAGTGGCCAGGAAGGTGAACTCTGTTTTACTCCTAAAGACCTCCAGCAGCTTGTCTGTCAGGTGCACTGGTGCGTGAACTGCTCTCCCTGCATCTGAACAACAGGAAACAAAAATCAAACAATGGCAAAATATTCAAAAGTAATATCAGCTGGACTGACCAGTAAAAGATGTGAGTTCGTTTACATTGATTCTCACAGCCAGGGTAATCACCTGAGCACCAGGGTAAACAAATTGATTCCCCCCTACTTTTTTCCACTCACTACGTCTTCTAAGTCCACCAGTCCAAACATAACCCAAACATATAATTTAAAAAATTATTGTTGTATCGTTTCATGTATGCGTATTAGATAAGTGTACACCATCAATAATGGTTGGATTCAGCAGTACCATAACAACTCAGAAAAAAAATGTGAAAAAATGCCAAAAAAGTAGATAAAATAAGGTCAAAATATGAATATAAAACATAGGTCAAATATGAATATAAAACATAAAGCATAAAGTTGAGAGGTAAACACACGCTGTATGTTGAAGATTTTAGGGCACTATTATGTTTCTTTCAGATTACAAAAGCACATTAAAAAGCACACACTGGTAGACAGGCTGTTTTTTTAAAGGACTGCTTTCCCCAGGAGCTTAATTGGTGGTGGACCTCTGGGTCAGAGATACTGCATGAAGTCATTATTTCGCCTATCCTCAACTGTGATGATTTTTATGGCTTCAGTGAAACTCAGTGAAAATGTTCTCAACTCCAAATGAAAAGTGTCTCCTAAAAAAATTCCTGCCTAAAAAAGTATCCCTACCTGCTCTGTATGACGAGTGTTGATTAATGGTAATGTGATGCAGTTTTAGAAAAAACTGAGCTTCACATGCGGGAGAGCTTGGAATATCATTGTGCCATTGTCATCTATGTGTGTAAAAAGTAGACATTGTACCCTTGTGCAGTCTCCCAAATGCATGAATGTGTATCAGATAGTGAGAAAGGACAAAAAACTGTGTGTTTATGTCACCAAGCTCTTAACGATCCCCAAGATACTTAGCTGTCAGTGGCTCCTCCAACTCCTCCCCCCACCTCTATCTCACTCTATTTGTTTCTTTCACACACACACACACACACACACAGAAATACACACACACACACACACACACACACACACACAGACAAACACACACACAGTAAGAGTAGTCGCAAAAAAAAAAACAGTGATGATGGTATCACTGAAGTGGTCAGCATCAATCCAGTCTGCATTAGTCACAGTGTTTTCAGCCATGTGTTATGGTTAAGCTGCCACAAACTTTGAAATGGCTGTGGGATGGAGAAGTTGCCTTCTCTCTCCTCAGCGTGGAGAATCTCTGAGCAGCTTAGAACGGCAGAATGATCTGACATCTGAGTTACCAGGGCCAACCCCCACCAAGCACAAAGTCACACAGCCAGCAGAATACAGAAGCTGGAGGTGCGTGTGAGTATGTGTGTGTGTGTTTAAGTGGATGTGTGTGTTGGTGTTTTTCTACCATCTAGTGTCAACAGCTTCAGTCTTTCAACAACATTTGTCACACGTTATTCGAGACATGCAGTTACCACCTGACAGTCAAGCTGGAGCTCTGGAAATTGACTCAAGGCTGAGAGTTTATGTGGCCTAAGTGTATTCTCATATTCATTTGGAGTCAGAAAAAAGGTCCTCCTTTAGAAAGGCTGCGACCACACAACAATAGTTTTTCTGTTTTCCTTCTCCCTGATCTAGAAGCCCCAAGTAGAGTAACTCAGTCATTCAGTTGACAGAACATGCTACATTATACAACATCTACATGTACTCGTGGAAAAGTGAGCTATCTATTCACAAACTGAAGCTGAGCTTAAACAAGACTCTTTTAGGAACTCAGCATGCCTATTTTTGTAACTATTCAGATATTTGAGACCATAAATATTTGTTTTTCTCCAGAGTGTTAATTGGGGTTTGTGAACGTTGCTGTTCATGGGAAAAGAAGAGTTGAAAGAAGAGGTCAGACAAGTATTTTCCTCCTTTCTCTTTCTATCACTCCTGAACTGAATGGATTGTAATTACCAACTCAATTCTGACAAAAAATCAGCTGTGCAGTGGGTTTAGGCTACAATTTCCAGGGGATAAGAAAGATTTTTTTTTCTTCCAAAAATAAGCCTCATCAAACTAAGTCGTTTCTTCAGAACTCACTGATCAAAGGAGGCTTTACCTTGAATTCCAGTTGAAGCCTGAGTAGACAAACATTTTTTTTGTCTTGCAAGAATCCACTTCAATTAAATCAAACCTGTATCAATCCACCACAGTCAATATTAATTCAGTAATTATAAACACACTAAATAATGCATGGGTATAATTACAAACAACACATTTTGTCACAACACATTTTTATGATGGGAAACATTAGCGTGTTTTATTGTTAAGTTGTCTTGAAGCTTTTCTTGTTACCATAACTGCAGTACCACCAGGTTTCTGCATGTTCTTTCTCTACCCCATATGGTAGGGGTGGGCGATATAGCCTAAAATTTATATTGCGATATATTTTGAAGCATAGACGGTAGATGATATATATCACGGTATACTTTGGTATGTAACTTACAGCATAACAGTTTCTTAATGGTTACCATAACATAAAGTCAATATGTACAACAGTTGTTTAGTCATTGTTCGGAGGTGTTTATATTGGACTCTCAAATTCACACAGAAGTAAACTGGTACGCTGCATTTGTGTCAGGCAGTAGCTGTTCAATTTATAGGCTCTTACACAGTTTCGTTGTTAGAATGAAAAGGTGCTATCAATAAGGTGAAGCTACAGGTCAACATTTTTTCACATGGTTGTGGAGACGCAATGAGCCTATCACGGTATGCCGATATGACCCAAAATCTCGATATATAGGTATATATCGTCTATATTGCCCACCCCTACCATATGGTTTCATCAAAAAGGTTTTTATTTCAACAGTATCTCAAGCTTGTATCTCAAGCGTATTGGTTATTATTACTAAATGCTATCTCAAGGGAAAAAAACATGCAACATAGGCTGAGTAACGAACCAACAACTAATGTTAAAGGTCCCATACAACACGTTTTTTGACCATCATAAAATGTTCTTTGAGCCTCAATATTTGCGTATGCAAATTTGTGCGGCTGAAAATGACCCAGGAGCATCACTAGGCCGTCTATTCCATGCTCAGAAATACATGGTCATTACAAAATATTCGTATTTCCCACCCCCTGGCCAGTTTCCCGCCTCCTGGCGCTGATTGGCTAGTTCATTGAGAGGCCTGCTGAAGCATATTGGCTCTCTAGTTTCACTATACTCTTTGGGTGAACTACCGTATCTGAGTACATACAGTCTATGGAGTAAACTGTAAATCGTGTTAACTATCTGAGCTATTAAACACGCAATGGACTTGTCAGGAATTCAACCATACAACAGCCAGATCTACAGTGTTTGGAAATGAATGTCAGACTGGTAAGTTTTATTAGAATTCCCGGTAACTAACGTTATGTAGCTACTATGTAATTAAAACTGCTTCACACATTCAGACACGGCATTGGGAAGTTAAACAGAGTTGGCATTTTACATGAAGGACTATTTTAGTAAATCGGTAAATCAATGAACTATCTGAGTAAACACTAAATGGTTAACGCTATCAAAATCGCATACCTCAGTCTCTGTCAGTTTACTCCGGAATGACATGTCACAGCGGGATGAAACGCATATCACCGGAAAGAGGACAACCAGGGCTTTCCAACTATATGCAGCACGTGTGTGTACACCGATGTGGTGTTGAGATAAACATTTTTAAATTTACCTTAATTTTATAAATAGTACAGTTGACAATCAGTGCTGTCATCACACTATTCTAAGTTCAATAACTCGCGAACCCGACATCGCACAGACACGACACGCATATCAAACGAAAGTACAGAAACAGGGCTTTCAAATTATACCAAACTACTAAAAATAGGCCTACTACAAACCTACTCTAAGCAATCATAGTATAAATGTAGAATAAATGTATTGAAATTGTGACTACTGCTGTCAAACCGAATTTGCACTTATGAACTTATGAATAGCAAAGTTGCCGATCCTTGCAGGATATAAGTAGAAATGCGACATTAGTAGGCTATCTGTTGTAATGGCTAGATTGCTAGCCTCCCAACACTTTAGTGACCGGGTGTTTTTTTTGCTTCGCAATAACCTGGATATCATAGTAGCATCAAGTAGGCAAATTTTAAGGCCATAGAAATACCAGTAGCCTACATACAAAAACCAAGACCAAAAAACACTGAATTCTAGCGGTAACCTACCGGTTGTGCTTGGAGAATATTTAGATCCTGGTTTCAGGCATTGTGTTCGTGAACAGTCGGATTGATACAGCCCAAGGTTGGCGAAACAATCTGGGGTGAAATGGCCAATCTCGGATTGAAGTTTAGTGGAACGTGGTTGTAGATAAACATCAACTACTCCCGTTGAATGCGAGGTTCTTGAGGACGGTAGTGCAAAAAACCCTGTTACACCCACGTGCTGACATTTTTTTCAGTATGTTCTCCAGTTAAACAGAAATTCAACATGCACTTATTTCAAACAGAAATTCAACATGCACTTATTTTTATTAGAGCCGTTAGCCGTTCTCAATGTTAGCTAGCTAGGCTATTACATAGACTACAGTTGTTAAAGCCTACCGCCGAAGCAACAGGGGGCTGGACAAGCGACTGTTCCAAACAATTTTTGATTGGATCAAAGATTCTTGAGCAGAGCTCTTTGGATTGGACAATGTAATGGAGGAGGTGTAGCTTTGCACTGTCTACGTACACAGAGCACTAGTTTCAGATTGTTTTTTTTCAGCCCGGCAAAATCTAGCCTGAAATTTGCATATAGAAGGA
Source organism: Limnothrissa miodon (assembly GCA_017657215.1). Classification (NCBI taxonomy): domain Eukaryota; kingdom Metazoa; phylum Chordata; class Actinopteri; order Clupeiformes; family Clupeidae; genus Limnothrissa; species Limnothrissa miodon. The sequence goes on along the minus strand of JAGFZM010001022.1, from coordinate 1,249,291 downwards.
GGCGGAAGATGGTTTTTGGAGTTTTGGTATAGTCCGTTGGATACCTTAAGCTACCTAAATTCAACAAATAACAAGGTAAATGTGGTTTTGCATTCTATGGGCTCTTTAACAGGAGGCATAATACAGTGAAACTGAAAGTTAGTTACTGTGTCACATTTACTAAGTGTTTGTTGCTTGTTCACTGTTTGGGCTATTAACATGTGGTTTAACATTTGTTCTTTTGCCTAGTGACACCACTTAGTGATCAACTTGATCAACAACAATATGAATTGATTCAAATTGGATTTCTTTTTTTTCATGTTTTATTTTATGCTACCTCATGTTTCATAACAAAACCAAGAGCCAAGTGGAGATTACAATATTTTTTCTTGAATTTGAACTTGAAATGTCATTGATCTTGGTTGTAATGCACTCACACAGCCAGGGCCTTTGCTTGGGTAAATTAGAGCCTAGCCTAGTCTCAGCTTTAAAAAGCCTTTATAGCCTTATATTGCCTTATATTGTAGTCTAAGATATGCATATTACTAATAAAATTACTTACTTCTAAATATATACATATTTATTATTACCAGGTCTGGGCTTAGACTATGGAGCGGCAAATTAGACTTTGGAGGTTCACTCTAATCTGGAAAAAAATCATAATTTTGCCTAAGACATACAAACGACTACTCACAATTAACACTGTAAATTCACATTCGCTTTGCATTTCCACCTTAAATCCATAGAGGCCAAATCATCATACTGTATTTCGAAGTCGCCAAAGCCCTAGGAAACAATCCTGTTTATTCAGCATGTGACTGGCTGTATATAGTGCACATCCACTAACACGGTTTGGCTTAGGCTGCAAGTATTTTCCTATACTTGTTGTGTAAACAATTGCAATTTAAAGTGCCATTCACATTTTTTTAGTATGAGTAGGAGTTTAATGCAGCAATTTAAGGTATAGGGCACTGATTATCAACTGGCTCAATCCGGCCCGCGACTGGATTCCAAAATTGTGAAGTTCAAAAAAAAAAAAAAAAAAAAAAAAAAAAA
>JAGFZM010001022.1:1172253-1247856 GCA_017657215.1 Limnothrissa miodon | reverse complement strand
TGAAAGGCCGGTTATGTCCGCAAAGCACCCAAACAGCCTGCAGGGATGCACACGTCACTCTCTTGATCAGTTAAAGTTTGGGTAATAATGCCACTCGCACGGGAGTAGGCAGATTTCAATGTGGCGATTTTTCTCTAACCTTGAAATTAGAATGTTGTGTGTTGTGGTGACGGCGCAGATTGTACTCTTTTGCAACAACAACAAGTTTTTCTGCAAATTAGGCATAGGCTACTGGTAACGCATTTTGGAAGGTTGGCATGCTGAATGCGTAGGCCTACTGTTCTGTCCAGTCATCATTGAAGGACCTGTTTTCTACATCAACTTTGCGTTTCATGGTCTTTGAGAGTGCCATTTTACCTCTGTTAAGAGACCCTTTCCTGTCACTTCTTCCGTGTTTGTTTTTCAAGTGCTCTATAAATAAAGTTGACAAAGCCTAATTGACTAAGTTGAGGCAAAATATCTATCACTCCTTGTGGTTGACTGTGGTATAGGTGATGGGAGCCTAAAACAAATACCTTCAGTTTTGTAATGAAATAGAAAAAGTATAAACATTAAACATAATGCTATGGCAAATTTAGATTTTTTTTTATTTACTTCTTGGGGGTCCGGCCCCCAAGGAGACTGTCTGGCCCTCTGACAAATACAGTTGATGACCCCTGGTATAGGGTATTTATTTTAGAAGAAAAAAAAATATTTAGTTTTTCTTGTTTTTTTTAAAGCACTTTGGTTAACCACCGGTTGCATTAAAATGTGCTATAAAATGACTATAGGTGTGACTATGTTGATTACAGGAAGAGAATGACCCAACTTCTGACCCAGTGTCAGTCTCCACTTCAGGTTCAGGCTGGGTTAATGCAGGCTAGCATTGTTTTGTATTTCATTGAAAACAAAAAAGATTTCTCTCAAATTTAAATTTTCCACAACTGTATATCAAGAGAATTACTTCTTACAGGATAATTTCTGCTGTGACTTGCCTGCTAAACAGTGTGTGCTAAACACCAACACACAACATTTTGAGCAAGGTTTGATTTATCCTTACACTTAGCTTTTCCCTTTTCTTCACTTGGCTGTACTGCCACATTAAAGACCATATTGATACAATAGTACTTGCAGCCATTTCACAGCAATCCTTTTTTAAAGGGCCTGGAGATTCCTCTGTCCTCAGAGAAACCACAAATCAATAGTGCTACAGATAAGGACCTTGTCTTTTTTGTACCAGGGAGACTCTGCTCAAACTAGGCTACTGGGCTAAACACAGAGGAGCAGTGCTGCAGGCTCTGCACAGGCATTCAAAGTATAAGCCCATGTTCAAGCTTAAACAAGTGCCATGAAACCTAGTCAAAGCATTCACCTTACGGTAGAAGGTAAATAGCAACTGAGTAGCAGGTAAAATGGACAGAGAATGTTCATCCCAAAAACATTTTGCTGCAGGCTAACACTACTGTGAGGCAAATTCTCATTTTATTGATAGACAAATACCAGCTTTATTGAGCTAGGCCTACTCTATATTATTATGTGCATTCTACCTCTCCCTGTCAAGTTCTCTACCACTTTCCCTCTCTCAAGCCTCCTTCCCTCTCGCTCTCTCAACCTCCCTTCTCTTCACACAACGCAATAATAGAACTCAATAAATAGCAATTAAAAATCAGTTTAAATCATGATCAGCAGCATTGAAGTTGTTCAAAACTATTGCACTCAAATAAAATCTTCTTCGCACATCAGCTCTTGCATCGAGGCTGATGTGGAAACCAAAGCTGTCATTAGGACACCATTGTTTTGGCAGGTCTAACATTAGGCTACAGCTGCACGGTTTTCAATATTGACTGCTCTTGCATGAAAAATGCATGCTTTACTGAACCTTGGGGAGATAAGGAGTAAACAGTCCGACCAGGGATCTATAAAGCTACTTGCTTTCCAAGGCTAAGGGTACACCTATAATAGTTTATATTCACACATCTGTTGGATTTAGTATGTAAATTATATCAAACTACACAACCTAAGTATTAATACAATTCAGATATACATGTAACATGTAGCATGTAAAATCAACTGCTTCACAATGCAGATGATAACCGCCCTTCATAAAGTTGAGATCCACGTACAGTAGCTGTGTGTGGGACCTACAGTGGACTTAATCCTTGTATGAACATTAAAATGATTATGCATTGCACAAAAGTCATGACAATAGGATAGGCTATTCTTAGCCAAAATGAAGTAAATCAGTGGAAAATATGGCTAACAGGCATGAAAAAAAAATAAAATCATCAAATCAACAAATATAAAGAAACCAGAGTGAAAAATACTGTGAATAACTTAATAACTTAAAAACTAAATGTGTCATAGAACATTCCTGATGTCTCGAATATTAGAATGGGAAATCAATGTGGTGTTAACAATGGTGTTGATGGTAACTTGTGCTCTGACCTACAAAACTGAATGAGTTAATTTTAGGGTCATAGTAAGCATTCATCAATTCACCTAATTCATTTAGCTGGCCTGCATGTCATCTTAGATGAGGAACAGCTTCAAGATCAGGTCTAATCAATATTAACATAATCAAAATTACATTTTGCTGGCCATGGTCACATACTGTTTTTTTTCCTAGTGGAGGGTTTCAGTGCTCACTCAATAGCAAAGAGTGAGATAACAAGGAAACATGAACCCTTAAAGGGGACATGATAGAATGGTTTAATTGACTATTGTACTATTGAATATACAACTGTGTTCTCTCCAGATCTACAGTAGATTATCTCCTACTTTAATTTATAAAAAAAAGACGAAGTACAATTTTACATGCCCAATTAAAACCTTGAAGTTAGGGGGTTATTACTGTAAAATGGTCCTTTTGGCTAAACAGTGCCATCTTCGGAAACCCACGGTTGAACCACAATTTCTTTGTGCAATTTTCTATAGTGCCTATTTATACATTAGGTTGAGAATTTTCCAATGCAGAAGGACACAAGGATGCCTAATGTTCACGATGGCTCTTTTTTAATTTGTCAAAGCCTAACCAAAAAATATGAGAGAAACAATGAAAAAAAGTGTCATAGTTTTTCTTCTTTAAAAAAAGAAGTATTCTGTGCTGAGTATTCTGTGAGAGTGGGTGCCACTACTGTGTATAAAGGCAAATAGTCTTCTATGGCAACCTACATAGGCATATACTATTCTAAATATTCTAGTCATGAACTACTGGGCCAAGCTGTCAGAGAGGGTCAAGTGTTACCTTCTCTCTAGCTTAAAGAGCATTGGTATTCTGCCCATACCTGATTCTGTGATACACACCATCAGTCACACAGAGGGAAAAAATGAACACATATACATTGCAAATCTCTATCCGACTATCATCAATCTCTATCCGTTTATACCATCAAATTGACTTTTTATGTAAATGTTTTAAGTAATACCATAATATTTTAGTCTGGCATTCTTTGACATGTTGCACTTCAGAGGTTAACAAAACATACTTGAAAGGACTGTGAAATCAAAAGCAACATTTTAAAATTGTTGGTTTCATGCTATTTTCTGTTTGATCTCTAAGGCTGAAATTCAGCACTGTTCTCTGTCAGATGCACAGTGAAAGAAAGAAAATCTATCTGTGGGATTAATCTGTGTGATGTGACTAATTAACTTTTGTAGCATGCATGTTAAACTGACAGGTGTTGTTCATTCTATAGATTATTCTATGGCTAGTTTGTTAAAGAAGGAAAGACACATGTTTATGTGCTGTATGTGTTATGAAAATAAATTTAATTATGTGTCTAATGATGCAGACCTAAAATCTGAAAACTTTTAAAGTCAACTAAGATTTCTTCTAATGCTCCCTGCCTTTAAAAAACACACTTTTATCTCGTTTTTTTCCAGAGGAGTATTGATAAATGGACTTAGCTCTGTAGCCTGCGGTAACTTGAGCACAAGTTCTGTGGCTTGGGGAGGCTCATCTCAACGGCTGCTTATCAGCAGAGCCCAGAGGAGCTGCCCTAATTTCGGCTACTTCTGGCAGTGCGCTGCACCTCTGCCGCCAGCCAGGTAGCCCATCATTGGCACGCTTTTGGCTGGGGCTGGGGCTGGGGCGATGTTTTCAGGCTCAGACACATGGGCACTATTGCAGCTGGGCTTGTGTCTGGGCCATGGGATTAGTCCAAATTTCTGAACGAGATACTGAGCATCTCATTGAGAATGTCGGTACACATCCAGGATGCTAATCAATTCATTGAAGTGGTGAAAACAAGCTGCTGTGATTGTATGCAACAATAGCATCAAGCAACATATGGGTCATGGTGTATTTCAAGGCTTGTGAGAACAATTAATTCAATTTTTGATGTTTTCAGAACTGAAAGCACACTGAATAAAGACTGGTTTGCCAAGAAATGGTATGTTAAAAAAGCAACTGAAATCTTCTGCAGTGTGTGGCAAACTCTGTAAGGCCACACCAATAAAATTAGTTGGTTCTTAGATTTTTTCAGGAAAAATATGAAGCGAGCAAGCGAAATAAAAATAAAAATAAAAAAATGCTCTGAAGGTAAATTAGCGGTAAATTAGCACCGCTACAACAGCGCAAAGTTCTCATCCTCTTTAATTTCAATGCACTTGTCAAATGTTTTTCTCATCTGATCAAATATTCTAATAATTGCAAACACTGGCCTAGCAGGATCCCCTTCCACCGGCATCTTTCCTCATATCATGTCTCTTGTCTCTTGCTCTCTCTGAAATGAACGGCGCGATTTGAATGGTTTTCAATGTCACATGAACGCAGCATGCTGTTTTCAGTATTATAGCCATCAGCCACGGTGTTTTTTATGTTCGTGTGAGATCTAATTCAATTTTATTTTTAATTTCGCATTTTTTTCAAGCGGAACTAATTTTATTGGTGTGGCCTAACCGATAAAAAAATTAATTATTCTTAAAGGAGAAATGTGGTGTGAATCAATCAATCAATCGTTCAAGCTCACCAAGTGCTGTCAGTTACAAACAAAGAAGAAAATGTAATTAGTGAATAAGAAATAGGAAATATACCTTCATTTCGCTATGCCTCATTCAGTTAACATTAGTTGTTGTTTATCATTCAGCCTATGTTGCATTTATTTTGTCTGTGTCCACAGACAGCCCTCAGTGAGAGGCAACTGGGCTATTGACTGACTCACACTGTCTTTCTTTTATAAGCCAACACAGAATCTTTGAATCAATAGTCTTTGTGGTTGAAAGAGATATGTTTAAATGAGATAACTCACATGATTACAATATTGCGGCAGGTTCATTGATATTAACCTAAAATTGGTTCCCATAGCACCAATGTCCAGCAGCAAATGGTTATAGCTAAGTGGCTTCGCGAAATTAACATTGACAAAAGCATCACATTTTACATGAAGTTGCCTTGGGGCCTACTGAATGATTTTAACCTAGGAGCAAACCTGAATTCTTAAACATTCTCGTGCCGGGCATAAACACCAAGTTCATAAAAAATGGAAAGAGCGTTGATATTTATGCTTTTTCAGGACACTAAATGAGCAAAAATTAATTTTTATTTATGCTCAGGCCTTTACTGTATAAGTACAAAACAATACAGGAGGAAAAATAACTCAAATGTCAAAAATCTGTTTTTGTCTTAATTCAGTCAAACTTAAAGGGATAGTTCGGTTTTTAACACATTGGGCCCCTTTCACAGGTTGTCTAAAATGCAATTCAGCATGGCTGTGGGCGTGTCTAAAATCACCATTATTCTCAGCGATGTTACACTTGCAAGGCTGAGGATAAATAATGCATGCTCATAAAAGTAATGGCATGTGACATACTGCATTGCAAGGTATTCTGATAAATATAAATAAAATCTTTTCAATCAATCTAATGCAATTAAAACACAAAACCACAAAACTAAATATCCATTAACAATGCTCATAAACAATCACTGGAATCACTGTTTGGAGAAATTGCAAATGACAACTTCTGTAAGATTGCAAGCAATGTCAGCCAGCGAAGATTTGTAGAAACATACTGCTGATGTACCAGGCTCTCCGATTGCTATTTGCAGCTATAAATATTTAGCAATATGGTGTACAACAGAGAAAATAATGCAGTACATCGGGAGAAAAGAAGCTATTGAATTCTGATTTTTCAAGATCATTCTGAAGGCCCTAAGGGAACTTCTTGTAAAAGTTGATGATTCCATCAGCGCAGTAACAGAGATTTGTGTGTTAAGCCACTACACTATCAACTGAGCCTTGAAAATTGTCTTGCCATACAACCAGGACTCACCCAACTTATTACAGCAGTATTTCAGCAGTATTTCTATATATATATATTATATATATATATATATCTGTGCCGTGTGTGTGTGTCTGTGTGTGTGTGCATGTGCATGCGTGCGTGGCTGTGTGTGTGTGTGTGTGTGTGTGTGTATGCATTCATGTGTGTGTCTCCCTATGCATGAGTTACTTCTCAGCTGGTTCAAACTGCTCACCCTGAGCTGTAATCAACTGAACAGGAGCCCCTCTGGCACACACACACATACACACACACACACACACTCACACACACCGCTGCTGCTAACATATCCCTCCTGGCTGCCGAGGATGATGAGGGGGGTTCCCAATATGGGGCTACATTGATAATGACAAGCCCCTGCTACAGGCAGACTTGATGAAGCTCAGTGTGCCAACATGAAAAGGGGGGGAAGTGATTTAGCCGGCCACTCTTCATCTCCTCTCCAGGCTCTCGGCCCCAGCTCTCCCCCAGAAGCACAGGAAGGCTGGGAGGTGGATCTCTGCCTGTGAAGTGAGTCCCAGGCTTTATCAGAGGCCCATCGGTGGGAGCCTGGAGCCTGGAGCCCCTCCGATGGTTACACTCTTCCAGGCGCCTCGGTGGAGCCCAGTGGAGCAGCTAAATTAGCATCTCAATCAGAGCCTCATCGCGCGCTCAATGCCTGGCGGTGGAGAGCAGCCAGAGTGACATTAGGCTCCTCCTGCTGCAGACTGGTTCCATAGAGCAGAGACACTCACATGAAGTCTAAGCTCCTGTTATAGCACCAGACTATTAATATGTTCGGGGGTTGCCAGCTAACAGAAAAAGTCTGTTAAACACGCTGTGCAGCCTCACACAGACTCAGGAATAGCAAGTTGGACGGTAAGAGCAGGAGAGGGACTGCCATTAATGCATGGTCACTCTCACCTTCGGTCAGGATATGTTAAAGTGCAGACGACATATTTTCCAGACAATTGTCTCCGGTGAGAAAACAACAGCCGGGGTTGTAGGCACAGGCTGCATTCTACTGGCAGCACCGACTTTACTCAAACGACACACAAGGGAAAAGATTGCTCACTAACACAAACATTAACCTGCTTGCCCTCTGTGTCATAACATACTGTACACCCACACTTCCTGTTCACAGCTATGCTGACAGTTAGGATAAGAGGACTGACATAGGTGGAAGGGTTGTAGGTCCTGATGATTTCCACAAAGCAGAAGATGCAGAAAGAATCCAGACAGGCATAAGAATAGAACACTATTCTGGGGTTACAATATGGCCTACCCCCAATTGTATAATTTCATCCATATAGATAGAAAGGCTATCCATTACCTTAAGGGAGGGCAAGGTATGGGCATGTGAAAGAGACAGAACAGTCAATAACATCTGATATGACTAGGCAAGGTTGTAGAGAGTTTAAAAAGCCCCAAATCCAAAATGACAAAAAAAAGAATTACATTTGGAAAAAAGAAAATATTTTTATAGGCACATTTATTTATACAGCACATTTCATACAAACAAAAGGAATTTCAATGTACTGTACAGAATAAAAGCAATGTACAGTATATTAAGGTTAAAAAAGTATAGGCCCCTTTGTTGTATAGCCTCATTTCCACAATTTACCTTTTTCAGACAGAGCAGATACAATGGCTTCATCATTGTTCCTTCAATGATAACCTCACTACACTGTAGAGGTATCCTGTAATATATAGTACAGTAACATGTTCCCTTTCATATTTATGTCAGGTGCCAGGGCATGTGAAAGAGAGAGAGTGAAATGATGGTAATCAAAATAAAATGTCTCACATATAAGCTGAACGTTCTTCCATGGTGGGGCCAAAAGAAGGTGGCTGAGTGAAGTGCCATTAGTGCATTGCAGACACATAAGCGGATGAAAACCTGATTCCACCGCATGCACACTGACAGAGAAATAATGTGCCCTAGGTGATGTGAAATGATGTGCACTAGGACATACACTGCTTCCTGCCCTTAAAACCACAACAATAGGAGCACTTTCTCTTATTTTTTAGCAAGCGAAGAAGGGCAGGGGAACCAGTCTGCCTGGCAGGGAGATGGCAAAGTTCAGAGGACTTGTTTGAGTAGAAAAGGAGGCATAACTACACAGACGCAAACATCTGACACACAAGAAGTGAAAATGCAAAACAGACCGCGGTGGTGCACTCACTAGCGTCTGTACTTTCCCCCGTCTCGCCTCCAGATTATTCACATGGGACTGAATTTAGGGGAGGAAGCCAAGGAGTTCAGTGATTCATATTCTCTGCATAGCTGATTACCAAGACAGAGAATGAATTATTAAACTGCATGGCACTCCAGATGTTTCCCTGCTTTTGACAAACAACTTCCTTCACTTTTTTGCAACGCCTGGAGAGATGCGCTCTGCATAACGAGGGTCTGAAAAAAACTCAAATGGCTCCCTTACTCTCTAGCATCTCAGGCGGTACAGTTAGCATTCTGCACTCTCTCAGCAGAGCCATGTGAGCATCATCTTCAACAACACAACATACTGCAGTACAGCAACTGTTCTGATAGGACACAGCCTGCAACAAGGATGTCTCCGCATGAAAGGAAAAAAAAAATCAGCCATATGAACTCAGTGCATAAATACACAGCCCTGCAGACAAACACATGCAGTGGTGTAGGCCAAGAGATGAAAGCTGTGTTGGAGTGAATCTTTCCCTCATCCCAAAGTTCTATATTGACATGTGCTCAATAGCTAGTGTTAGATGAGCTGTAACAAATGATTCTGTTCAGTGACAGCAATTCCTCCTCTCGCACAATCCACATCAACAAAATAGCACATAGCCTGGAGGAGCAATCAAATCAGAGTGCTTCTTCCCACCGCCTTTGATCATCGTGTGTTGGGGAGATCAGCGACTTAGCGGTACTGCAGTGTGCTCTCGGAGACGACATCCGTGTCACATTACGAAATAAAGTGACTGTGCTAGCAGCTGTGCTCACCCCCCTGTTCTCGAGCTTTCAGCTCTCAGCGCACTACAGTCGAAGTGGGGCATCTGCACAGTGCTTTGCAAACGACCTGAAACAAAGAGGAGGCGAAACACACTGACTACAGCGACAGAGGTCTGGTTGGGTAAGCACCAGCAGAGAGCTCTCACCCTCCCCATAGAAAACCCAAACGGTAGACAAGTGAACGGCAGACGCGCAGAATGACAAACAGCACATCACATTTATCACAATGCAAGAGTCTGACAATGGCAGCATACACTTGGTGCACAATACTTCTACTTACAGTACATGCATGACGTTCACAGAAGGAAAGAATTCTGAATAGAATATGGCACCTTCAAATGTGAAAGGTGATTTGCAGTCCAATCTAAAACTCAATACTCTGGTCAAACAAGGCCTGAGTCACTCAGCAACATTTCCTTTCCTGGTATGAATAAGTAGTGACCTTTTCCTGGAATCAATAGCTCTCTGCTCTACTATGCCCGCAGAAAAGAATGTCACATGAGAAATCTGTCCAATGAACAAACACTGAAGTTGACAAATCCTGATTCAGGTAAGGTCTTGTGTGAAATAGGTACTTTTCAGAGTTGGCAGCACATATGACAAGTCCTTTTCATGCCTTTTGGAACTGATAGTAGGGATATGATAATAAAAAACCTTCCACATTAATACTGTCACATTCATCTCATACAGTATGTAGTCAATACAGGCGGCAAAGGTCCCTTTGGATACAAACTCGATGCGCCTCATTTGTTCCAATTCCACTGGCTCCCATGCTATCACTCATTGAATTGTATGAATCACAGACTTCATACATCATGGCATCCTAGCATTTGGGTATACTTGTGCTGACTATGAACCAACCCTTATAACAGTTCCTCCAAAACACAGGGGATTTAATGTATTGTCTTGTTCATACTATAGTGTTTTTCCACCATAAATCATAATATCCTTATTACCCACTTAGGAAACCTCCATGTTTTATTCTGTGTCATCATAGTTGGTCGGCTAACTACTTGAGTAACCATATGCAAGTAGGAAAGACGTGGATGTATTTGGTTGCTTCTAACTTGTTTGGACCCCAATAAAAAACCTGGGCTAAGCTAAATGCGCTGTGTGCCAGAGTGACTGAGTGACACACACTGAGCTGAGAGATGTATCCACTTATCTAAGTTAAGGGAAGAACTTAGTTCAATACAGAACAATGGTGGCATGTTTCTTTAGCCAATACTTCCATTTCTGCCTCCATATCTCTGAAGGTCAAGCATGTCGAGAGTGCCCCATGGCTGGACTGACTGTCTTTTATATCTGTGCATCTGTTTCTATGTCTGTTTAGCACAATATGTGCAATATCAATAAACTAATTAGTGTGGACAGTTTCTTGTTTCAAACTGATTCATTTTTAAATATTTTTTTGGGCTTTTTATTTTAATTACCATTGGACATCTTTGGTGAAATGCAACACACAATTCAAATAAACTTATTAGTGCTATTGCACCTCAGTTTTTTTCCCTATCATCTTAACACATTGTATCAAGCTGGCTGGCAATCCACATCGCAATCTTGTAATGCACCTTATAATCTTATAATGAAGGCTTACAGCATATAATCTATCAGGTAGTTGGCGGTCACATAGAATCACAATACTGAGTGAACTTAATAATATGGAAGATATGTGGTCAGACAAAAAGATTGAAAGAAGACAGAAAGAATTTTTTTTCCTTTTCTTCTTCTTTTTTCTCTTTTTCTTCGAACGTGACAACCATATTTTTTGTTTTAATTTCAGACAATTTATTTTACTTCATTTTATTTGTCTTTTGTAGAAAACAACTTTTGGATGGGCAGTTTTGTACTTTTAACAAATGTGTGTGAATTAAACTAAGCTGTGTGTATAAGAACTGAATGATGAATGGGTTTTTCTGGAAATATATTTTGTCCTTTTGCCTATTTCTTGAAATGGGGTTATCTGTGTTTTGCTTTAATTTCAGACAACTTTGTTTTATTTAAGCCCATTTTATTTCATTTTATTCTGCCTTCCTGGAAAATACCTCTTGGTTTAACAAATTGGGACAATGCATTAAGGTGTTAATCAGAAACATTTGTTTACATTTTGACTATTTCTTTTTGCTTTTCTTTTGAAATACTGACCTCTGTGAGGCTTTGTCATTGATATGTTTTATTTTTAAAAGGCTATGAGCAAAAGTTGTTGAAATTTATCAGAGTGAAACTCACAGTTTAGTTATATTATTTTCTGTGGGTTTACCTTTATTTGTTTTGGGGTCTTTTGTATTTTCCTTTTCTTCATTTTGAACTCATACGAAACTGTGATTTGATAGCTTTGCTATCAAAGGGGGAGGATATGTATTGTTAAGGCACACCCGCCCATTATTTGGGGGTATCATATGGATGGTACCTTCATATCTTAGTTAGTTCATAGACATTTAAAATGAGCGGTAAAAAAAACTTAGTTCCAACCTCTATAACTCTGTGTCCATATGTCACAGAAACATACATATTCCTCTAGAAAAAACTTGAGGGTGTCACCTTTCCAATGGTATGAGGCTATGTAGGAACTGTCAAGCTTTCAATTTGGGTATGCCGTTGTTTTGAAAAAAAGGAAAAATAGGGGTGTGCCTTAAGAGGTTAAACATTGCTGAAATTGCTATCGACTGACGTAACTTGACGTAACTTGACTTTATTTTTATGCAATGTTTTTGGATATCTGCTGAAATTGCCATTAAGTTGATTTGACTTTTATTTTGATGCTTTTTTTCTCTATTTTGATGCTTTTATCTCTGTGCAAACACTGTTGATTGGATGCTTAGATTGGATGCTCAATTGATTACTTTATTGTTCTTTTCATGTAAATGTGTTTGCTTATGTCTTTAAAGGACGGGTTCGGTATTTAACACTTTAAGCCCGTTTTCTGAGTTGCCTGGGATGCAATAGAGTGGTTCCTACCGAAATTTTGATGGGAGCACCACTAATCACTCCATGAGTTGCAAATTTTTAAAACGAATGTTTAGGGTGGTTTTAAGCACAGGATTAGCAGTGCACATAGAAGGCAATGCTGCAGCAGTTGGAGGCAACTCTAAAGCAGGCAAATAATGAAGACAGGAGCAAACATCAAAATTTCGGTAGGAACCACTCTATTGCATCCCAGTTAACTCAGAAAATGGGCTTAAAGTAGTGTTGTCACGATACCAAAATTTTGACTTCGATACGATACCTGCTAGAAATACCTCGATACACGATACTGAACCGATACCACAGTGAAAATCTAAAAAGTCTGGAAAAAAGATAAGTAATGGTCCAGCTAGGTCTCACTATGGCTTAATTTTCAACAACTTGCTTCTTCTCTGCAGCAAATTACCTTAATAAATTAATTCTATTGAGCAATATCAATGTTTGCATAGTGAACACATTAATGACTGACTTACATATTTAAATGAGTATTTTATCTTCTTTATTTTAAAAATACCCGGCTATGTGTGTACAAAATGTGCGACCCCTGAGTTAAAGCAAAGACATTAGCCTACCAGAACTGATTGAACACGGTACAGTGGTCCCTCATTATTCGCGTGAGTTCTAAAAACCCGAGATAGGCGAAATCCACAAAGTAGTCGGCTTAATTTTTTTACAGTGATTATAAATGTTTTAAGGTTGCAAAAAACCCACAACACACGTTACACATTATTTTTCACTTTGAATACTCTTCGGGCATTAACATTTTCTCATATTACTCTCGTCTTGTCACTTTCAAAGTTCAAACCTTTAGAAGAAACCTTTTGAGAAAAAAATATAAACGTTGTAGCCCAACCACAATGGTTGTAACAACACTTCATGTAGCCAACGAGCAATGTTCCAAGAACGACCCCGACGCAGAAGTACAAATTAACCGCTGAAGTCAAAAAGGTCGGCGAAAGTGTCTGCGTTGTTGCGACGCAGAAGTATGCCTATAAATCCAGCTTTACGCCGGTGATCCACTAGCATGCGATGCGGCACGACACGACACTGCACCCCATTCATCTCTATGGAACGCGACTAACTGCTTCCGCAAAGGATTCTGGGTAGGTGATGCGATGCGATCTCTGGGTCCGGCGCGACAAAAAGTTTAGCAGTGCCCAACTTTATGCAAATGAAAGCGTCTATTGCGACGCGATTATCCAATCACAGCAACAACGCAGGGCGGTCCATCATGCCATACAGCCACAACCACAACTTCCCAGTTGCTATTTGATGTTTTAACGTATTTTTATGGCTTTTAATATAACTGCTCCCACTGTCATCATGATTACATGACTGCTCAACTAGCAAACAATTTTGTAGACGTGAGTGAAATTTCAAAATCGAAGTGGGAAACATTTTGATTCGTTGGTACCTGCCCGCCCATCTACTAACGGAAAGCATCTCCCCAGAAGGTAGCGGCGCGATTAGGAGGAGCTCGCATCTAGTCGCATCGTGTGCTAGTGGATCACCGGCGTTACTCTTCATCCTGTCGCTGCTTCACTGTAGCGTCTTTTTCCGCTAAAAAATCTGCATAAAGGCCTAACAGTGAGGCCGCGATAAGTGAACCACAATATAGCAAGGGACCACTGTATTAAATAGCATTGCAAATTATGCTAATGTCAACTTTACTAGCAAATAACATTGCCCTTTCATAAGCTAACAAGTTCAGGTAGATTATGCTCTGACATGGTCGCTACTGTACGCCTCGATAACATTCAGTGGTAAAAGGATGTTTCATACACTGTTCGCACAAAGGGACTGTTTGTGTAGGGCTACTGGACATTTCAGTCACTTTCGCTAACCTGTCGGTCTTTGAATTCTTGTTATAGCTGGGGATGTCTGAGAGGTTTTTTGCCATGGTGCTCCCTTCGTCTGCACTCCCTTAGGCTTCAGAGTAGGCTTAAGCTGGCTTCAGAATGCCTTGTTTTTAGCTAGATAAGCGATAGAAGTCAAAAAATGTCAAAATTCGCTTCTCCCATCTTTTTTATTTACAAGACGGGGGTGGACGGCAGGAGTTTCAGAACTTGCTGCCATTCTCTTATCTCTCTCTCTCTCCCTCACTGCTCTGCCTGACGCTGTTGCTAGAGCAAGTTGGGCACGCCCACCAGCCACTGTGCAAGGAGGACTGACTAGGGAGTGACAGACTTGCGCGGGTAGCTGCACAAACAGGCTGTTATAATTATTTTTTTTAATACAGGTATCGTGATACTAAAAAATATATATCGTATTGTTTTTTGCGTGAGAGTATCGTGATACCTTTTTAGTACCGGTATATCGTGCAACACTAGCTTAAAGTGTTAAATACCGAACCCGTCCTTTAAGATTCAATCTCAGAAAGAATCAAATTTTTGTTTTATTTTAAACACAAGAAATGTGGGACGACCTCATTTAGAATGTGTTCAGACTTTTGTTGACTGTTTGCCAAGTGTGCTCTCTCCAAAGTAACACCTCACAGTTTCCATTCATGACGAACACTGCCAGACTTGATGCAGAAGAGAACTTTGGAGCCATGCAGCCACAACTAGGCCAACAGTAGCGATACAGATGCATCTCCAGCCCAAAAGGGGGACCTCAACAGCAGTGAAACCAGACAGATAGGTGCACCAGACCGCCACAAAGTGATGTGCTGTTTCACTTCACCACGTCCCTACAATGTTGCTTGCTTTAGGACTCTGAAAACTCAGTGTTTTGACACCTGAAGGACTAATTAATGGACGGTTTGATGGAGAAGAATCACACGTTTCTCTTACAAGACCATGGATGCATTCTTGGGTGCTTTGACACCCACAGGACTGTTTGAAGGACTGTTTTTAATGGACTATTTGATAGTCATTGGGAGAGAACAACACGTCTCCCTTGGCCAATCGGACACCTATCCTGGGAATCATTTTCTGCTATTCAGCATGCCTCGCCAGAGACTCAAACAGACATGGAAATGTATGTTCCTTGCATGTTGAATTGGACACACGACAAACCATTTTGAACATTCCTGATGATAAAGATGTATGCCTTAGATAAGCATAAAAATTCTGAAACTTTTAAGAGTTTCAAAGGGGGAAGATGTAGTACAAAAATTTGTAGTTAATATAATATTCTATATTGAAAATATATTGGTTGCTTCATATGTCACAAACCTCTGACCAACCCTGTTGAGCACCCCATTGTCTAATCAAGTCCACGACCGTGTAACCATTGTTTCTGTCGCCAATGCAATACACATCATGTCAGCCGACAATTAATCACTGTAGATTCCTGAGACAACATTGTTGACGCTAAGGCAATACACATTGTGAATGATGCTTAAATACTGTCGTATAATGTCACTCGGGAGGCCAGTACACCGGTAACCACCTGAGGGTGGACACTCTGTGCTGCGTCCACCGGACTTTCCCCATAGTCCTTAATCCGTAATGTTGTTGCAACTAACTAATAAATGTTTTCACCATTGTTCACAGCACCCTGACCGTCAGAACCAAAAGCTTGCCATGTTCAGTGTATGCAGGTTGCAGACCTTAGGCTCCAACAAAATAACCCTGACAGCTTTTTTCAGAAATGTTACCGTAGTTTATATGAATGCATTTTTTTACATCTAGTCCACCTTAGTGAAAATCCATATGACTCTATCTTGTGTGTGAGTGCTTCCATCATGCCTCCACCATGTGCTCCAGCCCCACCCCTTCTCCTTTCCCCTTTTCAGGTTTATCACAGCTCAAATGTGGCAACCCTAAGACCTCCTAGCAATTTAACCCCTGTCATCATGAGGGACACAGAAATCCCATGTAAGACTCTGTACTCGAAGCAGCAGGTTTATATCCTAGACCACATTGCTAAAAACCTGCCTGCTGTACCATCAACAACGTGAGGGGAACCATCATCAGACTGATGAAATCAAATGAACACAAAACAAACCATCTGGAAAAGGCAACAGAAAAATAATCCATCTTAGTGGTGATGAAGATAAGAATACAAAACTAATTTAAGAATCCATCAAGTAGACCCCTGTGTACTGACTAAATAAAAGCAGTTTAATTACTGTGTAATAGGCTTCCTTGTTCTCATTTCCATATGCAGGACTGTCAGCAAGATAAGCAAGTGCTGACATTTTTCTTTCTGAAAGCCACAAAGATAATGAGCGTAACCCAAGGATGTATGGTTTTAGGGAACTATTCCAGTAGAAACACATATTAGCACTAATGATTGTAGCATTTGCAGCAACATGAACAGAGTGATCAGTCTTAATTCTGGTTGAATTCTACTTTTTGTTGCTTTACAAAAAAAGTGCCCTCAAGACTGATTACATGTTTTGCCAGAAAAAAAGAGCTTGTGGTCATATTTGTTGTGAAGCACAGGGAATTACTTTCTAATCTCATGGGATGGGTAACTTGAGCTGTGAAAGACACAGTGGTTGGAAGTCATCTTTTCAATATACTGTCCCTAGGATAATGTTATATCAGGGCTTTATCAACATCTATAGGGCTGCTCGGCATGTTGTAAAATCGTATAAAGGGGAAACCTACTGCATCGAAAAATCAATTTGTGTCAGGCTCCAGCAAAGTTTCACACACAGTTCAAAACCAGGAACTCTTGGCATGCAGGAGCAATGTCAGCGATTGCATTTTCTAGAGAAGCTGTTATGCTTCTTTGTAAGTCAGAAATGGCATTCTTCAGAGAGGCCATTATACTGCATTATGCTGTAAGTTAGCACACCAGCAATGAGCAACGGGTTTGAAGCAGTTATTTCAAAGCGAAAAATTTCATTATGTTCTTTTAATTTAGTGTACAAGTTGCAACCAGAAACATGCCACTATGGTGTGGCCCTCATCAGCAGAGTGAGAGACAAGTAGGAATCAATGTTGTTTATATCTCATCTCGAATTCCATGTCCTTTCACTGCTCTCCCAAGCTGAGCAGACGGGTTGGCAAGCCTCTGAGAACTGCCCAAATAAATAGATCCCCAAAACTCATAACTGACGGAGCTCTACATGAGAGGACGGACTGTCAGGCAACGCCACGTCTCTTTGAATGGGCACGCCATTCACTTCAGGCATCCCGAATGCTGTGAATCTTTAAACTTTGCTCAAATATGCATGAGAAGCCGATACCTCTAGGAGTGCATCCCAGGCGAGAGAATAAAAGGCAAAGCAGTTGTTGATAACACCCCCTGAAACACACCAGAAACCCACATGGTGCTGGATAGCAGTGAGGAAGACTGCTTTGAAGTCTGCATGAGTGGGCAAAAGAGCTGAAATTAGAATGGTTTCTCAGTTGGCATTAGGCCATAAAATGATGCCACTTCCTTTCCAGTGACTGGCACTGACAGCGCCAAACTAAAAGTTTTGTTTGTGTATTGATGTGCGGATGTGTGCAATTCTGAGAGGACAGCCATAGAATAGCCTCCCAATATTAGACCAAGAGCTAATTTAGTGAAATAATATAGCTATAGATCTTAGGAAAACATGGCACTGGGGATAGAGAACTAAGAAAGAAAATTACAAGTTATCACGTTGTGATGTATAGATTATTTCATTTCAACTGCATTCAAAGCCATATGGTGGACTATTCTAGACACTAGCAGTCGTAAATAACAATAGTTTAAAGATTATCCTCCTATACAGAGTGACAGTAAACCACTGAAAATTAACAGATGGTCTGTCATATCAATAGTGACGGCAAATTTGGGAAGGTTGATGAGAGCAAATCTAAGCTGAACCTTCCCAAAATACAACAAATGAATGTGGTAGCTGTATGTTGCACTGATTTAGCTATCAGTGAATAATGTATTTTAATACAGTAATACTGTATTTGTCACTGGGATTTCCTGTAAAACTCAATATATCATGCCTTAGCTAGGAATATCCCAGGATGGATGCCCAAACATGGTTATCAGCTTTCTGCAGAGGCCTACGGAGCAACAGTATCTCAATTCAGTGCAGACAACTCCTTCCAAGCACCATGTCAAAACACTGCATGGAGCTGAAGTCAACCCCAGAAATAATAACAGCAGAAATTATTATTACTTGCCAAAAGCCATGTCAGAAAGTTATTTTTTTTATTATCAAGTTTTAACGCCCTTCTTATTTAATGCTGTTTTTAAGAGCACAAATGTTAGAGTGATAATCCACGTGTATAATAAGGGTGAAAAAACATTTACATGTCAGGAATGTGCTGTCAGTCTGTCAAGGTCTCAACTTTTCCCAGAATGCTTTTCTGTGGCCTTATGGTAGACAGGCTGACACCAGCTTACAATGAGAGGGACCATGATATCTGTCAGACTGTGCCTTAATATGACCAAATAAAGAATGCCACAACAGAGACCTAAGATTTTTTGCATTTCCAAATGCTTCCAACTGAAAACTGAAAGTCATATCAAAGTCAAAATTGAAAATTCAATGCATGAGAAATTCTTCGCAGCATGTGATCTGGATGCTTATGTCATCTGCCGTTATGAGACTATGCTAACTGATACAATCAATTCCAATAAAATTATAGATTATAGGATTGCATTTAAATTAGACAAGAGAATTGCAATAAAAATGTTTCCTCAACAACACATCACTAAAATGCTAAATGAGCATTCTTGGTTTACCTCAGTGATCATGGGAATTATTAAGCAATGAAGTGTTGGGAATAAATTGCTGACACAGCACTGATAAATTGCACATCTGATTGGCATTCAACTATCATACAACAGATTTGCGCAATTAACTTCACGGAAATGTATTTGAAGCTACAGTGTGGTGAATCAATCCTTTTCTGTGGGAAATGAATAGTCAGTTTCAAAGAGAGTATACCACAAGATGTCTACTCATTTGGGTATTCAATGATTACACCACAGATGACAACTTTATGCCTAAATCAAATATACTGTAGGCTCATAAAAAGAGTAATGTTCTGCCAAGCACTGACCATCTGCTGTTTATAAATCACCTGCTAAAAATAATGGTATATAGGAGGGCAATTACTAGCCACAACCTGCCACTGATCAGCCAGTGTTTGGCAAAATCTGCAATAGAATCCTCTCAGCCCACTTGCGCCTCCGGACAATCACAGTTCTAAATTCACGTTTAGATACACACAGCACATGAAGTGGTCTGGCTCTCACTCCCTATCTTTCTCTCTTTTTCTCCCTCTTTTTCGTTTTCCATCTCTCTCTCTCTCTCTCTCTCTCTCTCTCTCTCTCTCTCTGAATCTGTTTCTCAAAAAGTTGTCTTGCCTGGCGTGGTGCTGCGCCATGCAATTCAGCACCATGGACAGCCCCAACTGGAAACATCACAGGCTGAAAAGTATCTATTGAAAAAGTGCCTGACATTTCATCTCCTGGCCCAATGGCTACCACAAGAGGTTGCACTTGTTTTTTCTTTTCCTTTTGGCTTCAGAGACAAGAATGCACCTTGATGCAGCTTGCCTCCCAAGAGAGCATACCAGGTGCTACAAAGAATGAGAGGGCAGTTAGTAGGGACTGTTTTTAGACCCTGGTGGAGTGGTTAAAGCCTGCCCTTGGGTTGTGGCAGCAACTGTAATGAGGCTGCCGGCATCCCTTGCCCTGTCTATTTGGCCGAGAAAAGGCCACTATGGATCCAAGCAACACTTTATCAATGGCCAGTAAGTCTGATGGATTTTCCCAAAGCCTTGCCTCTTTTTAGATTACATTCACTACTCCATCTGCAAAGAGCAACCACAAGCCATAGGTACCACCTGTGAGGAATGGGGGAGGGGGTCTAGTCTATTATTCTGATTTTCACACATCCACATTTGAGAAAGTGGCATTAGTTGAAGATTAACACATCACTTATACAACTGCCAGTGGAACCAAGAGCGTGAATTTTAACATGAATTTCAATGAGTTGCACCACATAATCATTATGCTTGCAAAGAGGACATAGATATTACCCTGGCCAAATATTCTTAAATAGCAAGGTGACTGACATTCTGACGTCCTTATAATGTTGCTCTGATGACTTGGAGTTGGTATCCCATCCCATTTCATTTCAAAACTGTACCGTTTATTTTCCAGGTATACTGAACTATTGTTCAAATATGACACTATGATTTATTGTAAGTCTTAAGCTTCCCAAGTGAAGCTACAACATCAAACACTGTTGTCAGTGAATTCATACTGTTTGCCCAGCGTTGTCCTTCAGGCACAAGTGCAGAAAGCATTTTCTCATCTAATTTTGCATCACTGTCCCTGTTCCATATGCTTTCCACTAAGCATGATATTGCCATCTGCGTTCATTATTTGATCGACGGGCAGTGTGATTCATTGATACCTGACATAGACCATACATAGATGCATTGGTACTTATATTTTAAAAGTCACAAATATTAAATCAAAATTATGCACTCCAAACCATGCATTTCTTAACGAATTCCCCACGTTTCCCTGAAACTATACTGCGCTTAACATACCCATCAGCGCAGTATTAGACATCAATACATACTTTCAACATAGCTTACAACATTCTACTTCACTAGGGTGCGTACGAAGACGCTAAAAGAAATGTACCTACCTCGAAATAAAAAAGCTTTGCTGTTGTTGTGAAGACCTGCAACTTGGGTTATTCCAAATGTTGCGTTTGCCGTGTCCAGTTCATTAATGATATCAATTTGAATGTCCGGATCTATTCCAAAACCTACAACTGAAACAAACCGTGAAATTAGCCAAACGTTCTTTTTTGTCTTGTTCAGCAGCTTCTAAACACACGTGAATTGTGACTTAAAGGAATATGCCGTCTCGTAATGTTTAAACGTAACCTCGGATATTATCTCTGAGACGAAGAGGTTATTACTCGCGAACAACTGAGCTACATAACACAGGTATTCTAACAAATACGAACTTTATAAGTAGTCTTGCTCTGGTGAACGCTGAAATACACCGTTTCATTTATAATCCACAAGGACAACTCAGAGTAGCTCGATTCAAAACTAATACGCTTTACGGGAAAACTAACCGATAATATGAAAGAAAATCATGATGGACGCTGCAGTTCGCGCAATCATTTCTTAGATAAGCGTGGAGACTTGTCTTGCCTCTTATATTTATAAAACAACAACCAGTTTATATTCTTAAATACTTAATGAGCGTAAAACATGTATATAACAGTAGAATTTAGGACAAACGACACAATTTAATAACGTGAGACAGAATGACGAGGTGTTTTGACTGTTTTTCTTCGACAACGCATCTGCCATTCTTTTTTTTTAACCCTGAAACCACAATATAAAAATACGTACCTGGATTCGCTATAAGCAGGACGGGTAAAAGTACAACGAAATTAGCCATTTGACAATGTTTGATATGCAATAGAGTTCCACAGAATACCCAAAGAAGCGCGTCCTGTCTCGCCGATATCCAAACTTGACCTCTTTCTGTCTGAAGCTTCTCCGCGCTCACCGGTTGTGGATGTTGCTACTTGGAGCATTCCACGCCCATGAAATAGGGGATTCAGTTGAGCGCAAAGCAAACGTGTAATATAATCGAAAAGCTGCAGTCATAGTCATATAAACAGCTTCACATATCTCGTCATTAAGTCAACATCATCTTGTTTATTTAAAAAAAATGACTTTTTTGATATTGTTTCCAAAGCTCAGGAGAAACTATGCCCCCTGTCTATAAAATAGTCACATCCATTTTAATAGGTGACCAACATTTCTTTTTAAGTCGATCAACTTTCAGAGGATATGGACATGTGTACCTCTATAAGGTTAAGTGTGGCTGCCATTTTCTCTCTCAGTAGCTTCCTTTACCTTTGGAAAATGAGAGAGGTGGATCAGTTACATCATTTCTGACCAAGGACATTCTCTCTTTGTGTGGGCATTCTTTCATTCAAATAGCACACGGACTGTGCACATGCCTAAAGCACGTGTAAGTACAAAATAATTCATTGAAAGCTGTCAGGAGTGAGGAAGTCTGACCTCCCTCCCAGTCCAATTTCTCCCTCTCTAACTCAATCATTGTCTTTCTCCATCTCTACCTTCTCCTGAGACTCTAAGGGCTTTTTTAAGCACAGGTACTCTCAGGCTTTCCCTCTTGGGATCTGTCCCTGTAGGATCCTATTAATCATGCTGCTATTCTCCACTACCCGGCTAATTTGTGTGTATTGTCATGTTGACTAGGTTACATGCCTCACAAGCGCATAGGGTTGCCACACGTTCTGGTTTTCCCGGGATTGTTCTCTTTTTTTAATGTCTGCTCCGGAAAATTGATAATCTTTCCCGGGACACCAAATGCGCCGGTTTTTTGGTGCAAAGGCACTTCAATTTTTTTTCAAGCGGGCATATTCCCTGGTTTCACTAAAATCTACGTTCTGCTCATGCAATCCTAGACTACTACGGTATTTTTCTTACGGTATCTTGATCCAGATGTCAGAGGCAGGCATGCGCTTATTTGATTGGTTAATGCAAACCTGTGAAAACGAAAGTTTACATTAACACATCAGCTGATCAGCATCACCTAGCAACTGCCACGAGCAGAATTTTCAAGAGAGTGAAAGAATGCGGATTAGTTAGATTGGAGACTGCTTAGTTAAAAATACATTTCCGTTCGACTTGGTTTGTTTAATTTAAGTTCATGGGGGGCGAGACGGACGAGGTGGGCGAAAACTGGCAAAAAACTGGACAGGGTAGGTGACGACCAACCATTTATTTCTGTTAGCATCTGTTCTTAGGTCTATAGGCCCTTGCAACGTTATTTGCTAAATTAATCTATCCACAGTATAGGCCCACACGTAGGCTATAACGTAGCCTACATTATTGCTTTATTTTTTTTTCTTTTATTATATTCATTTCTTAACTTAATTTTAATTTGTGTATTGAATATGGATTTCACAAAGTCAACGTCGTTGCACTGCGCAAGACGGGCAGAAAGCAGCGTATTTTTGTATTGAAACTGGAGGAAAGCAACATGACAAGAAGTTGTTGTGTAGTGAACTGTGCAAACAGAGTTGGAAATGGCAAAATGTTCAACATACCTACACTGTAAAAAATTGATGTAATTTTACAGTAAAATATTACTGGAAATTACTGTATATTCAACTTTACAGTTAAACAATGTAATGTGCAAAGCATTGTGGGGTATCAGACAGATTACAGGCCACAATTGAAAATCTACAATAAGACCATGGAGATTCCACAACATCTTCCCGTAATTTCCTGGTCAAGCTTTGTATGAAATGAAAACGATGTAGGCCTAAACAGATGTATTATTTATTTATTTGTTTATTGCTTTATCTGATCAATATCAAAACTACTATTTTGCCTGTTAATTTACCACATGCATTTTAGTTTAAATTTGTTTCTGTGTATGTAGTGGTGTTTAGTGAATGTGTAGCTATGCTCAAAGTTGACGTGAGGACGAGGCTGGATGTAGAAATGGGTACATCAACCTGAAAAATAGTACACACTGCATACAGGATCTCCAGAAGATATGGTGGTGATGTCTTTTTTCAAATGATTTCAAATGATTTGTAATGCAATTTTGCATTGTTTTTTAAACTTCTGCTGATAATGAGTGGAAGAGTGCTCACATTGTCTGCAATCAAGTGCACTGCACCTGGGTTGGCTTGACAACCTCATACATTGTTGCAAAACTGCGCAGGCACCAACCATTTTCCCACAAGAAAGACTCATTTTAATAACTCGGCAGTTGGTTTGGGATTGCCCCGCCCCATTTTTAACTTTGAAAGTTTTTAAAAAGATGGCTGACGGCAGATGGTGAATTTATGAAGACAGTCTTTAGACATAGATGAAAGTTAGTAGTATTTATTCTTTCTTCCCTAAAATCATATTAACTAGACACAGTAGAGTTTAAACCTCTGTTATTTTAACTTAAAACATGTCTGAGATTTTTTTTTGGAAATGGGTGCCTACAAAGTGTTACTAATGTGCTACCCAGCTAGCTAGCCAGCCAACGGATCACCAGTTCCCATACACGGATAAAGAAGTAACAATTTGGAAAAAAAGACGTTGGTCTCTGCACCGAACCATCCTTCAACAGGGAGAGAACCAGCAATATGATTTGGAAAAAGGACCCGTTTTGAGTAAAATAAGGTTAGTATCTTTTTTTTCAGCCTGTTGAAAGTTCTGAGGCGTACTCATTTGTTCTTTTAACGTTTCAGAAGTGATATAACGTCTGTCACAGACTTCGTTGATGCTAGTTTTCTGTCAGTCAAGTTAAGCTAGTTTTTGTAATCTAATTTACAAGCATAGCCGTTTATTCTCTGGTCAAGATTATGATTGACACGTTAAATCTCAAAAGAAGGTAAGTAACTTCATAAAAACCATAATCTTATAGTGTTATTTTAAAGATCCTTAGCAATCTGAAAGTTTATAATAGATCATCTTAAAATGAGCATGATGGATTATTTCACCTTGGCAAAGAAGTTGGGCATTCCTTTTCTGCATTTTATATCGTTCATTTTGTAAGTGAGTTTCATGTCAGTTTATTGTTTGTTTACAGGTCTTACTGAAGGGTGATAGCCGATATCTCATAGGGGTTATGGTGATGCTCTTTCTGCTCACATCACAGCCTGAAGGTAAGCACTGGGCTAACTTTTCAGAGAGTTGTTACTAGTGGCAGCCATATTTGAATCTTTGAATATCCTACCATTACATTAAGTTGTATTGTAATGTTGTGAACTGCATGCTTTTGTCATATTATTGCAGTAAATGCAGTCATTTGGACATAAATCAATACAGAATTATGCATTTAACTGCAGAAATTAGTTTCTTTTTTGTGTTCTTTCTACATTTTATACAATAACACAATGAAATGTCAGCACAGTACCAGCCCTAAATATTTTGGTGTAATTTTCTCATATTCCTCATTTATTTCCA
Organism: Limnothrissa miodon; assembly: GCA_017657215.1. Classification (NCBI taxonomy): domain Eukaryota; kingdom Metazoa; phylum Chordata; class Actinopteri; order Clupeiformes; family Clupeidae; genus Limnothrissa; species Limnothrissa miodon. The sequence goes on along the minus strand of JAGFZM010001022.1, from coordinate 1,222,791 downwards.
TTTAGTCTACACAACTATGCCTCCTGGATTCCTGGCATGATCTTCTCTGCAGCGCAAGCCAAGTGTTCAACATTTCCATACATCCAATGCCCACTGCTGTATTTCTGTACAGTAGGTTAGTATCTCTGTTTGACCTATCATATTTAGAAAATCTATTTTTACGATCCATTTAAAAATATTTAATAAATTACCTTGATCTTGATATAAAAGGCCAATGGTTAACTTTTATTTTCCTGTGTCCTACAGTAAGCAGCTTGTGGGAAATGGTGGGGTGGATCAGGTGTTCCTGTACACAGACCCTCATTGAGATCTTCTGACAAACGGATACAGTACTCCATTATGAAGGTAGCTTTGTTTTTTTGTATAGGGTACTTGTGTTAAAACACTTAGCCTAAGCTGATCTAAGGTGGACCCTTGCACACCTCTCACAGACATATGTCATTGTCCATTTGTCTCTGATTGCCTTGTTCTAAACTGTAAATGTCTCATGTACTGAAAGTATATGTTACCTTATAACTTACTTAGTCAACTCATGTACTGTAGATGTGTACTTTATTCAGAGGAAAATGAGAAATGGGCCACTTTTGTTTGTTAAAGCAGTGGTTGGTAATATACTGTTTACATTGACAATAGCACAACTGGAAGTAATGCCCCTCTACGGTTGTTACAGTGTTGCCCTCAGGAATATGGTGAATAGCTAACCAATGCCTACTTGCTATTCCGTTTATGTTTTATCAATGTTTTCCTATAGGTAGGTATAGAAACTGGCCTTTTGAACGTTTTGTCTTAAAGTTTGTTAACACTTGGGATTTATTTGTCAAATTACTTTGCAGATTACACTTTAAAGAAGTTTCCAAACACCGACCTTCACGTACTGAGGGGAGCTGTAAGAAACAAACTGAATAATGAGAGCAAGATTTACCAGATAACTCGGTAAGTTAAAAGTGTATTCAACAGTGACCGCACACACAGCATGAAATATCGTGTTAATTGTTGCAATCAATCGTTGATCTGGTTTATATCTATATATCTGTCTCTCTGTTCCTCTCTCATACACCTAGGGTTGAAGCTGGACCCAGGTACTCCATCCAGGAATAAAGAGTTTCCATTTTATTAATAAAAGTACAAATTCTTTAGAGATTGAGTCTCCTGTTTTTTATGGCTTTTGGTAGCCAGAAGCAGTAAGTAGGATTTTAATTACATTTGCTGTTAAAATTAGGCTATTTATTGTTTGATGCGTGAATTATTGCACTACATTTTTGTAAAACCAGATTAATAGAAACGTTTACTTTGCATGCAGTTGTAGGCTATTTCTCCAGAAACACAATATATTGCTAGCTAGCGATGGCATGTTTGTTGTTTTTTTGCTGCTAGCTGGCATAGGTAAGCCACTCACGTCTGATATATCTGACCTTCATTTTTATGGATATATTTTTAAAAAATGTGAAAATATTCATGATTCTTGTTCTAAAAATCTATGCAATATTTTGTTATTGTAAGTGCTTGCAAGTGCGTGCTACCAACTCTAGACTGTTTTTGACTGGTTTGTGTTTTTGTGTGTATTTTGTGTGCTAAAAGCCCTGTTGTTCAAGCTCACTATGTTGTCTATGTTGGCTGTAGTTCAAGCAAGTAAGTGGCCAGGCAGCTAAAACTAACCTAATAGGGCAGTATTCCTATTCCTTTAGTCTCACTTGAAGTGCCCCATCTGGTTAACTTAGCTACCAGGCCATTATTTTTTTTTCTATGGATAGCACTGGCTATAGATCAAGTAATGTCAAAATTATGCTGAGTTTCAGTTGAATGAATGCCATTATTTTTCTACATTTGGTGGAAATAAAGTTGGAGTTTAACTCTGAACCTTCATGGTCTCGGTCGTCATTATGGATTAGCCTAAGAACTTTTGGGGATAAATTTTGTTTAAAAGCATTTCATGAGAAACTATAATTTTAAAGCAATTTAAGCATTAGCATTAATTTTACAGTAATTTTACAATACTAGTGATAAGGTTTTTTACAGTAACTTACAATAAAGTATTATAAATCATAAACAGTATTATACAGAATTTATTCAGTAAAAAGCTGTAAATTAACGTCAATAAATTGCAACACAACTACAACAAGGTACTGTTTTTATTTTACAGTATTGTATTGTAATTCACTAATGCTGTATTTTACTGTAATTCTACAGGTATCAGTTGGCAACTTAATTGCCAGTAATTTACCGTAAAATTCACAAAAATTTTTTTACAGTGTAGGAAGAGGCATTCGTTTCAAGTAGCTTGCATCTTTAATGTCAAATATGTGTAGACAAAGGCTCAAATATGTAAAATTAAGTTTGGGTATATGTTGAGTGGGTGTGTGCAAATCTTCTTGGCTACAGAAGAGGGATTAGTAGACTAACAACAGGTAATAAACAGTACATTTAAACTGTGCTTTCTCATGGTTATTCTACCACGATAGATGGCTTTCTGCCCCAGGTTTGCGTGCGCAGGCGCAGTGTTTGTAAACATGAAATCCATGTATACAATAAAGAAACAAACATACAAATATATAATAGCATTGTATTTATTATTACAATATGACAGTGGTAGCCTATCCCACACACACACCAACCGGTCCCTTGTCCCGGTTTTTCTCAAATCATATGTGGCAACCCTACAAGAGCATCAGCTCATAGAACTGACATTGAAAACAATGACATTTTATTTCCTGATTGGCAGGATTAAACATAACTGCCTCCATTCATTTGGTGTGCAGCATTTCTCAGTGGAAAAGATTACACAAGGAACTCCCTCATCACTTCATAGTATGAAGAGGATTCAACAAACCAATTGATGTGAATAGGCTACTGTTAATAATTCAACATTTTTCTTAGAGAAAACACAGACTTGTTTATTTCTATGTGCCCAGGCAATGTATTGTTCCACTAATTCCTGTTGCTTATAAAAATTAAAATTTTTTTGCTGAATTTGAAAACTGCACATCAATATTACCTTCCAGCATGGTCCTCGAGGCAAGCTTTTAGGTGCTCCTATCACACAAGAGGAGAAGTAAATTATCTTAATTGAGCCCAGCGTTACAAAGGAGAGAACTGAATATTCCAGTCAGATTTAAACCCAGAATTATGTCATTAAACAGCGCTGGCTGCTGAAAAGCAGCCAGAGTGTTTGTTGAAGCCTTTGACAGAGCAGATGGTGAGGATCTGTATTTTTCCGGTTGAAGGAGCTCCAGCCTAGTCACTGACAAATTACAACAGGAGCAGTCGATACAGTACAACATAGTGAAGTGCAAACTCGATATCTTGGGACCTTCTTTGTTATATCTAGAACTAAATACATTCAGTCAAATGAGGCTGTGCATGACACCTCTATTCAAACAGTTTGTAACAGGCTGGAAAAAGGAAAAAAGGGAAAATCTTACTACTAACAGCCGGTCTCAAGGACAAGTAGACTAATCAGTAGGCCATTATGTATTGTTCACATAATGTTGTAGGTTTTTGTGGTTATTTTTGAATCCAGAATAACTCTGAAGTCGAGAATAATTGAGTTTGATGTCCAGAATTGAATATTACATCCGGTTGCAACCCATAGAACAACAATCACTGGTAGACATCTTGGTTCATATTTTCACACTATTCACTGTATGGTGTCTGGGGTTGGATCGCTTTGTGAATCCAAAATAAAATCCTGAATTCAAGAATACAATACTGTGGGTCAGTGTGACAGTATGAGCTGGCAGATATCTACCCATAAGTATTTAAGAGGGTGAGTTCGAAGGGCGAGACCAAAAACCTGCAGTAGGCACCACTCCAGAGGTGGACATAATGACACCCATAGGGATCAATAGTTTAACTTCTGTTTGTCACCGACAGTTAGAGACTCAGTGACTGTCACCTCCACAGCTAATGATTAATGTTGTCCTTCAGCCAGAGAAAGAGCCAGCCTCAGCCATAAAACTGTCCCACCAGAAATGCAGTGCTTGACTAAATTCAGCGCCAACATACTTCTGGGCTCCTTGCAAAAGTGACTGAGATGAAGATTTAGTTGAGCATTTCATCAAACAATTATGATGGATCATTTTACTCTGTCAGCAACAATTAATCTCTATTTTACCACACAGTTAAACTCACAATCAGATGTAGGATTTATTTTTTATTTCAAATCATTTTTTCTTTATTAAACATTCTCTTAGCTCGATCCACTTAGCTAAGGTCAGACCTGTTTTGTCCTCTGAGTTTAATGTCAGTCAAGATGACACTGTGACAACATCGGGTTACTAAGGTTAGAGTGTTGTGAGACCACACACCACAAGCTCTGTTAGAATAGTACTACCATTTATTACTGTAAACACATGCATATTTTCACATTTGGAAAAAAATATATATTCCAGGTAGGTCCCCCCCACATGTTGCCTAAAACAAAACCCCTGCACTGAATCCTATGGAAAATCTTTCCATCTCTGCAAGAGAAACTGACATGATGTCAGGGACACCTAGTGATGATGCGGAGTAGTGCTCTCTTCCCCCCGGTCCCCGCTTCCCCTAGAGCTGTGCTGTGAGCTCATCCTGGGAAACGGAGACACTCACATGCATGATCTACATGCTCTGTGACTGCCATACAATAGTAAAGCATCATTCTCAGAGCTGTGTTCCTAACAAAAGTGCTCTTCTCAGAGCATATACCGTCTGCAAACACTGTGAAAAGCAAAGGTTCTTAATGTACTTAAAGTGCATCTTTAAGCAGGTTTGTGTGCTACAAACCCAGCTTGTGTGTGTCTGTCTCACTCTGTGCCAGTGCCTAATGTGTGGTTGAACACACGGGGTGTTCTTAAGATTTCCACAGGGGTGTGAGGAGACTCCTGGTGCTGTTTGTCTCGGGCGCAGCGAGAATGAGCACGACCCTCCCCCAGTTCGCACAAATCGAGCACCAACAGAACTAGCGGTCTGTCTCTCCCTACAGTCACACTACAGTCCACATGACAATATGATTGGATTGCATTCCTGTAGAAATAGGCCACCAGTTGGAATATTGTTGGTATACTGTTTTGTAGATGGCTTGTCTTTTTTAAACACACTTGCCATGGGCATATGCTATAGCACTGAACCGAAGACAGAATTCAGCTGAGTGTATCCAGACATCTTCAGACTGCTTGTGCTCTACTGCAAATTCTGAAATTGTTTGTTTTGGCCCATTTTTTTAATCAGCTCAATAGCGTCCTATCTTGCTTGAGTTGTATGATGACAATATGTGCTAACTTCCGTGTGCCATATGTGCCACAGTTTGTGCAGATGAGCCAGCTGTGTGTGTAATTTTTTTATGCCTCAAAAACCTAATTCTTTGTTAACTAAGGCAGTGTTTTAGTTCTGTACCACCCAACTCATCATTACTGACTGTAACAGCTGTATAGGCCAGCCTGCCCACAGGAAAATGAACAACTGACCAGGCTCTAATTCCATCATGTCCTGTCAAGCAGCAGAGGCTCTGAACTCACATCTGAACTCCTCCTCTGCACATAGGAGATGAGACCAATGGTTAACCTTAGAATCTTCTGAATGTTAAAATGCCAATGCTGAATGCATGAATTCTGAAGTAAAAGACTGTCTCTCTGTTAGTCTGACTACTACAGTCATGTCACCTTCAGAGTTTTTTGGGCACTGTATATGTGTGTGTGTTGTGGAGGTGTTTGTGTGTGTTAGTTATTGGGTAGTAATTCACTCCTATGCAACAGTCTTATCTGTCACTCCCCCCGCAGAACACCACATTGATGTGTTCCCTCACCCTGGCACTGACAGTGTTTGTGTTGCCTGGCTTCAAATGGGGTTTCCGCTGTAGCTGTCCATTAATTACTGCTCCACCTGTGTTCTGCTTCTGTCTGCACCACACTACTGCTGCTGCTGCTGCTGGTCGCGGTCGGGGTATGAGTAAGAACCCAGAGAGGTGGTTGCCCAGAGAGACAGAGAGACTGCCTGACCATGGGTGCTCAGGAGCTTCACAAGGCCGGATAGAAAGAGACATCTTAATCTGTTGTCACCGCCAACTTTATTCACACTTGTTGACCTAAGTGGGGAGATTGTCAGCAGCTGTGGTTGTAACTGTTGATCTATGTTAAAAAATGACAACTTCATTTGTGTTCTTTAAACTACTCTGCGTTTTTGTAAGGTTGTTGGTATTGAAGTGAACTTTAGGCCAGGTTTAGGGAAGCTGTCTGTACACCCGTCAAAGAAAAAAGGAGGGGAAGGAGACATTTTGGCACAAGGCAAAAGGCTTTCAACGGAACTCATTCAGTGTTAATACATACTTTTGAATTAGAGTGACACAAAGACCATTTACAGAGGCACGATCAAATTATACACCCGCAATCAGATGAAACATACAGTCATCAGTGAGACACGCCAAGAGTATTTCTCATGATTAGCAGTTGTATGTTAATAATTACATTTCTTTTGTTTTTGTTTTTTTTTTCTTTGGAAATGATTAGGAAAAATACCAATGTTTTCCATCATGTAATTGTTCAAAAAAATAGACCCAGTATTTTCATTATGTCATTATGTACTTTGTAATTATTGCTTGAGCAATTATGTAATTTGCAGCCCTAAAAGGGCAATCCTCCCACCTTCACCAGGGTCAAGAGATTCATTCCATTTGATTGTCCAAACATTTGTGTGTGTGTGTGTGTGTGTGTGTGTGTGTGTGTGTGTGTGTGTGTGTAAGCATGTGTAAAGCGAGTGTGCTGTCTGTACAGGGTGACATCTAAGGAACAGAATTATAATCAATTAGAGCCTTCCTTTACCTCCTGAGAGGGTTGCTGGAGTAGGGAAGCATTTTCTCCTTCCATCTGGTCTTCTTCCAGCTGCTGGTTGCAACCCTACCACACAGGGTGTGTTTCAGAGAGACCACACAGTGGCTTGGAACCAAACTTTAAACATTTAAAGGAAAAATCAGTACTGTACAGGTCATTGAGTACTGTAGGTTGGGAGAAAGCATGACAGACACAGACAGAAGTGGACTGGTAGCTAACACCTAATGGCGTAAAGTAACTCACTGTCTGGTCTGAACTTAAACAGCAACAGCAAACTAATCGGTAACAAGATGGGGAGGGAGTTAATGCGCATCCTCTACCATCCTATTATCGATTGGTTGGTCGTGGTTTGTTGTGTTTAGATTTGGTTAAGTGTTCGTTTGAGTATTACAGCCCCTGTGTTGTCTATCGTGACTGGTGTTTTTCATAGTGTATTCAGGGGGCAGAAAGCGAGCCGATCAAGGGGAGATGCCTACAATTTGGGATTAAAATTAAAATCTTGCAAATCCTGCTAAAATCCTGCAACATCTCATAGAGCACCTTTAACCTAGTAAAATCACATAGAAACTTGTCTCTAAGAATATCCTGCCTAAGACAAGGAGCAAAAGTAACTGAGCTAAAAAGGATAAAAAGCATTTCAGAGTCAATATTTCTTATAAAATTGTACAGCATAAGCTCTAAAGTATGGATGGAAGACTCAAATGCTGATGACACTTGATCGTGCATCACTTGGAAGCACAAAGGTTGTGATAAACCTTGGTGTGGGATGTAGCTACTGTGCTTTCGAAATGTTGCTACAATGTTACATGAGAGTTGAGTTGAGGCTGCAGATCTGTATCATTATTAACACTGTGTCACAAATGAAACCCACCTAATCAGGTTACCATGCCAGAAGGTTCTGACTTTGCAGTCTTAAGAAACATCTTACATTTTGTTAGTAAGCAATAAGCCACAAGAGGCCATGGAGTAGGATATTTTTACAAGTGGAGACTAAGGTGAGTTTTTAATTGCAATTTAAGCATAGTGTCATTAAACTCATTTACCACTGTAGAATTAGCAATAACAGTCTCAAGTGGCTTATTGCTTTTCCCAAATTCTTACCACATACAGAATTGTGTCAGTTTATCCAAAAATATATCATAACAGATTTCCTTTAGCTGAACGGTTGCCAGGTTTTATTCTTTCTCCAACAGACAAACAACAGGGTTATGGAAACAATGAAGTATTTCTACTTTAGATTCTGTATTTTAACTCCACTACTGGAATGGTTATGGTGCTAATCAATGAGGTCCACATGTGCAGCACTTGGAGATCATGATATTCTAAAAAGCTTTTTATTGTATTGAGGCTTTTGCTAAGAAGAGGTCCTCTGTCCTACCTGTTGTTTAAGGTCACCAAGACAACCATGCAGCAACTTACACTAAGGGCGGAATTCTCCGGGGTGCTTAAGTCAAAAAAAGCTGCGTAGCTGCGCGCTTTTCAGCCTGCGCGCATTCTGCCATAGGCTCAAATCAGTCACTTGCGCGCCAAAAGCCCAGTTGCGCGCTCTAGGCGGAGCAACCCTGAAACCAGGGCGTTCCTCATGGAAAGTTTCCTTAGGCGTATTCTCCTCCTGACTTAAGTCTTTTTACTGTTACGCACCTTTGAGGGCTGTATTAAAGAGGGACTCAGTAAGTCTGTTTTTTAACCCTGCATTAAATGCCACAAACCTGTAGGGGGAGCTCTGTACAGTTAACTGTATTGCTGTAGTGTACACTCCCTCAGAAGTTGTAAGTTCCGTATTCACTATACAGGGCTGTACAGCGGTGCGCTCAATTGCCGTTTGCTACACAACAGACCAGTCTAACAGAAAAAACGATTTCTAAGCGATTTTATGACCACAAAAATGGTCGCATAAACTTACTGGGTGCCTCTTTAAGGTCTTCTTTTTTTATAATCCTCGTCTGTCTCCTGTTTTAAATATTGTTAAAATAAATATATTAAAATAAGAGAGTAAGACGATATTTCTACCATGTTCTCAAAAATTTAAACCAAAATGCTAGTCCTGCACTGCCTTGCTTAAGTGGGAACGAGAGAAGGACGCAGACAGCCACACATTTATCGGTTTGTCCTGCGAGTATGACTCACACTCACAGACACCCCACTCTGCGCTTTGTTTGGACCGAGAGGCCTCGGCTTCAGCTATGCTTTCGCAGCAATGATCCACTAAATCGGGCGGTGATCATCAAGGTCACAAGCCATTCTGGGATCTGGGGTGTTCCAGGGAGTTCTAAGGTAGAAGGAGCACATTTTAAATGTTTTTCGCTGGTTAACAACTTAACAAGTGCTAAATTATTTATTTCTTTTTTTTGTCATTGCGTACAGTTTATTAATTCAATGAAATTGTATTGTTCAATTGTATTTGCAAACGTTTTGCGGTGGTTGAAATACTATGTCAATGTGTTAATTGATTTGTGGTCTTACTTTGAGTTGATAGCTTAGCCCATAGGCACAGACGCTTAATATTGTCATGTAATATGCCTATTCCAATTTAAAGTCATGGTTGGCGTTTTCTGTAGACTACAACGGCATTTTCATGGTTAATCCGAAAGTCCTTGTTCCATGTTTTCCTGATAGCCACAATCCACGACATTGGCACTGAGACTGCCCTCTATTTTGGGTCAATACTGCCCCTTTCGTAAACACGCCTCGATTTGGACTTTAAGCGCTGTGGGAAGAGCAGGTGTCGAAAGAGGAGAATGCGCGCAGTACAAAGGCGCGTAAATGAAATTGCGCAAAAACAGACTTGCACGCTTATCGGAGAATTCCGCCCTAAGTGAATAGTGGACAAAAACTTTCATTTTGTTAAGTTATCCGTTTGTTATAATGCATTAAGTTTTCTTGTTCTATTTTCTGCTGACATCATTCATTGACCTAGAACAACATGGCTAAAAAATGATTTACACCAGATTTATCTTTAAATGTCTGACCAGAATTTGTAATCAGGTGAGTAGAAACATGAAAGAATTCATAGATATCAAGACAGTTCTGAGTCAAGAATCTCTCAATGTTTCTTTTTCAAATGCCACATGAGAAGTAAATTCCCAGCACTTCAGTATATTGATACAGTTTATGGTCTTCGCAGACACACTCACCACACTCACACACACACACACACAGTGAAGGTTGTTTTTGCTCCCTCTGGACCTCATTTCACTGGTAACAGCCGTCAGAATTCTGTCTCAGTGATGTTCATCTGAGGCACCACAACAATCTATGAGAGGCAGGTTAAAGCAATCTGCCAGAGAAACTAGCCTCTACTTCTTCACCACGTGTAGCCTCTTTCTACACCTTTGTTTCTTACATTACCTTGATGCACTCTCAACTTGTGTGGCTTGAGGTACATTTATCTCTATGTTGAATTAATTACTTTTTAAAGAAAACTGGATCAGTTTTATTTGGATCGGCTATGTGAATGTGCTACTACCTTCTTCAGGCCAACTGATTCTCCAGATAAAAAGGCTGTAGTTTAAAAAGCTACCTGCACATCAATTTGTTTGACCAGTAGCACTCAAGTTTGAATTGCCTTTAACCTTCTATTGGATGATATATGAAATAATAGAGGAAAAGAGCACATCAAACAATTCAACAGTTAATTTAGAAAAAATAATATGCATAAGGACTAGATTTAGGTTTGTTACTTTGGTGCAACAATATGCAATAATGGAAATAAATATGAAAAGTGCAGTCTAGTTAAAATGCATCTTTTTGTCCCTCCTATGTGTAAATGACTGAGATTAGAGCTTAACATTAAAGGTGGTGAAATTACCCTGAAAATAGTCTTGGGTCCATATGGTTGAATGCTTCATTATGAAAGAAAAATGAATAAAAAAAATAAAAAAAACCTAACGTGTGGGGCAGCTAGGGGTTATCTGGGGTTGGTACCATCTCCACCAAAGCCGACAACAATCCGATCCCTTAGAAGTCACCTATATTGTTCTTTTTTCTGCTTTAATGTAAATGCAACCTTTGGAAGAAGCCTGGATTCTATGCAGTCCATACAGTCCACAGACCTTTTCAGACAATATGTAATTGTCAAGACTGACCTTGACGTGACCCTCTGAAAGGCCTAAAAAGCTCTTCACAAACACATGATCACCACATAAATGACATGATGTGTAAACTGACAATTAGAGCCTGAGTGAGGACAAAAACATACAGCTCAGAGGTGGCTCGCGAGTGCTGCCATTCATTCAGAGTGTGTGGGCACACAGGAGTGTGTTCTGAAGCATGCTGCATGCTTGATGGCTTTATTTCTTCACTCTGATTTTTGCATCCTTTCTCTGGGTTTAGGTTGCGAAGAATGCTCACAAGTTCACCGGTGAAAAAAACGGGATTCATCGAGACAGCAGCACGGTTTATGTGTTGTCTTCAGCCCTGAGTGGACCACGTAGACACTGCAGCTTTTATTTTGTTGTTGAGGGAAGATGCGATTGCAACACAAAGAGTTAGTCAAGGGCAACAGGAACTAAATCTCAGTGGGTCCTCAGAGAGGGCTAAAGACAGATGGGCATGTCCATAGAACTCTTTTCTCTGACAGAAATCTGGAGCTAGGAAGCATTACAGGCTAATGTAAGCACTTGCAGTCAATGACACAAAGTGCTGAGATCATGTCTTGTGATTTCCTGCTGGATGGTTCCATGTTATATTCTCACGGTGCTTTAAGGACGCAGTTCAAGTCACCAGTTTGAACATGTTACACACCATTATTTCTGTATAGCCCCTTAAACTGATGACCGTAGCAGAGCTAAATTAAGGTTCTCACCTTTCAGGTGCAGGTTTAAAAGAAAATAGGGAGACTTTATTGTTATTACCCATTAAAATGCAAATGTTGTTAAAGGCACATTGTGTGTGTGTGTGTGTGCTACTCTGCAACATTTTGAAATTATTATATCAGAAGACACCCTGCTCAAGATAGAATTCACCACCACTCTCCACACATTCTGCCTACCTCACAAACAAGTGGGTTGCTTTCTGTTGTGGCTGGATGGATGTGAGATGGATATTTCTGTCCGCCTCTCTCTGCATCAGCAGATACACTTATCTCTGTGTGACACTAGGTAAGGCTGATGCAAGTGGGGACTGTGCCATGCCAGACTCAGCAAGTGGTAAAAAAGGAAGAATGGAGTTTATCTGCAAAAATCCACAAGAATGCATTGTTAAAAACTCAGGACAGTCTCATAAGAACAAACGGAGCGTCAGTGTAATGCTCTTTTGAATGTTTGAGAGAATTTTACAAGCAAATAGCTATGCACACCTTTTGATGTGTGTGAGTTATCAAAACATGGTAGTGCACAACATCTGTGAATGCAATTTAGTAACCCACTTAAGGATTCAATTGAACAGACAAATTTTATAATTTAGGTGTTTGGCAAGGTGGTGGTACCTTTTTTTTAATCTGTCTTTGTTGTGATAGAATCCCTTTCAATGATATTACTTCAAATCTCAATGACCCTCAAATGACCAATATGATCACTAATCAGAGCAACACAAAGGGGGAACATGGATCTCATAACATTATTCTAACAGAACATGAGATCAATTGTGATGGCTATTTGTCCTGTTTGGGGTCATGTCTGTGTCACAGAAGACTTTGGTCCAACAGAGGATACATTTCCAACTCAATAACTTCAGTAACATGAGTGAAGAGGGAATAACGTGAGGAAAACTTGTGCATTTATTCATCTTAAGCATATGTGCAAAACAGTAGGGCTGTGTTCTTTTTACGTAGTGAAAAAGCTAATTTTATAACATCTTTATTGCTTCAAGATACATGCCACTGGTCCTGGTTAACACACATTGTTTAACTTTAAATAGTTTATAGCTAAGGACTGTTTGAATTACATTTACGACAAAACATATTAGTGAGATATGTTAATTAAACATTTTCTTTTTCACCTTCCTCTCCCCATCCACAGAAGATACTCCTCTCCTGTACTGGACTACACTGTACAGGAGAGTACAGTGTAGTCCAGTACAGGAGACTACACTGTTCACTGTTCGTTCACAATTACCATTCTTCTTGTGAACGAAACATACAAGTATTACTCTCCATGCTACTGGCTAACACAGATGCCCATAGTAAGGCTCACTTAGGCTATCGCTAGAGTGGGCTTGTGGAGGTGGTCAAGATTGGACTTGTACTGGGAGAGATTAGTGAGGGGAAACCAGAAATGGAAGAGTAAGGTAAAGAGTGCCACAGGGCATAATGGAATGCTATCTCAGGAACATGAAGATAGAACCCACAGAGGTCCATTTTCACTCCAGAATATGTTGCAGTTAGCCTTTTAGCTGCACAGAGAACCTTGGAGATAGCTTGAAACGCTAAGACAAGGCAGTTCAATGTGCTTTACAAAGATAAAAATAAAAACAAAGTGGATAAAATAAAGTAAGAAAACAAACAAATAAGATTAGCCATGCATTTTTTAGCCCTACTGCCCCCACAGAAATCTGCTCTGCAGTAACATTAAAGAATGGCTCTGCGATTTAATCTTTGGATTGCAGAAAAAATGTCCTGCAGCTAGCATAATAAATCTCCCTCGTCCATGCTCACTGTGTCCTTCAGCCATTTGTGAGATTATGGTTGTAGTGACATGGACCAAAGTGTCAACAAACCTGACAAAGACTAGGCTCATGCTTGCAGACAAGCAGCATCTCAAGCTGGGATGAAATGATTGCCAGGCCTGTGATGAGCACTATCAGTCTCAGTGTTCTTCAGTTCACACACACATGTGAAACCATCAGAGCTGTCACTGTCACCGTAGCATCAGAGGGATGTCATGTTGGAATGCCCTTGGTGGCTGGATGTGAGGGGGTTTCATAACTGAAGGCAATGCGCTGCTGGCATTATTTAATCTATGAATCCATTAACATGGAACTCATGAGCTAACAATAAATTGGCTCAATTGCTTTTAAAAAGATTAGATTAGAGATATCCAGTAGTTGTGAGCTGTGTATTCATATAGCTTTGAAGAAAGTAACGCTGTATGTCTTCTGTATTCATAGTCTGAGTAAACTCCAGGTAATTTGTGTTTCCATGCCACTACTGTAAAACAGCAAGACCTTCACATGTTTTAAAATGAGAAACACACCTCTGACTGCCTTGAGTGAATGGGAATGAATGATAAATTAACTCTGTCTTATGGTTTTGTTTGAACGGGGAATGACACTTCTATGAGGGAAAAATAAATGAACTCTTTGGAGGTCACATACAAAAATCTATAAAAGTAATGGAATTACAGAAGTACATTCCTTAATATTCATTGCCAAGCTCCGTGTTTAAATTATGTGACGGCAGCATTTGAATGTCCTTGGTATGTAGATGAGCCGCTCCCCTAAGTGAGGGGATTGAGAACTGAGTGCTTTCCCAAAATAGAGCTTGGCTCACAGGGCGCAATGCTATTTCTACAACTCCCCTAAGCTTTCACACAAGTCGGCTTTAACTAAGATTTGTTAGAAGGAATATAGCATAGGAACATGTTTAGGTGACTGACAGTCTTTGTGGAAGATACAAAAATTTCTCAATTATACTATCAGTCCAGAAATGTAAACATGTCTAATTACATTTGAAATGTTTTTTTTTTTGTTTTTGTTTTTTTAAATAACTAGACAGGGAGAAAAAATGTAAAACTCATACAGCATATCTAGCTCACCAAACACTTCCTGTGTGTGGCTATGAAGCTATTTCTGGGGCATGCAAAAGCCTCTATTGCTGGTAAACAAACCAAAGCCGATTGTGCTATTACTCTTCCAAGGCGGCATATGGGTTCAGTGGAATGTTTGCTGGTAACAAGCACAACATTCCTCTTCATGCCTTACACTCAAAGACATACCACGGGGGACAAACTAAATAATAATTGCGGGTCTTACTGAGCTCCAGAACAGCTTGGGTGGGGTGCAGACTGGTCAGATAATAAGGAGGAAACAACACCACATCCTCTAAGCCAGGAGACGAGTGGAGCCATGATTTAGCTAGAAGGCTCGGAACCTGAGCCAGTCTCCATCTCTGGCCACTTTGCCGTCTTTGGCCCTGGCTGAAATCAAATCTCTGTTTTAAGTGGCTTATGTAAATACTTAATGAACACAAACAAATGGTAAAATTAAACAATCATGAGATGTCATTCACACTCTCCTCTCAGCTCATGCCAGAGACAACAGGGAATCAAATGCAGTACATTGATTCAATAATGCTTGCACACAAAGATTATTCCTCAGGTGAGATGATGCTAAATCAATAACTTTGACATTTAAGTATAAAGTTTATGTGTATTGTTACTTGACAGACAGAGGACAGCTCCTTAAATAGTCACTATCTTCACCAGGTGTGGCCAATTTTTTGATTAGGCAAGCCAAGCAGGCATGGCCTATGCATTTACCATGCCAGAAGTCAAGAGGGCACTGTTTTCGTGTCATTAGAGGACATAAATGAAATTAGAGACCGTTTAATCAATTGGTCTAATAAAGCTCTTTTTACGATTAATGTTATGGACAAATAATGGGGCAAAAATGATTTTAGAAAGAAAAAAATATCCTTGAGAACAAAAAGCTTTTTTAATTGAATACATCAAGTAATTGTAGTGCATAGTGATTTAAACTCTGTTGTTCTACTGTTTACTGTATACAGAACAGCAGAATAGAGTTGAGAAAAGTGACGTGGTCCACAGATGCTAAGCGTCATTAGCTGCCAAAATGAAAAGAGGTAGCTTACACTCCACGGCAACACACAGTATAAATGGACACCTACAGGCACGGAGGCAATGATAAATCAGCCATAACCTGGATTGGCTAAACCCGTAATGAACTTTCAGAGCCACAGGCCAAAACAACCTGGACACATGCAGCAGCCAGAGACCAGCTGGAACCCGCTCCCTCTGCACGAGTGGGGGTGTGTGGACGGGTTGTGGAGGCTCAGTCCTGCTGCTAGATGAGGGAGAGGTAACTGCTGTGATGGGAATTACATCGATTAGGTTGGTACTGTATAAATGTGGATGGCACTAACAGTGATAAAGCGCTGGGCTGGGCACACAAAGGAACACGGCATGGAGAAGTTTGTGAAAACAACACTCACAGCATTGAAAAACATCACCATACAGAAGTCACCCTTCCCAATCCCAATACTGCTTCATTCCTAGTGTGAACTTTAAGGGTCTCCTAGATACAATATCGTTTTAAAAATAAGGCATGTGTTTTACAAGCATACTGAGAAATATACAAATTCAAGTATGATGATGATGGTATGATGAAATGCGATCACACAACAGCTAGGATAATAAAGTAACCAATAGATTGTTGGGTCTTGAACCAGTGAAATATACTGATTCTGAACTCTCCTTTTAAGAGGAGACTTAATCACTGTTCTCTCACCAGAAGGAAAATTAGGGCATTGGAGGCAGACAAATGACTGGTGAAAATGCAGGCACTTTATTTAGTGCAGGAGTTTGGGCTTTAACATCCTCCCTGGAGATTCCCAAGGCAAAGGGCCGTCTGCACACCCGGGAAGAGAAAAAAAAACAACAAGGAGATTCACTCTGTTGCCTTCTACTTTCACATTTCTGGTGGTTTCTCCCTTTCACACATCTCTGGCATTCCATTCGGAGCGGTGTCAGTGTGTGAGTGCACCGCCTGCTCCTGGGAATGCTGTGGTGGATAATTACACAGAGACGTGCCCCCTCGAGATTTGAATTCTGGGCCGCCTGCTTCTCCTAAGATGAGCCGACTGCCCTCCCTCAAAGCAGGACAAAAGAGGGTGCTGCCTTTTTCGGAAATATTTCCTGCATGACCTCAACCAGTGGAACAACATAAATCATTTATCTGCATGAGAGGGTGCCATTATTTGTTTTATTTGTCACCTCTAATTCCCACTGAGTCGCTGAAGAGCTTCATGATATGTACAGGGTAAAGGTAAAAGATCATGAATAAATAGTGGAAAAGAAAGAAAAGACTTTTCCGATTGCGATTCAAAAAAATCTTTTTCATCACAGGCCACATGGCCATTACGCTTTTCTCAGACAGCCGACATACCTCATTTATTGTACATACATGTTGTACCATCCCCTGCATCTGTGTTCTGATTCCCTGACCAATAATGGTCATTTTTAAGGTACATCAGTAGGATACCACAGGATAATCAACAGGATACCAAGTCAAACGATGGGTCAAAAAAATCAGAAACAGGGTTTTATTTACAATGACCCGAAACAAAGGAGAGACAGCATGCTTCGCTTAAAGATCCAGCAGCCGCTCTAACTAGACTTTAAGTACAGTTCCAGGTTGACAGAAGATGGCGTTAGTTATCTCAGTTGGTGTGATTCACACTGAATCAGACCCTGATTAGTGCCAGCGTGGAATGCCAAAGGAATGCTGTCTTTGACACAGGGGACAAACACAGACAGTAAAGCATTGAAACAACCCAGGAACACAATCTGTAAGCAGCAGAAACCGAATGAGACAACAATTCATACAGAATTAAATAACAATTCATATCATATAGTATATGGAAAGACATGAACGGATGTGATATGAAATGAAAAAATGGATATGAAAATAATAGGGCAATGCCTGATTCCTCATATCACTTAGTCTTATTTCGTGTCAGCAAGCTGTTCCATCATATGATAATTGTTTAATATTTTTTTAAAACAGGTCACATAGCTACAATTAGTTTCAAGTTTTTAAAAACTGCACATGAAATTATGTGAAGGGACAGGATCTGGCCCCTTGGCTGGCCAGAATTAGTATTGTTATCCTTGGTCAGTATTGAACATTTATTTAGTCTGTGTGTATTCTTCCAAAATGTAACTTTTACCAGTGAAAGAGATACATACACTCAAAGCACAAAAGTATACTTGACACTACTGATACGAGTGCATTTGTTGTCATTCATGGATTAGCAAACACCCTAGGGTTCTGGTCACTACCATGAAGCCCATCGAGACTGCTAATTGGATCTCTATTTTCCAAGCTCCCAAGCATCTGTGAGTAGACTGCCTCAGCCACAACTACTGGCCGAAATAGCAGATTAAGCTGCATTATCCATGACATATAAAGTGAGCGTGAGAGAAAAATCTATTAGTGTCACCAAAAATCATTTTTTTCTGGAGCTGCTGTCACCCGCGCGCCCATGCGCTCGGAGCGCTGGAAACAATCCAGCAAAGAAAATTGTCTGGAAGGCTCTTTGCAAATTGCATTGATCTCTCTGTAGACCTGCCTTCCACCTGCTGCCCATGTTAATGCCAATGTCACCCTCCCTGGCCAAGACCAGCCCTGCACAGCGCTGCACAGCGGCGTCCGTGTGGAAGAGGGACAGAAACAGGCTGCAGATGAGCTCCTGCTGCGTTAAACCACAAATTAGCCACAAAACACAATAAGCTCTAATTGTGTTCAAGTAGATCTGTTTGCCTGCCAGAATGTTTAGGATTATTATTTATTTGCAGGTGCAAATATCCAAAGCAGTGTACAACAATAATAGGTGAACAAATTGGAACAAAGGCACTTCAAACCAACATGAAGACAAACTTAGACCAAAAACAAGCATCAAATAATCAGCCGGTCCCTTGGTAGACTAGTGAAACAGGGCAAACATTGACTTGCTCAACAGGTCTCTAGAGACGAGGAGGCAGAAGGCAGCCATTTAGTTGCAGAACATCTGATGACAGCATTGTAAACTTTGAAAACATTTTGGCTATTTAAAGAGCACAGTTGAAAGATTTGAAATCTCCCAGTGCAGATGATGTAAGCCTTAATGTAGCAAGGCCTTTCTCCAATACCCTATGTCTCACACCAGTTGTGCTTGGTTCAGAGTTCATTACAGTGAGTATTCAGATCGAGCAAATCAGATAAAGTGTACGTGGCCGTCACAGAATGACTCCTGATATCTCTGATCATCAGTAAGAGTATATAGATAGTCCACTCAAACATAAGTCTCAAATGGACAAAGGACAGAGCTTACACACATACAGCCACACACACACATACACACACGCACACATATTTATCGCAAAAGAAGTACTACCATCAAAACTACCGGCCTGTCAAATGTAAGTTATGACTTACTCTGCAGTATAAATCCCACCGTTTTTACACGGTGTTGACAGGTCTCATAAACTTACAGGCTTGGTCTTCCTTTGATCCGAAATGAAGTTTATTATGTATTCACCAAGCCATCACTCTCGTTTGACTCCTGTTTAATGAGTGTCGTAAGATGAAGACTCTCCACACTCATTGAGTGCCATTGACCCGCATGAACCACCAATGGCCATTCCAGAGGGGAAGCATTCTCTAGTGGGCCATCAACGTTCACTTTCTCTCCATGTCAGGTAATGACCATCATAAACCCGGCCAGGGAGGGAACATTGCCAGGACAGAGAGAGCGCGAAAAACAAAATTTAAACTTAACTACTTTCATCCATCAGTGGAGTAAACACATCTTGTGGTGAAGCACAGCGATCGGATTCTCTTTCAGACTAAAAATAAATGCAGAAATAAACGACAAGAATTTCCACAGCTTTTGTGTGCATCTTTCTTTCTCTCTATCTCTCACACAACTGCTGTGTTCCTGTGTTTGTGTATCTCTATTTTGTGTAAGCATCTTTCATTCCTTATTCACACTACTAGCCGGTACCTGTCTTTCTTTCTCACTACCACCATATACTGTACCGGTCTTTCTTCAACATTACTTCTGGGGCAGTAAGGTGGCCTCTATCAACCTTAAGCCCAAAAGGGAAGTCTAATGGGTCTGTATTTCTATAGCCACAGATGGTACCAGAGCCCAAATGGTTTAGTGCTGCAGGTGTGCAGGTGGCCCTAGGTTATGTTGACACAGATGGCATCACCCTCAGTGGAGCCCTGGTCAGTGGGACATGGCATGTTCTAAGGGGAGGCACGGCACCGCGGTCAGTGTTCACATGTTTCTAGTAAAACAGGTGACATATGTTAGCAAGGTTTGAAGTCCTCTGAGTAGGCTTACACACAAAGCTTAATACTTTCCCTGATCTTGACATTAGTATCACAAGGAACATGGGGCTTATATGGTAAGTCGAAAAGGCTACCAGTATATGTCTGGTGTTATGTTGAAAATGCACCAGTGAAAACTACAGAATTATCTGTATCTTCCCTGTTGTTTTCTTTAACTTGACAACTGTGTTGTTTAACTGTCTGTTCAGAAAAGGAAAATAACACCTTTTCACTTTCCAATCATTTTTTAATGTTCTGTCCTGTCATGTGGATTAAAAGTGCAAATTGTAAGGTTTCCTCTCGTCTTATCTCGGCATATTTGAATGGCATTTGCCAATAGTATAAACTTTTAATGAAATATGGCTGCAGGGCCCCACGCCAATCATCATATGATTAATACTATTAACTCCAATGCTTAAAGCCAACTTGTGTGTATATATATATATATATATATATATATATATTCAATTCAATTCAATTTTATTTATATAGCGCATTTTTGCAAAAGGCATGTCACAAAGCGCTTAACACAAGAGGCCCAATGAGCAACAGGGGCAAGGAAAAACTCCCTAGCAGCGTTTTTTGTTTTTTACTTGTTATGGTAGAGGAAGAAACCTTGGGCAGTTCCGACGGCTCAAGGGGCTAACCCAACTGCCTAGGGCAGGTTTTCAGTCTCTCAGATGGTGAGTAGTCCACTATTATTCCATTAGATACACATTACAAGAAAATTTTGGTAAATAAAGTAAAGTAATATAGGAGTCCCATTAGAATCCCAGGATATAGTCCCATGTCATTAGGCGCAGTCAAGCCAGGGGCCAGCTAGAGGCTGTATCAATCATGTCAGGGTCATCTGTGAAGCTGAAGGCAGACCACCCAGGAAGCCAGAGATGCAGGATCAGGCAGTGGAAGGCAGGGGTGACCCTCAGCAGGGAGGCAGTGGCATGGACAGTGGAGTGGGTTGAGGACCATTCATGAGTGCCGCCGGATCACGTTGGAAGAAGGTCCCAGGAGAACCCAGGAGGTGCAGGCAGTGGAAGGCAGTGATGACTCACGACAGGGTGGTAAAGGCATGGAAAATCAGAGAGGAGATGAGTTAGAACAGTCTCCATCAGATTTCAGAGAATGTGAGTTATATTGCATGTGAAACCATATACAGATGCTGGCTAAGTGAAGAGAGAGAAGTAAGTGGAGAGGAAAGAGAGAGGAGGAGAAAGAATAGTGAAAATTGTACGGGTTAACAGATGGGTGGATTGTGGCGGCATTAAACTATAGCAGCATAACTAAGGTATGATGTATAACAAGCCAACACCACCAAAGGAAATGGTCAGTGGCCACCAAGCCCTGGACGGGAGCTTACAGCAGAGGCAGTCCTTTCCAATAATACCCTGAGGAGGTGTGGCTTACCATACACCATCCCTAACTAAAGGGGTCAGTAAATAGAAAAGTTTTGAGTCTAGACTTAAAGGTGTTGAGAGTGTCTGCTTGACGAATGTTAGAAGGGAGTTTGTTCCACAGGACAGGCGCACGATGGCAGAATGCTCTTCCTCCCATTGTCGATTTTGATATTCTAGGAATTACTAGGAGACCAGCATTCTGTGGCCTTAGGGGTCTAGAAGGGTGGTAGGGAACAAGTAAGTCTTTAATATATGCTGGAGCAAGGCCATTAAGGGCTTTATATGTTAGGAGAAATATTTTAAAATCAATTCGGCTTTTAACAGGAAGCCAATGTAAGGAAGCAAGGACAGGTGTGATATGTTCATATTTTTTTGTCCTAGTGAGTGCTCGTGCTGCAGCATTTTGTATTAGTTGAAGGTTTTTGATGCAGCTAGTACCACATCCAGAGAACAGTGCATTACAATAGTCAAGTCTGGAGGTAACAAATGCATGTATTAGTTTATCTGCATCCTCAAAAGAAAGAAATTTTCTGACCTTAGCAATGTTTCGTAAATGAAAGAATGAGGTTTTGGAGATATGCTTTACATGACTATTTAACGAGAGGTCACTAAGTAAGCTCTGATGATGGGGTAAAGTATTGGTCAGGTTTTTAGGGCCAATCAACATGACTTCCGTCTTATCAGAGTTTAAGCAAAGGAAATTCTTAGTCATCCAGTTTTTGATGTCACTGAGGCAGGCAACAAGTTTGGTTACTGACGTACAATCATTAGGCTTCATTGAAAGGTATAGTTGGGTGTCATCTGCATAAGAGTGGAAGGTAATGCCATGTTTTCTAATAACAGATCCCAAAGGTAGCATGTAAAGGGAGAATAGCAGAGGTCCCAGTACTGATCCTTGGGGCACACCATACTTGACTTCAGTGTGGCATGATGCTTCATTATGTGCATGTACAAACTGGTAACGTCCAGTAAGGTATGACCTGAGCCAGGCTAATGTAGAATCTTTGATGCCAATCATATGCTCAAGTCTATGTAGTAGGATGCTGTGATCAATAGTGTCGAAAGCAGCACTTAGATCCAGTAGGATTAATAATGAAATGCATCCATTATCAGATGAGATAAGGAGATCATTGTAGACCTTTACTAGGGCTGATTCTGTGCTATGGTATGCTCTAAAGCCAGATTGATAGGTTTCCTGAATGTTGTTAGCGTCTAAGAAGGTACAAATTTGCTTAGACACTATTTTTTCAAGAATCTTGGATATAAATGGGAGGTTGGATATAGGTCGATAGTTAGCCAGGACATCAGGGTCAAGGTTGGGCTTTTTGATTAAAGGCTTAATGACAGATGTCTTGAAAAGTTTGGGAACATGTCCTGCTACAAGAGAGTGATTTATAATATTAAGTATCGGCTCAGCTAGGTTAGGGAGAGTAGCCTTAAGGAGATCAGTAGGAATTGGATCCAGTAGACAAGTAGAGGCCTTACTTGATGAAATCAACTTGATAATTTCAGATATACTGGCAGGTGTAAACGAGTCCAGGAATGCTATCGGTCGGCTAGGACTTGCTGTTTCCATTATAGGGGAACCAGCTGAATTTGAGGTTTGAATGGTGTTATTTATTTTACCTCTAATAGATTCAATTTTTTCATTAAAAAAATCATGAAATCATTGTTGTCTAATGTTATTGGAATGGAGTGTGTCACTTCATTCCTACTTTTAGTTAAGCGCGATATTGTGTTAAAGAGGAATTTGGGATTGTTTTTATTATCATTTATAAGTGAGGAATAGTATTCTGTTTTTGCATTATTAAGTGCTTTCTTATAGTTTTTTAGGCTGTCTTTCCATGCAAGATGGAAAACTTCAAGTTTGGTGGCATACCATTTTCTCTCAAGTTAACGTGCAGCTTGCTTCATTAAGCGTGTCTGTGCTGTATACCATGGGGCAATTTTGTCTTGTTTTCTAATTTTCTTTTTAAGTGGCGCAATGGAATTTAATGTAGTGTAAAGTGCATCTATAACATTATCAGTTAATTGATCAACTTGAGTAGGGCTGGGAGGAGGGCCTTCTAATGTGTATTGTGTCATAAAGGGTTCAAGAAGAGAATGAATTTTATCTATGAAGTCGCTTGTGGCTTGGGGGGTTATTCGTCTAGTGTGGTAGCAAATAGAGTTAGGGGCTGTAGAATCTATTGTAGTCTTTAGAGTTATTAGGTAATGGTCAGTTAGTGAAGGACATTGAGGTAGGATAGCAAGTTGTTCTATTTGTGCACCATATGTTAGAACAAGGTCAATAGTATGACTACCTTTATGTGTAGGTGCATTAACATGTTGGAAAAAGCCAATGTGTTCAATTAAGGATTGGAACGCTGATGTCAGGCTATTATTTACATCATCCATGTGGATGTTGAAATCGCCCAACACTATAATATTATCAGTTTTAATGACTAGTGAGGAAAGAAATTCTGAGAATTCAGTAATAAAGTCAGAATAGGGGCCTGGGGGTCTATATAATGTTACAATCGTTAAGGGTACATTAGATCTAGATGTTTTGTCAGGTTGCATAAGATTGAGAACAAGGACCTCAAAAGATTTAAATTTATATTCAAATTTGGGAGCCATAGTAAGGTATATACAATGGGAGCCTGTTTGATAAAAATTCAATTGAAAAAAAAAAAAAAACAATGAGAAAACAAATCAATTTATATTATACTTTAAAATACATCAGAAAAGTGGACAAACTTTCTCAAGGTTGAATGCCTTGATGTTGCCTCTTTTCACATATTTGACAAGGATAATAATCCTTTTAGTTGTCTTTGACATCAAAAGGAAGTTTAATCTCTGAGTATCTCTTTGAATACAATGTTGATACAAAAAGTAGCTCCTGGAATGCATTAAACTAACACAAATTTAATTTGCTGTGTGCAAGAATGACAGTGTTGAGGAAGTTACATGGAAATGTAATGAGTAACAATTACAAGTTACGACATTTAACATTTAACAGAAGTGTAATTAAATTATGTAAGTAACGTAGTAACATTTAATTACTGCCAAAACTGCCAAACAGTTTTTGAAACCATGCAGGCAGGGTTAGCATTACTCAACACTGGCTGCTGTCAAAATCCTTTTAAACTCCCTGAACACAACCACATTAAAACACCTCAATTCCGCTTCACTGAGAGATCATGCTGATAGCTATGCCTGCTAAATCAAATATTCGACTTTCAGCATTTGGTGAACATCACTGAATAAGCAGCTGTCTATTCATGTGGGAATGATTGTGCATACATCTCACTTCTCACTACAGCCAATTTCCTGCAACAGCTTAGGACTATATTGTAGTTCCTGACATTGCAGGTCTCCACATGCTGCTCAGACTGCTTGTAGACCAAACATTGGGCAGCAAGCGGGTGGTTTTGTCAATTATATCAGACATCATAGTATCAGACTTTCAGCTGTAAATAGAGAGTGTTATGTCATAGCCAAAGTTCCAGATACATTTAGAATGATTATTCACATAAACCTTGTGCCTACAATGTGATGCACTGACGAGCACTGACGTATGAGGTCATACCTGGACTAAGACTGCCCCCTAATTGACAGAGACAATGGGGAGAGAAGTAGAGAGCAAAATAACAACAACAACAACAAAAATGTTGACTGCATTGAAAGAAGGATCAGGATCCTTTTTCAAGGTTCAAGTGTGAAACAAGTACACATTTCATTTGGGAGAGGTTCAGATGCCATTCCACAAGGAAAAGGGGTGCATTGACAAGGAAAATATCTGCACCAAAAGCAAATCTGTGAGCAGATGGACATGCAAAAGTGTGTGAAAGTGTATGCATAGCACGCATGTCATAAAGGACAGAGTTCCTCATTCAGGGTAAAAAGAGACTGTTTTGACAAACGGAAATTTCTTGTAGGGGTGTACTATTTCATTAATGAAGTTGTTGTTGATTCTTGAAAAGACTCGAGTCAAACAGTGGAGCAAGTTGAAGGTCCATGTCAGGGATTGATATGTTGTTTTACTGGTACTGGTGCTTGTCACGTCAACTCTATATGACAGAAAACACACTTTTGCACTTTTGATTACAATGCGAGAACGGTTTTGGAGATGGTTTCACTTTCACTCAAAGGTGGCTTCACATTTTGCATTTTCATACCCCAAAAACAGTGTTACGATTTAAACAATATGGACATCTGATAAAAACTTTGACACTTTTCATTCCAGAGTATTATCACGTAAAGTGCCCCTAGGTATAGTCACATTAGTTTTTGGTTAGGTGTGGTTTTGTTTTTGTCAATCCAGCAGTGTACACTTTTGTCTTAAAGAACAACATCTCTCTCTGTCTAGATCGTATATTTGAGAAGATTCTTGACTGAAAGTTTTCAGTATGATGTAATACTATTAGCAAACACAAAAGGGAAGTGAGAAACGGGAAGTGAGAAACGGGAAGTGAGAAACGGGAAAAGATCAACGATTTTAGCTATACCTTCAGACATATAATTACAGTGTAATGTCACCTAAGGTTTGCCATCTGGCAGTCCCAAATATTTCACTCAAGAACTGCAGACACTCATAGTGTTCAGTTAAGGCAACTGGACTTCTTTTTTGAGCTTGAAAACGTTTCACTTCCCATCCAAAAAGGTTTGTCAGTTCTGACTGTTGTTAGAAATACTTAAAAATCCATCTAGCGGTATTCATCTATGCAGCTTGATTGAAGCCGTGAAGCTCCTCTCTTTGTACGTTGCTCCTCTTTCTATGTTGCTAGCACTGCTAAATGCTTTAATGTAAATGTATTTACAGACAAAAGACTTTTCATGTATCAGAATATGATTATTCACGCTGTTGTCCAGTGAACCTCTGGGATGTCACTTGGCAAGGCTGGAAAACAGTCTAGCATGTCCAGGCCAGCACCAAAACAAGCAGGCGTTAAGGGGTTTGTTTTCTTGTTCAGCCAAAAACTACTGAAGTGAGATAAAGAGCAGCGGCATGGGAAATGATCCCAAACGTCATCTACGTAATTACTGAGACATGCAGAAACATACACAACACTTTAGTGTAAACACCTTCAACAGTGACAGCCTTTGGACATCTTATTTATCTTACTGGTGCCAATCTAAGGGCAGTAGCCCAAACAGTTTGAACCCATCAGAATGGGACTGATTTTCCAGTTCCCACAACACCCATTCCAGCCAACTCAGACTAATGAAATAGCACTTTTCCATGCATTGGCAGTCAACATCATCAACAACAACAACAACAACAACAACAACAACAACAAAAATACAAAACAAGTTGTATCTGAATTAGAGCTGCACCTCTTAGGCAAGGCGCAAGGCTGCAAACTCTCACTTACATGAAGGTGAGACTCACATATTTGTCTGCCTTCACACACCCTCATGCCACACCTCCAAATTCTCAGGCTAAAATTCTTTTCTCATTCCATCCTGATGCACCTAGGCTAGCTCAATTAAACATCTATTAATCTTGGTTAATTTGCTCGCGGTGTTGTAATTTACACACATACCACCCTCAACACCATGGTGAATCTGCGATCTGAGCTTTCCAATGAAGGCAGACACTTGTTGCTGTTATAAACAGTTCACAAGATAAAAACACTTTGAATAAATAGGAGACACCCCCCCCCCCCCCCCTCAAAACACACACAAAAAAGTTGACAACTCTGGCCTCCTCTCTGGAAGTAGTTGTTGAGTGTGCTGGGGGTGAGGTGTCGGAGACTAATTGTGTCTTCCTTCAGTGGTACGCTGGGAAGGCCCGGGGGTGGCCCTCGTGGCTCAAAGGTTGAAGCATTCAATTATTTTTCTGCCCTAAGAAACATGTAAAATGTTGTGCATTACAGCAGCATTTTATTTTTCCATTTCAATCTTTTTTTTTTCAATGTTCTATCCTGCTGTGGATTGTGAAATGTAATGTGTCTCCTTTTCTCAGAACACTTGAGAAGCATTTGCCAATAGCCAATAGTAATATTATTAATAATGACTAAAACAGTTTATAATATGCTGAAAGGAATTTTGTATATATATGAAAATGAAGGGTGTTTGATAAAAATTGAATTAGAAAAATCAATGACAAAAAAAATGTGTATTCCATTTTAAAATGGAAAAAGTGGAAAAAAAGGCAGGTTTAAAAATTCCCTAAAATGTTAAACAAACAGGTTAGGACATGAAGTGAATGGCTTTTGGAGGAGTTAAGGAAGTTAGTTGCTGCCAGGGTCAAAGGGTGTCAATGGGTCAAAAACAATTTTTAGATATTTCAAAATAAGTGATTAGTATTCATGGATATTGATAGCTTCTGGAACCCACCACCCCCAATTTATAATTTGCAGGGGCATACCAGAGCAGGGGCCAGGGTGGCCCTGTTCCCTTAGAATCAATATGCCCACCCTATTTGGCCCCTCATGAATTTCATTTGCCAGCTGATGACTGACAGTTCACGGCATGCTTTTTCACCTGGAGAGCAGCAGTCATGTCACTAAGAGGAAATGCAGAGGTTCTACACTGAAAACATCATTATGATGTACATTTTAGCTTATGCTATTATAGGAGTTAGGTTACTAGTTAAATCAGATAAAAGATTTCAGTTTCCAATCAACAATTGTGAAGATGCTTAAGGTAATGTAATAAGGAATGCTTATCCTTTTTGGTTTCCAGGTTGCTTAAATAGCAAATTAAATATGGCACCCACTGCCAGTTCAAACTAAAACTACTTGTCTGACATGTTCCAAAAGAATAGCCATGTCTAATTTGCTCTAGACTCATGCCTGTCTTCAAAATAACAGTGCATAAGTTGAGCTTTCACATGGTGTTATTTGCTGGTTGCTATAGGAAACGTTTAGCAAGAAATCATGTTACATGTTTAAATTTGCACACCTCTGTTTTGTGTCTAAAAATATCTGCTTTGTATTGCTCTCGCAGTATTCATCACATGCACACCTAAAACATCATTCTTCACTCTCACTTCAATATCCTTCACTCTGCATGTTCAAATTGGAGTTTTTATATGTAAATGTATATCTTATCCACTCAGTGTCATGTATATGTTAATTTCTTCACAATTGCCATGTTGGAAAAAGGAAACAATGGGCAGTCAATGCCACTTTTAAACTGCAACTGGCTAATACCATTGTAGGGCTGAAATTATATTGATAATGTGGAGAAATGATAGTCTTACAGAGTGTGTGATGTAAGAGATAATGTAATGTGACAGTGATGCAGGACACTGATGCCTGTGGAGGGTTCTTGACTCGCTTTGAAGGGAGTCATCCCATGATCATGGCGGCATCACAGAATATAACCCTGCATATTATATGGCTACTGGATATAAATAACATGACAATAAAGCACTGTTTACCATTACTTTCATCCAAATTAATAATTAAGAAAGATAATAGCCTTTGTGACAAAAATCCATTAACTTACAGATCAGCGGTTTATGCAGACACTTTGTTTCACTTCCCTTAACAGTGCGGTCTCAACGGTGTATTATCAAGTATGAGATCGTAGAACGTTTGGAGGTCCACTCACAGTGAATGCAGCATTCCACGTGCTGCTTGTTTTTCCTGTAGGGGGATTCTGTGACTCCACATAATCTGTCTCTGGTGATATGCGGATCTCATGAAATAGCCATTTATGATATAGCAATAATAACTCAGCATCACACATACCACACTTTCCAGGCTATCAATTTGCATGCTGTTGTGATACACCCAATTTGGTGTGAAAGTGTGCATTGAGGGAAAATTAGATGAATATCACATGTAGCTTTTTTATATATATATATATATATATATATATATATATATATATAACTTAACTACTTCCATAATTACAGTAGATTAGAGAGTGGAGACCACAGCTCTCCCTGCCCACGTCATTCCATGTCACTTCTGTGGACACACAGAGATGGACCATTTTACCCATTTCATTATAACCACTCACACTTCTCACATAATTCTTCACTAATTGCCAACTCTTGGCACGGGTGGTCATCTCACACTTAGAGGGGTAAATGCGTTTGAAATGACACTTTCCTTCAACACTTAAGTATGTTTTTTGGAATCTAACACTATAACAGAGTATAAATGGGCGCTATTTCAAATGTCTAAAATTATATTTATTTGGCTTCCTCTTCAACAGTGAATTCTGAATGACACATTTCTGAATAAACAAACAAATTGAACACTAGTGAATTGATTGAACTAATTCTAGTGAATTGAGGATGTTTTGTTCCAGTGCTAACATATCGATCCTGTCAAATCATCCTATATTGACACCTTATAGACACACCCTAGTGTAACATTTTATCCATTATTACTGGCTGTCCCGTATGGGCTTTTGGACTATGAAAGTCTATACATGTAGCTGAGCCATACCAACCTAACGGCCAATTTCACAGCAATGAATCTTGTTTAATTCACAACAGGTCAACCAACTACTCTGCTTTGCCAGACGGCGAACAATAGCCAACCTGTTCTGCCCTAATGACAAGTAGTTGTATGCACTCTGAATCTCATTTGTTTTCCTCCCTGTTTCCCATGTAAAAGGGACTTTGCTTTCCTGTAATAGAGACAGCTTTGCTGCGCACAGAGGACAGACTGTAACCTAGGGGATGCTGGTGCAATGTGACATGCCATTACCAGACATGGAGTAATCCAGGAGAGAATTCTCCACAGAGCATGTGGCCTCTTTTCATGGCTAAGGAAGGACAGAGCTGACACAGACACTCTGTCCTCACCACACCACTCACAGTGTTCTAGTATAATATTCCATACATGTTTGAAATGAGCTGAGAGCAGTCAGACCGAGAGAGGTACTCTTTAATGCAATTTTAATATAATCGGTACAAAGACTGCAACATTAAAAAGGTGTAATTATAGTAGAATGTTTTGCATATCTCACACAGTGCATATGCTTGTCTCTTGTCCTTGAAAAAAGGAGATTATTTCTGTGTAATTTAGTCATTTATAATGTATGCATGCGACTGTGCCACCACACTTTGAGTAACTAAATATTTTTGTTCAAAAGTTGTCCTCTTTTAAATTAGTATGAAAAGATTTTTTCTAAATGTGAAATTGTTATTTATATAAGTGTGTGTGTGTGTGTGTTTGTCTGTGTTTTTCACATGTGTAGTCATACAGCTGACCTTCACTTTATTCAGCTTTCTGTAGCTGAACTTGGCTTCATAAAACTTACTCACCACTTACCACTACACTGCTGAACAGAAATTGTAGCAGATTTGCAGATTTGCTGATTGCCAGCAGGAAGGAAATTGATCCACATCCTGCTCATGTTTTCAAATTTGTTGATTTATTAAAATAGAGAATGAGGCATGTTGTAGTCAAATAGCCCCTTGCTGCCGAGTATGGTTTACAGTAAGCATCATGCAAGCAGGCTGGCACCGATGCAATGGCTGGGGGATAAAGATTTTGCTGATGTGAGTCAAGAATGTTAAAAAATTGAATGCAGTGATTCTATGGAAAGATGCTGATGCCTTCAAGTGACTTCTCAGTTGCAAAAGTTGCCCTAGGCTCTTTGTCAGTCAATGTTGAAACGGATTTCTAAAAATTGTAAAATATTAAATAGACTGCATTTTCTCGGCAGAAACCGCAAGGTGGACTTGCCAACCCCCCCTCTCCACCACCCCCACTTCACTCAAACACCACAACCTGGGGGTGCCCCACCCCCAAACCCCCCTTTTCTCCATCCCCCCCCCCCCCCCCCCCCCCCACCACCAACCCCCCCTCAACACCCACCCACCAACCAACCCCATACACACACATGCACACACACACACAAGCATTTCTCCCATAGCATTTCTCCCATCTTCAAAAGCTTTGCAAGTCATAGCCATTTTTATCCACTTAGAAAGTGGTGGGCATTTAGAAAGGTCCAGTGAGCACTCCAGGCATCTGGTTGGTATTGTGTATCTGTTGGACACCAGTAAAACTCTGAAGATACAAACACTAGAAGTGGCGTTTATGCCTGAATGTGTTTGGGTAAATGTGTTGCTAGTGCAAGCTGTAATGCCATTGCTATTATTATTTTATTTTTTTAAGAGTAGAAAAACTTGTGATTAGAGCCTGTGAAGTCCTACTGGGTAAGGAGTAAGGAGGATAAATTATACTTACTGCATAAGTGTGCTGGAATAACACAAACAATATGAAAGAGCTCTCTCTATTACTGATGAGACCGGGTCCATCAGATATCATTTGAATATCACACTTAACACTGAATTAAAAGTGTGGGACATAAACTTAACCTATTGGTTTATTTTAAGCAGCACAGTGGGTTAAGCAATACATTTTCACACAGCAACTCATCATTTACCAACATCTCTAATAGGCCAACATGTCATCCCATTGCAGGCTAATTGTCTGAAAATGTTTGACAATAGTACTTTCAAACAAATTAATAAAAGGTGTTACCAACTTTTCTCTTGTATATTTTTTATTTAAAAAAATGAATTCTACATGAGGCCTAAGGTTAGTGGGACGGGCCAGTTGTTGAGCTCCGGGGTTTGCTCTTGTAACCCTCTCATTACTGGCCTTACAAGGACATCTTGTTCTGGCATAGAGATGACAATTAGAGGACAATCTCTGGTTTTGGCCAAGTTTTCCCCTCATCATAAGTAATTTGTAAATATAGTTTTTGGACCATTGAACCATGTTGGGAAAACATTTGCAGATGTACATGGATGGAATCCATAACACTACACGACCAGTATCTGGAAACACACAAAAGCCAAAAAATATTGGTTACAAAATATTAATTAACTCACAGAGAACGTGCAAACTTGAGCCATAATTATCAAAACATTCTTACTTTTACTGGGTACTGCATCTTTGGTTAGTACCCAACATGTCTGAGAATCACACAAGTCCTATGGAAGATATGTCATAAGGTCACATGCATAGTAGGCTATAGGATCATGGAGTATCACAAATTTTACACAGCTCAGATATGAGACAACAAGAGATGAGTAAAATTCAGGGTAACACTTTACGGTAAGGGTACACGAATAATCATGAGTTCCTGCATGAATTCATGCATGACTTATGCATCAATTCATCTCTGAACATCTCATGAATCATTAGGAATTAACATTAATTAACTGACTGTCATTAATGATCTCATGCATGAATAATACATCATCTTAAGCATTAAGTATGGTTGGTACATCATCATGAACCTTGATTAATAACGCATGATCATGATGTCTTTTTGTTTGACTGAATTTAAAAAGTTTGGATAATTGTACATGAATTATCATGTATTCATTCTTACAGAATGTTATGAATTAACATAAGTTCATGCGTGAATTCTTGCATAACTTCATCCCTGAAAATCTCATGAGTAATCATGAATTAACATGAATTCATTGTCTGTCATTAGTGACTTCAGGTCTGAGCAACACTTCCTCTTAAACATTAGGGACATCATTATGAATAATGATCAATTAAGCATGATCATGGTGACTTCTTGGGTGTGAAATGTGTTCCATCACAAGCTGTGGTGATTGAAAGGAAGGCTGTCATACATTAACATTATTCATGCATGTCATCATGAGCTAAGTATCATATTTTCATTATTTCATCATGTCTGTGGCCCCTCTAGCTAAAGTGATGAACAGGTCCTTCTTTCACATGCACAAATGGTGTTTTTAGTCATGGATAAATAGTGAAATTACATGAATTAAAGGTGATTTGCTCATGAGTTCACCATGTTTGTGGCCCCTCACCTAAAGTGGTGAATAGAATAGATAAAAGACTGATGAATGAAGTGATTTTAATCATAAATAGCACCCCTTAGGCCTATACCTCCTGGGTCTAAAGGGCACTCCTTTTAACTACTCCCAGGGATATTATAGGCCTATATTTTCTAAAGGAATTACGGTCTTGTTGTTTCCCATTTACAATATGTATAATTCCTTGTGTCAATAAAGTATTATTTAAATAACTGTTTTAGACAGTATGAACAATAAGCTACATACATAACATTCACATTAAACGTTCCCACAATGAACCTTCTTATCATATGACTATGAATATAATCACTCAAAACCACATATTATTAATGTAAATCAAAAAATATATTTTACTTAAAGAATTATGAATAGTTAGAAAAATTGTAGGCCTATACAATAAAATGATAAAATGGATAATCAAATAGGCTAATCCTGTAGTTTAGTTATTGAAATATAGTAAAGAAATTATCCATATCCAAATAAACAAGTTCAAAGAAAATAACCTTCATTGGTTAAATTTTTCAATAACAAAAAATATGCTCAATATCCTCAATACGCTTTTAACCAGTTTTTAAACCAAAATGACCTTAACACTTAGGCTAAGAATTACACTCACACTACACCTCTCACTCATAACCACACAAGTCAGCTTAACTCTGAAACGTTACGTTAAGTTCACTCTTGAAGGAGCATTAAACAAAATAAATGTCACTGTACTTTTATTCAAGAGTTTGGGAAAGTCTGGCGATCAGAACCGCAGTGTAAGTATCTGTCCTCGTCCGCCATGACACTCTTCTCTCGCTCTTGTGTATAGAATTCTTTCTGTATGTTCAACGGTAAAGTTGGTCCCGTTTACAAGGCGACAACAGGAAACTTCTTCTCTGTTGACTTAATTCACCAAAGTTACAGTCACTGACTTTCATACAGTGCCTTAGTCAGGTATTGCATACTTTTTAACCATAAAAAATAGGATGTCGTAAGACACAACTCTCGCAGCTCTGCATCTCCCTCGCTCTCTGCGCGCGATTTCTTTACCTTTTACATCCGTGTCACAGTTTCACAAAGATAATAAAATCAAACCAATAACATTCCATTACATCAGAATATTTCTTTGTACATTATAAATTTCACTTTACCAATGAAATAATATTTAACAGTTACGAGCATACATTCAAAACACATTCTAAATGTAAACCTTATGTACATACTGTAGAACTACATTACCCAGAATTCCATCTATTTCCTAAAGAAAGAAACTCATTCCTCTAACAAATGAATGTATGTTTTTAGTAGTCTTAATTGTGCAATTCTACTCTGTATATGCTATACATTACCAATATTTTAGCCTTTCTTCCCTAAAATTATAAACCTCTCGCCTATTATTGTAACTTACATGTCTGGGATTTTTTTGGGACTGTGTGCCTACCCAACTAGCCTGCCAGCCAGCCAGCCAACCCGGATAGAGAAGTCACATTTCGGAAAAGAAGACGTTGGTCTCTGTACACGTACAGTCATTCATCATAGAACACCAGCAGCAGTTCAGCAGTACCAGCTCTGATTAGGAAAAAGGACCCCGTTTTTGAGTAAAATTAAGTTAAGTATCATTTTTTTCAGCCTGTAGAAAATTCTGAGGCGTGCTCATTTGTTCTTGTAACGTTTCAGAGGAGATGTTGTTCTAACGCCTGTCTCAGACTTTTTCAACGCTAGTTTTCTGTCAGTCTGTAAATTAAGCTAGCTTTTGTTAGTAATTTACAAGCGTAGCCCTATTCTCTGGTAGCCTAAATTTCTTATTGACACGGTAAATCTCAAATTAAGCTAATTAAGTAACAGTAAACTTCATATACAGCATATAATCTTATTGTGTTATTTCATGGAACCTTATCAATCTGAATGATAGATCTGATGAATCAATCTTATGATAGATCATCTGAAATATTAACTTGTTGGCTAGCTAGCATATTATTTGACTTGGCAAAGAAGTTAGGCATTTCTTTTCTGCATTTGGCATCTCGTTCATTTTGTGAGTTTTATTTTTTTGCTTACAGGTCATACTGAAGGGTGATAGCCGATATCTCTATATATCTATGGTGATGCACTTACTGCTTACATTCACAGCCTGAAGGTAAGCACTAACTTAGGCCTAGCACTGAAGTAGGCCTACATGTAGTTACCCACATCTTTGAATATCCCACCATTGCATGTTTTTTTTTGCAAGTTTTAATCTGATGTTGTTGCAAACTGCATGATTTTGGTTTTTAGTATTGTAGTAAAATCTTTTGGACATAAATCAATACAAGATACTGCATAAATTGTTACATAAATAACATGCAGTTAAATAATAACAGTAATTTACAAGCCCTAAATATTTTCTCCATATTCCTCATTTATGTCCATTTACTCTAAACAACTATGTCTCCTGGATTCCTGGCATGATCTTCTCTGCAGTGCAAGCCATGTGTTCAACATTCCCACACATCCAGTGAGCACTGTACTTTTGTGCCGCAGGTTAGTATCTCTGTTTGACCTATCATATTTAGAAATCTACTTAGTGTGTTTTATGATCCATTATAAAATATTAGATAAATTACCTTGATCTTGAAGCCCTATGGTTGACTTTATTTACCTGTGTCCTACAGTAAGCAGCTTGTGGGAAATGTGGTGTGATTCGGATGTTCCTGTACACCACCCCTCACCGAGATCCTCTGACAAATGGATACAGTACTCTATTCTAAAGGTAGCTTTGTTTGTTTGTCGAATGGGGGACTTGTGTCAAAACAATTAGCCTTTCCTTGTTGATGTCTTCTAAGCTGATCTCAGGTGGACCCCCTCCTCATCCCTACAGACACACACCTGCTTCGCACAGACACACACACACACACACACACATCCTATTCAAACATACTCCGTAAAGACTAACAACTAGATGTAATTTTGCTACATGTTATAATTAGTATCTCTGTATGTGAAAATATATCCATGAATTTTTAAATATGTTATGTAAAACTTTTTAATGTTGTATTTTTATAAAATTAAAAAAAGAAACTGTTACTGATATTCTGCCTCACTGTTTTAAATTGTGTAATTGTGCAAGTAATTGTTTAAAAGCATTTGGTTAACCCACTGGATGGAACAGGACAGGACAGTTTGTGCTTTTAACCCACTCCCATGGTAGTTTTAACTCTAATGTAGTTATTTATACCAAGCTGCTAAGTAAAAGTATGAGCCAACTCTTGGCTCACCCCAGTGTTGAGTCGGTCCAATTATAACCCAAAAATATAACCCAACTCTTGGGTTATTGTGTGTTGGGTAGATCTGTATATGACCCAGCACCTGGGTTACAGTTGGGTTGATTTTAACTCAGCCGATTTTAGAGTGTATGTTAAATATCAATTTGTACATTGTTAATAACATTTTAGATCAATGTTCAATAAGGACCACTTTAGTTCACTATTTATCCATGACTATAACACCATTCGTGCACGTTAAAGGAGGACCTGTTCATCACTTTAGTTGAGGGGCCACAGACATGATGAACTAATGAAAAGATAATGCTTAGCTAATGAGGACATATGATTTAATAATGTGGAGTCTTGGAGATTCCCTGAAAGTTATGTTAATTAATTAATGAGGAGTTGCAACCTTAATTTGAATCACCACAAATTGTGATGAACACATTTCACAAACCAAGTCACCATGATCATGCTTAATTGGTTATTATTCATAATGATGTACCCACTGTAACTAATGGTTAAGAGGATGTGTTGTTGAAGCCTGAAGTCACTATGACAGACAATGAATTCATGTTAATTCATGATTACTCATGAGATTTTCAGGGATAAAGTAATGCATGAATCCATGCATGAGCCTACGTTAATTCATAACATTCTGTAAGAATGAATTCATGATAATTCATGTACAATTATCCAAACTGTTTTCCATGAACAGCAATGTCCAAAATTCAGTCAAACAAAAAGACATCATGATCATGCGTTATTAATCAAGGTTCATGATGATGTACCAACCATACTTAATGCTTAAGATGATGTATTATTCATGCATGAGGTTATTAATGACAGTCAATTAATTAATGTTAATTCCTAATGATTCATGAGATGTTCAGAGATGAATTCATGCATAAGGCATGCATGAATTCATGATAATTCGTGTACCCTTCCCGTAAAGTGTTACCAAATTCAGTTCCAGCTAATTCCTTTCCTGTCATGAGACAAAACAATAAATTTTGTTCCAGACTGACATTCTAAAGGCAATGAAGTATTAGTCTTTGAGGCAACGCTATTCCACATGACAACTCTTACCCAAAATCTCCCACTCTTAAGCTGGATTTATACTTCTGCGTCGCCGCAGACACCTTCGCCGACGTTTTTGATTTATACTTCCATGGTCGATTTATACCTCTGCGTCGGCGTAATTGCTACGCGTGGGGGTTATTGAGTTTAGAAAGGGTCCTTTGCGTGTGTGTTTTCCGGTCGTTGCGTTGCTTCTGGTGCAAATCAACAGGCTGTAGCTAGCGGTAAGCTACAAGCTGGCCTCATCCACAGTGTCATCTATTGTGTCAGATGTTTGCAAAGCGTTGTGGACAACACTGCAGCCCAAGTTTTTGCCCTGTCCGTCAACTAACCAGTGGGAAACGATAGCCGGAGATTTCTGGAGACTGTGGAACTTCCCTAACTGTGTCGGATGCGTTGATGGGAAGCTTTGTCTGGTTAATAAGCATAGTTATCAGGTCATTACTTTCTATGGTCAACTGTCTTTGTCAGGTGAATGGGTAGTTATAAGGCCATTTATGTAAGTTTAAAAATGCCGGTCTTGTACACACAACGCACTGGAAAGGCGGAGAACTGGAATTGATGTAAAGCGGACCAATCACAATCCATGACGTATGCGTCGGTCTGCGTACCGTGTCGGCGACACTTTGACGCGTAGTCAGAATTTTTTTCATGCGCACGAAAGGTGTATGCGTAGTGTCGGCGAATGTCTGATTGGTGTCGGCGAAGGTCTGCGACGACGCAACGCAGAAGTATAAATCCAGCTTTACACTGACACACAACAGATAAATCCACAAAAGGATATAGGGGGTTGTAGAGAAACACACAAAAGACTACAAAGAGTCCCAGATGATGACTCAGGCAGGTTGAAAGAGAGGTGGGGAATGATAAAGGCTTTTTAATATGCTGCCTGCTGACCCCGTCCTCTCAGCATTAATCCCCCTGCTTCAAACCGTGCTCCAGTCAAATGCCTCAAGAGACACTGGGACTAATAGAATGGTCTTTGTCTTTGATCTCACATTTCCTGCGATTAAAATCTCCGGGAGGATTATGAAGGGGTCCTTTTCAATTTAGGTTCATTCCATCACAAAGGCAAGGCTGTCAGAGCACATTATGGATCACTGGATCCTCACAGTGCTGATGGGACCGTGCCTTACTCCCGTTGTTGTTTTGAAAGAGGTTACCTCCTCTAGGTTCATTTGTACAGTATTGTTGTCATCCATTCTTCTCAGTGCATTGAATTCAATACATCAGTACAGTACATCAAACTGTTTTTTTTTTTTTTTTCAGGTCGCTGAGTTAGACAATGAGTGAACCTGAGCAATATTTGTCATGCATACAGCATGAGACAACACATTTTGGTAGCACGTTCTATGAACCCAGCATTCAAAAAGAATTGCAAATGCATTCATTTGATACATCTATAAATGCATACAAATCAAATCGAATCAAATTAATGTCACCATGTTTACTGTTTCCAACTACTAATATCCAATATACCCAGATAGCAAGCTGACATTGAAAAGATATTGATTTTTCATCTGAACCATCACAATGGTTGACATTGAAAATCTGATGCAAAATAAATGTTAAATCAACATTGCAAAACCGATGAAACCTAATGTTGAAAGTAGTGATATTGAAACAACATACATAATTGTCCTTACGATTGATAGAACGTTGATATTTGGTTTACCGGATGATGATAGTGACACTAAAAATTCATTGATTTTTAATTGACCGGGAAATCGCATATTGTCGAACACATTGTTGACCAAGAAAGATGATCTAAAAGTTGTGGACTTAATTCACTGAGACCATCGTTTGGTAGACCAGCAACACTACTCTCCGTCTCATTCATTTTGGAATCAATTTCAGGTAAGAAAGAACTTTGATCTTATCTATGAATGCTGGATGTCTGCACTACGACGTTAAGTGGGCTAGATGCCGTCATTGTATGCTGTCATCGGTTTATTTAAGCAACATCCCCTCCAAACAATAACCTGGCAAGCTTTCAAAAAACGTAGTTTGCAAAGTTAGAATCTCCAGTCTTCATTCACACTCGAACTTAAAGCCATATAGCTAGCAATGTTTTGTGCATGTTTTATTTCAGGGATGCTATAACATTCAATACAGTGCCATTGTAGGCTATTACTAATAAAAATATGCCCAACACTAACACCAAACCTTCTAACCCTTCGACTGTCTCTAGTCTCCACTTATTCGCATGGAATAAGAAACACAAACCAACCTACTGTAAATTACCTCAGATGACCAACATTGACCCGAAATTATGACTTAGCCTGTCAGGGTTTTGGGTGTTTTGTGTTTTGGTTTTGTCATGTGGTCTTGTTTTCCCTCCTGTTTCAGTTCCTGATGTCTTTGTGTCATGTGCTTCCTGTTATAGTTTCTGGTTTCTGTGGTCATGTGATCCTGTCTTGTGTCTGTCTTTCCCTGTTCACTTCCTGGTTTGTCATGTGATGTCGTCCCTGCCATGTGCCTGTGTTTCCTGTTTCACTTCCTGGTTTCTTTGTCATGTGCTCCTGTTATTCCTGCCGTGTGTCTGTCTCTCCCTGTTCACTTCCTGGTTTGTCATGTGATCTGTCGTCCCTGCCATGTGCCTGTGTTTCTTTCTGTCATTTCTGCCGTGTGTCTGTCTCTCCGTTCTCTTCCTGATGTGGTCATGTGGTTCAGTCTTCCCTCCTGTTTCAATCAGTTCCCTAGTTCCACCCCTCACCTGAACTCTGTCTTGTCTTGTGATTATTGCCTCATTAGTTAGCTCTGCCTTGTCACACCTGTGTCTTGTTTCTTAATCACCTCTTGTATTTAAACCCCTGTCCTTGTTCAGTCTTTGTTGGATCATTGTCGTCTGTCGCTTGTCGCACATCTTGTTTTTGCTCAGTGTTCTCGCCAGCGTGTAAGTTTGCTCCTTTGTTCTTGTCTGTTTTTCTTGTTATTTTTGTTAATAAATTCGTGGTCTTTGTAATTTTCCTGCGCCTGGGTCTCAATTATGCCTCGTAGAGGCCGCACCCCTGACATTAGCCTATGTGCGCTACACAGCAGAAACGATCCTGTATCCAGATGTTTGAGTTGTAGCCTATCAACGGTGTCAATGACAGCTCTACTACAGATTTACTTCAGAAAAATCACGGAATTGACTAGCCTAACCAAAAGTGTTTTTCTGTTATGTGTTTCAGATACCCTCACCCAACAGCTGCTAAAACGACTCAGTATGAAACTGGATCCATTGCACCAAACCAGAAGAAGAAGTTGGAAAAGATCTTGCAAATTAAAGTTAGGCTAAATAAAATTAAATAAATCATTTCCCCCCTAAAAAGCGTCTATTACTATTTTTACTATCTCAAAATTGACTTGCAAAATAAACTCACATAGGTTATGGACATCTTGGCAAGGCCTATGTGTGTTTTTTTAAGCCTAGTTAAATAACTAAACAATTTCTTCTAGTTTTATTAATTGAAGTATAATTGAAATCACATTGATCTATAGTTACGTTGCAATTTCAATGTTAATAATGTCAGTATTAACTGAAATACAATTAAAATTCCATTGCTCTATAGTTGATGAAGCAACATTGTTTCAATATTAAATTTGGGTGCAAGCTGATATTGAATCAACATCGAAATCTGACGTTGATTCGATAACGAACAGAAGTCCCAAGAAGCCGCCACTCCACGGGTGGAGTGCGCCCTGACATGAGCAGGCGGAGGAGCACCCGTCGCCTCATATGCCAGACATATGGCTTCAGTAAGCCAATGCGACATGCGTTGGGTAGACAAGGCCTGACCTTTGGCACGTTCGCCATGGCAGACGAACAACTGGTTCGTCTTCCTGATGCTCTGCGTACGCGTCAAATAGGCACGAAGCGCTCTGACCGGGCACAGAGTGACGGGCACAGAACAACCCGTCTCAGGAAGGGCTGAGAGCTCAATGACCCTCGACCGAGGGTCAGTAGACAGCACTTTCGGGCGAGAAAAGGGGTTTGGTCGCAGCGTTACCCGCGCGTCATCTTGCGTGAATTCAAGACAGTCAGGACTGACTGACAGGGCAGTCAGATCGCTAACGCGCTTCACAGAGACCAGAGCGAGCAGAAGCGCAGTCTTAAGGGAAAGCATCTTTAGACTGGCACTCGACAGAGGGTCAAAGGGCGTAAGAGCCAGTCCGCGTAGGACAGTGGCCAGGTCCCAAGTAGGGACCGAACGTGTAGAAGAGGGGTGAAGCCACCTGATGCGACGCAAGGGGGTGAGCGCCTGGGGAAACGCCAGCATAGTCAACATGGCATGCTGAAATAGCTGCGAGGTACACCTTCAAAGTAGAGGGTGTACGACTCTGATCAAATAGGTGTTGCAGAAAGCAAGCACCTCGCCAATAGGGCAGACTAGAGGATCACAGCCTCTGTCTCTGCACCATGTGCTGAACACACGCCACTTCAGCGTATACAACAACCTAGTGGAAGTAGCTCTAGCAGCCTGAACAGTCTCTACAACTGCAGCTGACAGGCCGCTCTCTAGGAGACGCGCCCGTTCAGGGGCCAAGCCGTCAGTCTCCACGCTTCCGGCTTGGGGTGCCATAGCGACCCGTGAGCCTGAGATAGGAGATCCCTCCTCGGAGGGAGGGTCCAAGGCTGGCCGTCCAGCAGTGAGACCAGATCCAAGAACCAGCTCTGAGATGGCCAATTGGGGGCGATCAGAATCACCCTGTGTGCCCCCGCTCTGATCCTGGCCAACACCTAACGCATCAGAGGAAGGGGGGGAAAAGCGTAAAGTAGACCTCGCGGCCACGGATGTGCCAGCGCGTCTGACCCTAGCGGCGCATCTCGCTCCAGCGAAAACCACGCAGGACAGTGAGCGTTCTCTCTCGAGGCGAAAAGATCGACTCGTGCCCGCCCGAAGCGGGACCAAAGGCTGTGCACCACGGCTGGGCAGAGGCGCCAGTCGGTTGCACCTGAAAACGCCTGTGCCTCGGGACTATGCCTATGTGAAAATAGGCGTCCTGAAGGTCTATGGTGACCATGTAATCCCCCTGGCGGACTGACACCGCCACCATGCGCCCCGTGAGCATGCGAAAGGTGAGAGGTTTGAGCGAAGCATTGAGCGCTCTGAGGTCTAGAATAGGGCGAAAAAGCGCCCTACTTCTTGGGCACAAGGAAGTACGTACTGTAACGACCTGCGCGCGCGAGCGTCGGATCTACGCGCTGAATAGCGCCCTTTCTCAAGAGATCGCGAAGCTCTTGTCTGAGAGCAGGGGCCCTGGAGGGGGGCACCACTGACTCCAAGACACCTCTGAAGGGCGGCGGTGGCCACCTGAACTGCAGTTGATAGCCTGTCAACACTGTTGAAAGAACCCAACGCGACGTTGTGCACATTGCCCAATTCTGCCTGAGCAGAGCGGCGGAGTGAGGAGGCAGCAAGGACAAACGAAGTGCTATGCTGCCCCCGAGTGGCACTAAGGGAGCCGAGGTCAATGGCTGAGGCTGTCTGCGAAGCTGAAGAGCGTTCGACTGACAGGGTAGAGACCCGACATAACGTGGAGGCCGAGGGCAAGGCAACCATGTGTGAGACCTGTGGGCGCCCACGCGTGGTTGGCGAGCCGCGCATATCACTTGCGACGCCCCGTGGGGCGGTCGACTCGGAGCGTGCATCAGCGATGTTCGTGGTCGGTGAGCTGCGCAGGCGATGTCCAGGTGGTGGCAGAAGATGGCGCTAGACAGCCAGCGACCGCATCCTCAACGCGAGGTAACTGCAAGAGGCCGTTGGCGCTCGCTCCGTCCATCGCGTAGAACGCCGCGTGGCCCTGAATAGGAGCAATGGCGGTGTAAGGGGCCTCCCAGGAGGCCTGCGCATCCGCCACGACAGTGGGGTGAGCAGGGAGCGGGAGGGCATCAGGCGAGGGCAGCGCGCCGGAGAAGGGGTCGAAACGCCCTCCCGAACAGCGCTGAGGCGGGGGCAGGCCGAGCCTGCCAGCCGCCTGTGTAGCCAAAGCAGCTAGCTCAGAAGCTAACTGGGCGGCGTGGGTCTTCTGGACCGGTGGCAAATCGTCGACGGTGCATCCTTTAGCGGAGAGGAAGGAAGCGAGCTCCTCCTCGTCCACAGCCTCGATAACTGGGTCGTCGGAATCGTCGACCTGGGGTGGCGAAGTAGCCGCGCGGGCAAAGGCAGCACCGATGGAGCTAGCGGGGCTAGCTGGGTAGGCCGCGGTTAGCTGACTAGCTGGTAGCTGACTAGCCGCTGAGAAGCTAACCGAAGGCCGAGTAGCCACTGAAGACCGATCGAGTAGCCCAACCGGGTGCGAGGACGCCGGGGGAACCTCGAAAACCTGGCGGGCAGGGAGAGCACTGACGCCAACGGGGGTAGGAGCCGCCCCTGGACTACCAGCGCAACCCACAAAAAATGCCGCTCTGTTGGCAATAGCCGCAGGGGAGAGGCGTTCGCACACCGAGCAGAGATCTGGCTGCGTAAAAGCTAGCATGGTATGCTCGCTCCCCATACAAATGAAGCATAGCGCATGGCGGTCGGAGATCGCCATTGGGCGATCACAGTCGGTGCAACGACGAGTAGCCATCTAGCGTCTCGAGGTACCAGAAGTTAGGGACTGGCGTGAGCACTTGGAGCAAGGCGGAAATCCCTCGGAGAGCTTTGAAAAAAGCTTTTGTGGTGGGCTTTCAAAAAAGCTGTTGGTTTAGGAAATATTTGCGAAAGCAAACGAAAGGCGACTCAGAAACACACGCAGTAGGCGAGGTGAAAGAGGCAAAGAGGACCTGAAGCGTAAGCGCAGTCAATATATAGACTTTCTGACGTCACGCAGGGCTGTCTAAGTAGTTGCCTGCGCGCATCAGAGCGCTTACTGCCCTTTTATCAAAGGGTTGGTTAAAATTGACTTCAGAAAAAGTAGGAGATGATAGGCATCATCCATTCGTACGTTTCGGCTTCGAAACGAAAGAGAACTTACCTTTTGGCATCCCTCAAACACTGACAGCCTTTATCCTTAGGGGCATTCTGACCCAGCCACAGGAAATAAACCCTCAGAAAAGGATTATTATTAGTATTGTTTCAAAGTTGTTTTTTTTGTAACTAACACATAAAATGTCTTTAACAGCCACAATCAAAAGCCCTACAAAACAATTCCATCCACCACACCCCTTTTATGTACATACATGTATAGCAATGTACAAATCATGATAAAATGTCAATGGTCAACATATTTTTGAAAGAGAACAATTTTTCTAGTGTTTAGATTTATATCACTCTTTCACATCTGGGTTATCTCTAACTGTTTATTTAAAACCAGTTTGCTTAGTTTGAAAGGACAACAACTACAAAATTCAACCAGATATTCATCTGCAGTCAGGCTGGGGTCTGGATTGTAAAGCAAAGTTGGACTTGTCCCACACATTGGGCATAGCTGCCACTTTGTCAAGCCCTTGCTGGCCCTGTGTAACAGAGGTCATCTGACAGACTAGAGCCCAGGGCTCAAACCTGCAACCTCATGACAACTTGAGAGGAAAATACCCTAAAAGTTGTCAGCGACAAAAGCGATTTTGCAGCTTTGGTCGCTTTTGGTGTGAACGAACAGTAAGTATCAGGTTGGAAGTTTTACTAACATTCT
Organism: Limnothrissa miodon; assembly: GCA_017657215.1. NCBI lineage: Eukaryota > Metazoa > Chordata > Actinopteri > Clupeiformes > Clupeidae > Limnothrissa > Limnothrissa miodon. The sequence continues at coordinate 1,177,937 of JAGFZM010001022.1, read as the reverse complement.
ACATGCATTGGTGGCATTTGTTACACCCGCCATGCTTCTATGTCATCAAAGCAAATGATACAGGACAAAAGGTGTCAGCAGACCAAATGCTTACTGTCACTTCACCTTTACTAGTACCATTAGTACCTGTTAGTACTTTTAGTACCTCTAGTACTACTACTACTACAAGTTATGACTTTACACTATACAATTACAATACATTACAATGATATTACAATCCTAAAATGATCCATAATATTATTCATGTACAGTATCTTGTGTTTCATACAGGTAATTAGACCTGGCGTCATAGATTTACCCCAAAGGACCAAATGCTGCCCTGGGACTTGATGAAGCAAATGTTTAAATGTTTCATTTACAGAAAATGTCAACTGGGCTGCTCAGATGTGTAAAGCACACTGTATCAGTAATTGGTTAAAAAAAAAAACTGTAATGACAATCTTGTATGTTATTGACTATGGTTATTCTACAACTGAGGATGAGGGAAACACTTCTATCAAGCAGACATATCTGGTTCAGTGGTATCTATGTTTATTGTGAGAAAGCTGCAGTGTGACCCGCTGACATGTCTTTATAATTACATAAACATCACTAATTAGCATTCTTCTGAGGCACGATGGCCACAATTAACCCACACCCCATGCTAACACCACAACCGTAATCACCACATGGGACTGATGATACACTCAACACAAGTGAAAAAAGAGACCTTAGCTGTAGAGATATAGACAATGAAGAAAACTTCCTGTGAAAAAACTCTCATTTTGAATTTGATGTCAGCAACATTTCTTTAAAAAACTTTGGACAAGGTAAAAGCCTGAAAATTGTATGCAATGCTTAAGAAAACATAGGAGGAATATTTCCCAAGTAATAACGTCTGGTAGATGGGAGTATAAAAAGGATCCCAGAAAGTCTGAAAAAGTCATTGTATTGTATAAGTCCTGGAAAACTGCCAAATCATTATGTATGAAGACACTTTGATAATGTACATAAGGGCTGGTTGAAACTTTTTATTTAAACATGATCCATTAATACTATGAACTTACATTAGTACAAGAAAAACTTCCAAAAATCTAGCCAATCTGGTTTCCAGGAATGTAATGAACAATGAAAATGTAATGAACAATAATGAGCACCACTAAAAGTGATGAGCATCAAATCTGGCCCTCACACAAGGCTAATTCAGTGCAGGGCTGTGTACGACAGGCGTCTCTGGTCCTCTAAGGGACATTAACATGGGGATTGTTGATGAGCTGCAGATGAACAGGACTGCTGAGTCTTATCGGTGTGGACAGACATGCCTCAATCTCCCTCACACAGCTGCTGCAGCCCTGCCTCTCCCTTTCACTTCACAAGCACAATTGTAGTACCAGGACAGACAGACACACACACACACACACACACTTAAATGCTCAGAGACAACAAATAACAAACACACCTGAACCTCTGCTTCTAGTATAATCACTCCCACTCTTTCTCTCTCTCGTTCTCTTTGTTTCTCTCTCTATATATATATTTCTTTAACACACACACACATCGAACAATGACTTCATGCATGCCCTCTGTGCATGTGCCTCGCAGCAATACTCTTCAGTCCTCTGCTGCTCCGCTCCCACAGTGACAATTAGACCTGAGGGAGCTCATCAGTAGGTTGGGTGCTGCTGATGCACATCCCCAGCCACCTAGTCCTCCATTGCCCATCTGTTCTCAAAGGATGGCTTATCGCTTACTAAAGCACAAACATTACCCAGTGGCAGAGGAAAACACCATTCAGAGAAATATCATCCTCTTACGCAAATGGAATGCCCAAGGAACACTTTTCGGTTCTGTAGTTGTTGGGCTTTTGGACACCTTGACGCACCATAAACAATTTTGGATAACAAGAAGCTTCAGTATACGGTAGATGTCTGGACTGTTCGTTTTATTCTCGTTAAGGGGGTAAGCAGCAGGCCACATCGAATGTGTCTCCAGTGCATTTTTTATTCCAGGCGCTATTTCCATGAACAGAGGATTTAAGAAGAGTAATGGAGCCCAAGAGCTGGCCAAAGCTCCTCTAAGTTTTATGACCTGTGAGGAGACACTGTATCTTACAAAGGTACAGGCATAGGCCAGTACTGTGAGGGTAATGTACTGTGTGCATGCTTTAGTTTACGTACTGCATGTTTAACTTACCGCATACAGTATAACTCCAATGACTTTTTATGACCCATAGCTAGGAGTGTTCACAAATTGTCATCAAAACTTTGCCTGATTTCCACATAAAACAAGCAAAAACACCAGGTGGTCTTTTAGGATCGCGGCCATGGTGTGTCAGTGAGTGAGGGAGGTCCCTCCGAGAAGAGACTCAGTGAGACCATTGTTTTGTTCCAGGCAGGCAAATGCTGAGGAAGCAAAGCCACCACTGCTGGAAGGACAACCAGCGCAGCAGGGAAGGCAAGCTGCTGGGTGGCCCTTGCGCTCTGGGACCCAACAAACACATTCCCTAATCAAAGCCTATCCACGGGCATCCAACAACAAAGTGAATAAAAATAAATAGCTTAAGTAGGGTCTTAACCGTGGAGGGTGTCTCTCCATGAAAAAAGAAGGTGGCTCAAAGCTTTATCCATGTGTTGTCCTTTTCTTATTAGAAGATCAGGTGGCCTGCTGTTGTGTACTCCTGTTACAGACCTATGTGTTCTTCACAGTTCTTCTTTTTCACAATTGTATCAATTCAGTGTTTTTTTTATCTATCTGAGCACCTCCAGTTGCTCCACTTGCTGCAAAATGCACTACAGCCACCAAACACTTACATACAGCCGTAACTAAGTTGCATGTCTCCCCTCAGCAACACATCGATACTGATCAATGTGCAGTGAAACAACTTGCAACAAAACACATAAAATATAGCTTTTCTCTCGCAGTTTGACATAGATCAACTTTGTTACATTATGTTATATATTTTGTGTGAACAATCAAAGTGACATTTTGATGTATTGGTGGACCTCAATATATAAATAAATAAATAAGAAGGTCTAGTGACTGAAAGCTATCACTTTGCAGTAAACCCCTTGTGGGCATTTTTTTATTCACAAGTTTATACAAAATCTTGCATCTTGTACCTCAAGCTCTAAGTGAATAAATGAACATTTCTCCATAGTGTATCTATCTAAAATGAAAAAAAAAAAAATTACAGATGTTTCCTACTGCTATACTTGTTTCAGTAACAAGACATGTATCAACTCATTTGTATCAAAAATGTGTGTGTTTAAATGGTCATTGATGTGATTTACTGATAATGATGCCTCTGTCAGTGAAAACCAGTGGTGTAGTAAAATGTTTCCACATTTTTTTTGGAACAAAAAAACCTGTAATGGTACTCACCAGACTTTTCAGAGTTGTATGCTGTATAGTCTAGGAGTATGGAAGTATGCCTTTTAGTGCTTTCACTATATTTTGTTATCAACAGTATTCTGCAATTGTAGCATTTATTGGAACAGGAAATGCAGAGTATGTAGAGTTATTTTGTTCCCTGTTCCTTCATGCTGCACTAGAAACTCATACATGTAGGGCTACAATACAGTAAATAGAACAAACAGAGTTTAATAAAGTTGAACTGATTGTCTGAATTTATTGTATTGTATTTCATTTCTTTGGGTTTTGACTTCCCAGTTACCTGGTTTGTTGAACACTGACTAGGAGAATGATTTTTGGATGAAGTGGTGATTGAAAGCATTTGTCCTAACGCAGTACAAAAGAGAACACTGTTTGGCTCCCATAGTTCGTAGACATTGCCTTGGGACTGGTGTAAAATGATTAGCAAAAACTGCAGTCCATTTGATAATAAACTGTCATTGTGATAAATGCTAAAAATATAAAAATTCATCAAAAGTTCACCAAACCGTTTCTTGTTAGAAACTAAAAAACTGTACTTAGCTTTACAAAGCTTGCAGTATTCTTCAATCCGGGTGTAACAACTCCTAAAGCCTTTGATAAAATGCTGTCAGTGGCACTTGACTCTGTGAAGACAAACAGTTAGAGAATGGATGAACTCTCATTTCTGCAACACCTTGAGCTTATGAGATAGTGAGAGTGAGAACAACACTATGTTATCAAGATGGATGACTGAGCTAACTCCCTCAAACTCCTTTTGTGCATTAGCAGACAATCATACACACACACACACACACACACACACACACAACTGTGTTTCATACATCATGTTTCCCGTTGTTGGGGTCCTTTGCTGGCTTGCTGAAGTAAATCTGTATCAGACATCATATTTCATCACCAAATCAAGTTCTCGTAATCAAAACTGAATCAAGAATAAACTCACTCTGAAATGCAGGGAGTAAGGTTGGTCTTTTTTTCACCATCAAACCACCAAGGTCAGTGTGTTTTCCTCAACTTACAACTACTAGTGTAGGCAGCTGCAAAAAAGCACAATGACCTTGCTTGCTCTTTCATCTACACCAACAGACGCAAGACATGTGGCAAGATGTTCTGTGGCGAGATGGTTTTGACAATAAAACTTTATTCTCAGTGCATTTGTGTTGGCGAACATGAATGTAGCTACTGTGCATCACATGTGATCATGCATGACAGCGCAAATAGGAGACTGCATCATTAAACAAACCTTTGGATGCGTACAGAACAGAACACTACACAAGTCAGTTAAAAAGCTACTCCTTATTAAATGGCAATTGACTTAATATAGACCAGTTGCAATTTTACTGTAATGTAAGTATTCATAGAATAGATTAGAGTAACTGTTTTGTCCTGTTTTCAGCTTACCTTCTTGTAAATTGTAAATTGTAAATTCGTAAATTGTGATCACCATGCACATGGTAGCTCCACCTCCCAAAAGTGCAGCTGGATAATTCAAACTATCACTATCACACATAATGGTAATGCTCTGCATTCACCGCAGATCAACTTGCATGCCTCAGCTCGGAATCGCAATACATAATCGGCTTACGCCAATCTGCCATGACAGCGTGTTGTATGGGGGGCAGTGGATGAGCAGGGTAAAAATATACACAAATCACCATTGCAACGTCCGTCCCCCTTCACATGCACTTCACAAACACTCAGAGGCTTCAGAGAGAAATCCAGCGCCCCTCAGCAATCATCTCCTCCCTGCTGTTTAAAGATGAGAAGGGGCCTAGCTCACACCCGTCTTTTGTGCTCAACACCCCAAGGTATGTTTTTTTAATCAGAAAGGAAGTTGGATTGTGAGCGGGCTCACAAAAAAAGAAGAGAGGTAGCTATCTTCATGGAGTGTTTTCTAAAGGGAACGCTGGTACTGTGAAAGAGCCATTTTGGAGTGTTCAAAACCTATTAGTCTAACAGATGCAAATGAGCGTAGCGCTAGTTCTCTGGCCTCTGCGAGGTAAGTAGTTCATAGGAAGGCCATGCAAAGTTTTAATGAAACATCCAAAGAGTGGGAGCTGGTGGGATAAGGCCAAGCCATGGTGATGATTTATTTCTCATGGCCTGGGTCAGTGGGAATTAGTTAATGTCAGTCAGAGATTGTTGTACTCTGCAGAGACTAGAGCATTCAGCCGAACACACCATTACAACTCAGCTCCCATCAGCACAAGATATCTATTCCAGACGAGTACTTCTAAGGGCCCCAAAGATTCTGAAGGACTCTTCTCATCCTTATAATGGACTTCTCAAACCGCCGAGATCAAGAAGACGCGTAT
>JAGFZM010001022.1:1018721-1167765 GCA_017657215.1 Limnothrissa miodon | reverse complement strand
TAACAATAGCATAGTGTGGATGAGATACTCCAAACTGAACCAGGCTGTGGTGAGCAGGAAGCAGAGCATGGAGCACGGAGAGATGATAAGAGGCTCACTGCTGAGTTCACCAAGCTTCACCCCAACCGAGACCGTCTCCGCGAATTACAGCCTCATCTCCTGAGCCAGCATGGGGAAAATGAGAGATGAGATGCCAATTAGGCAGCTAATCTAGCACCGCTGACATTTGAGTTGCCGAGCACGGCACTCCAGTCAGAGCATCAATGAAATGCTGTAAACCGGGCCAGTGATATCATGCACACTCTCGCCCTCCATTCTCTCTCAACACAAATCTGCCAGACAACAGACAGTCTACAGGGAACTCGAACAGCAAAAATAATCAATCAGCAATCAGCAGTGGTCGCAATAACGACGAGAAGATGGGAACGGTATGGCTCCCACTGTGCAGAATTCTACGATGATTCTGAATGCATAAATGACAGCACAAAGGGTGTTGATTTCTTATTGCTTCTATTGTTCAATCAGCTCTCAGAATTAACGTCTATGGGTTTTGGAGAGACCATTGTGAACTAACAATGAAGAGAAGTCAGCCATGTCTATGGCCATGGCCTGTGGGGACTGAGCGGAGAAAAACAGAAATAAAGTAATAAACACACTAACAATAGAAGACAATGAATTACCATGTTTGAGTAATTCATAATTACACAAAGGCTGGAAGCTTACCTAACAAAGGCTGGAAGCTTACCTAACCTAACAGAAAAAGAAATGATTTGTCCTACTCCTGGGGCTGTCCCCCGGGAAAGAGTTACTTGCTTCAGGGCGACATTTTACAAGTACAGTTCCTACAGTATAGCTGTACAACTGCAAATATGGGTGGGTAGATAGCCCTGACAGGAGACCCCAGAGAATAATATATTATACATTACACAGTGTGTGTATATATATAATGGCATGCCGTTCAGGAAATTCATCTTTGAATAAATTGAATGAAGCTCTGAATATATTGAATGAAGCTTGAATATATTGAATGAAACCTTGAATATATTGAATGAACCTTGAATATATTGATTGAACTTCTGAATATATTGAATGAAACTTGTATTTAACCGATTTTGACCTATGCGGATGCGGCGGTTCAATCAATATATTCAAGGTTTCATTCAATTTTATTCAAGGTTTCATTCAATATAATCAAGGGTCATTCCATATATTCAAGGTTTCATTCAGTATATTCAGAGCTTAATTTCCTGAACGGCATGCCATAATATATATATATAATTATTATTATATTACTGTTTGCCCCTCACCCCAAAAATAAAATCTGTCATAGAGCCTATAATTTCTAAAAGTGCCCCCTGCTGCTAGATGAGTTGAAATAGACATTTAACATTTGCTTCTTCATTGTGCATAAAGGTCAGGTCATTTGCAACTGAATCCTCTTTGGTCAAGGTGTTAGAGGAGTGACAATGCAGAATACAAGAAAAGCACAGAGAAGGTACAGTAGTCAGGGTATCATGCTGACAAGACTAAAACATTTGATAACACCTTCAATTAACCCAGTAGAGATAACAGGTGACAAGGCGTGCTGTTGGTAGGGAGTCTGCAATGGGTATCTAAGCACTACTCTTATTCCCAAACCATGTCCAATGTCAATCCCACTAAACAGACCAACAGAGGAGAGGAGACCATCTCCAAAAATGTCTCCTCTGTTGCTCTGTGTCCCTCCTGTGTTTTACAATCTAACAGACGATGGGGACTGACATATGAATTTTAAATTTGAATTACTACACTTAAATCCTTTCACTTTATCAGATATTGAGATAATAACAGTTTTATTTATCTTAAAAAGCCTCACATTTACCCATGTACACACCAGTGCAAGAGATTTTATGCCAACCTGGTCATGGGGACAGAGATTCAGTATCAAGGAGACTTCAAAAGCAGGCGGAGCGGAGCTCGAACTTGCAACGCTGTGGTTGTCAAACAGCACCTCTTCTACCTGCGTCACCATTGCCGCTCAATATATCTAAAGTAAAAAAATAAATAAAAGCTTGCAGAAATAGAGGGTGCTATTACAACGAGGGAGTAGCTAGGCTAGTTTGGTTTGCTGCGGTGATTACTATTTTTCTCCAGATCAGATTCATAGATATATTGTACAGTATAAGCATACACCTTTGTTCCCGTGACAAAAATGTGATCTCTGTATTAATCCCCATCAAATACACACAGCACACAGTGAACACACAGATGAGGTAAAGCACACACACTAACCCAGAGCTGAATGCTACTACAAAGAAGCAGTTAGAAGTTAGGCTCGGTCATGAAAATGTATAATCAGCTATTAATTTATAACCATTATAACCGTATGAATGCATTATAATGACTGGGCTCATAGCAATCAGCTCTGACAAAAGTTTAAACCTTCGTAGTCATTTTGTGTTGTTTGTTGCTCAAAGAAGCATCTCACAAGGTCACAGGCCTTTTGTTTCTGAGTTTAAAAATAGTGCTAAAATGATTACGTTACTCACTGCCAACTGGCAGTTTGAATGAATGTTTACAGATGAAAATAGTTCCAGATATGAGAAGCTTGTGAACGGTACGTTGTAGATTATGTGACTTCTGATCATTCCTGCTCATGAAAGAAACATCAAAGACACATAAATCTTTTTTCTAAACAACTCACTGAAATCAAACAGTCAGGATAACACAAAGTACATAGAATCTGCAGAAAACAAACTCAAATGCACTGTTGCACCATTTCCAATGATTTTGTCTGGCATCCAACAGCCATATAGCCAGCATGGAGCTCTAAACCTTTGATCTGTGTTGCTGCTACATACATTTCCTGTGAGCTTATATGCAAGAAGATGAAAAGATGGTCTTACACCCGTTACACTGTCAACCGCTCACTCAGTTACAGCTCACTGCACTGTACAAGCACAAAATAAGTGGCAAATGAATAATGGGTCATGTGACAAAACCATTACCATATAGAAACATTTTCAAGCCTTTTTAGTACCAGTTTATTTAAAGGCAAGCAATGCCTTACTCCACATGCACTTTATATACTGTTGCTATAGGGTTAGGACATGCACTCAATTTATTTTTCATTGTTTTGCTGACAGTCTTATGGCTGTGAGTTGATGTCCCAGACCAGGAGACTCTTCACAAATTAAACAGTAATATTCATAGCTGTGTGCTGATGTCCCAGACCCGGAGACTCTTCACAACAGCACATCCTGCTACAATGGGTTAGAACATGTCTTCTGCTGTACCTGTACACTTGCTTTGTCTGTCCTGTCTTTTCTGTCTGCTGCATCTCTAGTGGTGAGAATAATAATTACAGTATTTAGTATGTTTTCTGTCAGAACATTGTTTACGTTGTTCTATATGCACTTTATAGTTTATGTCCTGTATTGTGTGTCTAATGTATGCATGGGGCAGTGAGAAACGTAATTTCGATTCATTTGTATGTCTAGGACATGTAAAGAAATTGACAATAAAACTGACTTGACTTGACTTGTACTCAACTCCTTAAGTTCAGATAAATTTAAAATGGAAAAAAAGATACATTTGAAATGAAATATTTTTTTATGTTGTTCTGCTGTTTATGTTTGTTATGGAATACTGGGAATACTGGCGTTAGCCTAGAACAGAAGGAAGAGAAACGAAAACGAAATGGTCTTCAACTGTTCCCGAACGTTAATCTGAAATCCATAAAACCGGTTAATAACGTTTTTTTTCCGTTCTCTATATATTTTATAAAATTTCACAAAAGCATCATAGCCTATGTCAGGGGGAAAAAGACTATTTTGTCTGCCACTTCGGATCTTAGGCCAGCTCGTAGCGTACAGTGTAATTCATTTGGAAATTGTTTGTAGGCAATGTAGGCATAACATAATAGCCTATTTTGCCTGTCCACGCCTTGTCATTTTAAAGAGGGGGTAAGCAACATTCTGTTTTTCTCTCTCATGAGCTCCCTCTAAAGACCGCTGCATTGCATTGTATTGCACTGCATTCTATTGGAGGCGGTCCGCGCTGCTGAACATTGCAAGTGCTGTATCTACCGCTATAGGCCACGGTGGTGCATTCTCAGTGGTGGACAGTAACGAAGTACAAGTAATTCGTTACTGTACTTAAGTAACTTTTAAACGTATCTGTACTTTACTTGAGTATCATTGTTTTGTGAGACTTTATACTTTGACTCAACTACATTTCGAAGTGGAAAACCTTACTTTTTACTCCACTACTTTCTTTTTACGTTCCTTTCCACAACATACATGCGTAACCAGTGACAGGTCAAAATAAGTACACGTGTTCCGCAAGTGTACCAATCAGAACACGTCGTGTTTCGTGCAGTTTGCGCGCTTTACTGTCTATGGCGGCTGCCTGCCTGCTTGCTTCTTTTCGCTGTTACGCAATAATGGAATCACAGACAACAAAAATAACCCCCCAAATTCCGAAATGCATCTTTGAATCCCATTTGTGGGTCTTAGGCAATAATGGCGGCCGAGGAAAGTTTGCAAGTTATTGCACAGCTCAGCTGTGATGTAGTAAATGAGCAAGGTGCCATATGATAAAGGAATACGATTTCTACATTACTTCAAACAGTAAACTGTTAAAGAAATACATGTCTAATGTGGTTTCCCCCCACCCTATTTATTCCTAACCACGTGTTTTCCATTTAGTAGGATGTGCAATATGATAATTTCAAAAGATATCAGTATAGATATCGGTAAATAGATATCAGATATCATTTCTTTGTGTGTATAAAGGACATGACAAGATATTAGAACTACTTTACACCAAATTACTTTTACTTTTGATACTTAAGTACATTTGAAGTCAAGTACTTTTACACTTTTACTCAAGTCAAAATATAAAGGGAGCACTTCCACTTTTACTGGAGTAATATTTTACACTAGGTATCTCAACTTTTACTCAAGTACATGATCTGTGTACTTCTGTGTACTGCGCATTCTACACCGTTCGTTCGCCGTGTGAAGACTCATTTTAGCATCCTAAACAGTATGAAACGGATTAATTAAATGAAAAATGTTGCATAGTGGGCCTTTAAAGTCAGGATTTTAAGTGTTTGCGCAATTAGGCTAAGTAGAGTTCAATTTGAGGTAGGCCTATATTTGTCAGCAACAGACAGGCTATAACATGTTCGCTTATAAACCGGGTTAGGAATTATTGAGCAAGCCTTTGAAGATCTCCATGGATAAAACTTACAACCAGGTAAGGAGTTTCTAGCACGTATCCAGAAATGTTTTTGATAAGAAATTATTTATCATAGGCAAGTAAGCTGTAGGCTATGAGAGATGGATAGCCCATCTGAATGTTTTTGGATGCCGCCTGTAATTTATTATTTTTGGGCATAGACTAGCTAAATCAAGGGCAAATAGTACGTACACATAGTAGAGTATGTCTATTCTAAGGTATAGACCACAAAAATAGACTTGATAGGCCCGCCAAACACTGCCGGAACAATATTTTACGTTCCGAACCGGTTCAGGAACGATATGTTGGTGGCGGAACGCAAGAACGAAAACGGTAAACATACCTGAACCGGTCGGAACGGAACGATTGAAAAATAATTTAGTTTTCAAGCCCTGATAGCAGGGATGCACATGAAAACCAAACCTCCATCCCCGTCAGCACCCGATCAATGGCAGAAAAGGATTTCAATTTACCATTCATTGACATTTAAAGTTCTCTTTCGTTTCGAAGCCGAAACGTACGAGTGGATGATGCCTATCATCTCCTGCTTTTCTGAAGTCATTTTAAACCAACCCTTTGAAAAAAGGGCAGTAAGCGCACTGACGCGCGCAGGCAACTACTTAGACAGCCCTGCGTGACGTCAGAAAGTCTATATATTGACTGCGCTTACGCTTCAGGTCCTCTTTGCCTCTTTCACCTCGCTTACTGCGTGTGTTTCTGAGTCGTCTTTCGTTTGCCTTTGCAAATATTTCTAAAAACCAACGGCTTTTTGAAAGCCCACCACAATAGCTTTTTTCAAAGCTCTCCGAGGGATTTCCGTCTTGCTCAAAGTGCTCACGCCGGTCCCTGACTTCTGGTACCACGAGACGCAAGATGGCTACTCGTCATTGCACCGATTGTGACCGTCCGATGGCGATCTCCGACCGCCATGCCATCTGTTTCATCTGTATGGGGAGCGAGCATGCTATGCTCGCCTTTTTGCGGCCAGATCTTTGCTCGGCTTGCGAACGCCTCTCCCCTACGGCTATCGCCAACAGAGCGGCATTCTTCGTGGGTTCCACTGGTGTTACAGGGGCGGGCTCTTCCCCCGCTGGCGCCAGGGGTATTGTTACCCACCAGGCTATTGATGTTTCCCCGGCGTCCCCGCACCCGGTTGGGTTTATCGATCGGTCTTCAGTGGCTACTCGGCCGTCGGTTAGCTTCTCAGAGGCTAGCTTGCTACCAGCTAGCCAGCTAACCGCGGCCCACCAGGCTAGCCCTGCTAGCTCCGTCGGCGCTGCCTTTGCCCGCGCGGCTACCACGCCGCCTCAGGGCGACTACGATGACGAACCAGTTATCGAGGCCGTGGATGAAGAGGAGCTGTCTTCCTTCCTCTCCACTAAAGGCGCTACGGTCGAAGACGTGCCACCGATAGTGAAGACCCACGCCGCCCAGTTAGCTTCTGAGCTAGCTTTGTTGGCTACACAGGCGGCTAACAGGCTAGGCCTGCCTCCGCCTCAGCGCTATTCAGAAGGGCGTTTCGACCCCTTTTCCGGCGCGCTTCCCTCTCCGGACGCTCTCCCCCTCCCTGCTCACCCCACGGTTGTGGCTGACGCGCAGGGCTCCTGGGAGGCTCCCTACGCCGCCATTGCCCCTATCCAGGGACACGCGGCGTTTTACGCGATGGACAGTGCGAGCGCCATTGGCCTCTTACAGCTTCCTCGCGTTGAGGATGCGGTCGCTGGCTGTCTAGCACCAGCCTCAGCCACCACCTGGACATCGCCTCCCGAGCTCCCCTCCAAGCCGTGTCAACGCACGGAGAAGCTCGCCTCAAAAGCCTTTATCTGTACAGGCCAGGCGATAAGGGCGATGAAAACCGCCTTTCTCCTCTCCTCCTTGGCGGAGGAACTGGTGGCAGATCTAGCTGCGCAGCACTCGGAACTAACTGTCCACCAGCTCCGCAGAATCACCGCCCTCACTTCACTGGCCATCCGGGCGGCCATTAAAGCCGACGGGCGCTCCCTTGGCTCTTTGATCGTCCTCGACAGGCATCTCTGGCTGAACCTCTCCTCTATGCCGGAGAAGGAGAAGAAGCATCTCTTGAATGCTCCCATCTCCGCCGATGCTCTGTTTGGCCAGGCGCTGGAAGTACAACGCGACCGCTTAGAGAAGACGAAGTCGGCGGCTCAGGCCCTGCAACCCGTGCTTCCTAAGCGTGCTCCGCCTCACTCGACCACTCCCGCTGCTCCGTGCTCGTACGCCTCAACGGACGCAACAGAGGAAGAAGGCGGACGCGCCCAAAGCCGCGCCACAGCCGGCTGATGGGTCGCAACCCACTTGGCAGCGCTCCCGCTCTCGCGGGCGCCCAGCTCCCGCCAACCGTCCGGCTAGCCGGGAGCGGCGTAAGAGGCCACAGCGATCCTGATGTGTGATCGCCATCCATTGACTGCTACGCCTCTGTGTGCTCTCAAGGGCCCGGGTCCTCGCTCTGCAGTCCCCAGCTCGGAGCGTTCCCCCCCGCTTCGGCGGTCCTCTCTGATCTCACCCCCTTACGGGGCGCTGAGTTTGCCTTGTTCACAAGCACTCCGCACACACGCTGCCGCCCCTCTGGGGCAATGTTTCCAAATGAGCCCCGGCCCAGGCCGCTGTTCTGTCAGCGCTATCGCGCACTGGGGCGCCGGTGCGGTCTCCGGCGCGCGTTCAGCTGACACGCGCTCTGCGCCCCGCGTCTTGACACGCCTAGACGGCGCCCACGTGGCGCCGAGGCCTCTACTTGTGCCACGATCTCCGCGTCCTCTGTCCCCCTCGCCTCCGGGCAGTGGGCATGCAACGCCTCTGAATCGTTCACGATCAGCGCTACCGCGCACTGGGGTACCCACACGGTCTCCGACGCGCATTCAGCTGACACACGCTCCGCGCTATGCGCCTCGCATGATGACACGCCTCTACGGCGCCCAGGTGGCTCCGAGGCCTCTGCTAGTGTCGCGACCTCCGCATTCGCTGTCCCCTTCGCCTCTGAGCAGTGGACATGCGACGCTTCGGAGTCGTTCACGATCGAGAAGTCCCCCCCGTCCTCTCTCGCCGCTTCGGTCGGTCGATTCATCGCCCAGGTACGCGCAGAACTGTCTGCTCAGTCTGACACGTCTGCCCTTGGCCAGACGGGTAGCTTCTCCCCCCTCTTCGAGGTCGTCGCCGACACGCACTCCGAGTCGGCCGCCCCACGGGGCGTCGCAGGTGCAGTGCGCGGCTCATCGACCATCAACGTCGCTGACACGCGCTCCAGGTCGGCCGCCCTACGGGGTGTCGCAGGTGAAGCGCACAGTTCACCGACATCGGATTTCGCTGACGTGCGCGCTGAGTCGGCCGCCCCACCGGCCGTCGCGAGTAATGCGCACGGCCTCTCAGTCACGCGGGAGCGCCCAACGGTCTCACACACGGCTCACCGGCCCCCAGCCCCCGCACTCTGTCGGGTCTCTGGTCTGTCAGTCGGACGCTCTTCAGCTTCGCGGACAGCCTCAGTCTTTGACCTCGGCCCCCCTAGTGCCACTCGGAGGCTGCCTCCTCATGCCGCTGCTCTGCTCCGGCAGCATTGGGCGATGTGCACAACGTCGCGTTGGGTCCTATCAACAGTGTTGAAGGGCTATCAACTGCAGTTCAGGTGGCCACCCCCGCCCTACAGAGGTGTCATGGAGTCAGTGGTGCCCCCCTCCAGGGCCCCTGCTCTCAGACAAGAGCTTTGCGATCTCCTGAGAAAGGGCGCTATTCAGCGCGTAGATCCGACGCTGGCGTGCGCAGGTCGCTACAGTACGTACTTCCTGGTGCCCAAGAAGTCGGGCGCTTTTCGCCCTATCCTAGACCTCAGAGCGCTCAATGCTTCGCTCAAACGTCTCACCTTTCGCATGCTCACGGGGCGAATGGTGGCGGAGTCAGTCCGCCAGGGGGACTACATGGTCACCATAGACCTTCAGGACGCCTATTTTCACATAGGCATAGTCCCGAGGCACAGGCGTTTTCTACGCTTCGCCTTCGAGGGCAGCGCGTACGAGTATGCAGCCCTCCCCTTCGGTCTATCTCTAGCACCTCGGTGCTTCACCAAGTGCGTGGAGGCGGCGATCGCTCCTCTACGCGCTCAGGGGATCAGACTCCTCAATTACTTGGACGACTGGATGCTGCTGGCTGGTTCAAGACAGCTCCTAACGTCACAGACCCACGTGGTCTTGCGTCACCTGCACAGTCTGGGTTTCTTAGTGAACCTAAGCAAGTGCATGCTCTCTCCCTCCCAGGAGGTCGAGTTCTTGGGCGTGAGGCTGAACTCACGCTCGATGAGAGCGACGCTCACACCGAAGAGGCTTCAGGACGTCAGGGCGTGTCTACGCCATTTCAGACTCGGTGCCTGCGTTTCGGCCAGGCTGTGTCTCAGACTGACGGGCCTCCTATGCGCCGCAGGCGGCGCTGTCCCACTCAGCCTCTTACACTTACACCCGCTGCAGCTCGCCTTAGCGGAGCTAGGTGTATCCTCCAGGTCGAACCCCGCCCGTCGGATCTTAGTATCCAGACGCATGTGGCTGGCCCTCGCGCATTGGCGCAGGCCGTCCTCCTTCACCGGAGGCGGCACCTTGGGTGCTATAGCCAGACGCATGACGGTGACCACCGATGCGTCCAAAACAGGC
This sequence comes from Limnothrissa miodon, assembly GCA_017657215.1. Lineage (NCBI taxonomy): Eukaryota > Metazoa > Chordata > Actinopteri > Clupeiformes > Clupeidae > Limnothrissa > Limnothrissa miodon. Next base: position 1,157,893 of record JAGFZM010001022.1, on the reverse strand, counting down.
TGGGGCGCCGTTTGCTGCAGTCGCCCCGCCAGGGGGATATGGGGCACAGCCTCCAGGAGATTACACATCAATGTGTTGGAACTCCTTGCTGTCTTCTGCGCTCTGAAGGAGTTTCTCCCTCTTCTCAGAGGAGAACACGTTCTTGTGCGTACGGACAACACCACTGTTGTGGCGTATATCAATCGCCAGGGCGGCACGCGCTCTCCGGACCTGTTTCGCCTGGCGTACAAGCTGCTCACCTGGGCCTCTCGCCACTTCCTGTCGATCAGGGCGGCGCACTTGCCAGGTGTTCGCAACACAGGCGCGGACCTCCTCTCCAGGGGTGTTCCGCGTGCAACCGACTGGCGCCTCTGCCCAGCCGTGGTGCACAGCCTTTGGTCCCGCTTCGGGCGGGCACGAGTCGATCTTTTCGCCTCGAGAGAGAACGCTCATTGCCCAGCGTGGTTTTCGCTGGAACGAGATGCGCCGCTAGGGTCAGACGCGCTGGCACACCCGTGACCGCGCAGCCTGCTCTACGCTTTTCCCCCCCTTCCTCTGATGCGTCAGGTGTTGGCCAGGATCAGAGCGGGGGCTCACAGGGTGATTCTGATCGCCCCCAATTGCCCATCTCAGAGCTGGTTCTCAGATCTGGTCTCACTGTTAGACGGCCAGCCGTGGACTCTCCCTCTGAGGAGAGACCTCCTATCGCAGGCTCACGGGTCGCTGTGGCACCCCAAGCCGGAAGTGTGGAGACTGACGGCTTGGCCCCTGAACGGGCGCGTCTCCTAGAGAGCGGCCTGTCAGACGCAGTGATCAAGACCGTCCAGGCTGCTAGAGCTACGTCCACTAGGTCGTTGTATACACTGAAGTGGCGTGTTTTCAGCACGTGGTGCAGAGACAGAGGCTGTGATCCTCTAGTCTGCCCTATTGGCGAGGTGCTTGCTTTTCTGCAACACCTGTTTGATCAGGGTCGTACACCCTCTACTTTGAAGGTGTACCTCGCATCTATCTCAGCATGCCATGTTGGCTATGCTGGCGTTTCCCCAGGCGCTCACCCCCTTGCGTCGCGCTTCATGAAGGGCGTCAGGCGGCTCCGCCCCTCTTCCTCCCCTTCGGTCCCTACTTGGGACCTGGCCACTGTCCTACGTGGACTGGCCCTTACGCCCTTTGACCCTCTGTCGAGTGCCAGTCTAAAGATGCTTTCCCTTAAGACTGCGCTTCTGCTCGCTCTGGTCTCGGTGAAGCGTGTCAGCGATCTGACTGCCTTGTCGGTCAGTCCTGACTGTCTTGAGTTCACGCAAGGTGACGCGCGGGTCACGCTGCGACCAAATCCCTTTTCTCGCCCGAAAGTGCTGTCCACTGACCCTCGTTCGAGGGTCATTGAGCCTGCAGCCCTTCCTGAGACGGGCAGTTCTGTGCCCGTTACTCTGTGCCCAGTCAGAGCGCTTCGTGCCTATTTGACGCGTACGCAGAGCATCAGGAAGACGAACCAGTTGTTCGTCTGCCATGGCGAGCGTGCCAAGGGTCAGGCCTTGTCTACCCAACGCATGTCGCATTGGCTTACGGAAGCCATACGTCTGGCATATGAGGCGGCGGGTGTTCCTCCGCCTGTTCATGTCAGGGCGCACTCCACCCGTGGAGTGGCGGCTTCTTGGGCCTTCTGGAAAGGCGTCCCCATGAAGGATATCTGCTTGAGCGCTTTGTGGGCCTCAGGCAACACCTTCGCGCGTTTTTACGCATTGGACGTCACCAGGCAGGGTGTAGCAGAGAGTGTTCTCTCTGGGCCCGGCGGCGGTCCCATGGATCCTCCCACCTCGGGCTCCTTGGTGTAGGGCTCTTGAGGCTTGGTTGTAGTGATCCACTCGTACGTTTCGGCTTCGAAACGAAAGAGAACGTTACGGATACTAACGTATCCTCGGTTCTCTGAGTGAGAAGCCGAAACGTACGCTTCGGGCCTCAATCGCCGACGCTGGCGAGCTTGGCAAAGAGGACCTGAAGCGTAAGCGCAGTCAATATATAGAATTTCTGACGTCACGCAGGGCTGTCTAAGTAGTTGCCTGCGCGCGTCAGTGCGCTTACTGCCCTTTTTTCAAAGGGTTGGTTTAAAATGACTTCAGAAAAGCAGGAGATGATAGGCATCATCCACTCGTACGTTTCGGCTTCTCACTCAGAGAACCGAGGATACGTTAGTATCCGTAACGTTTTCCTTCATTAAGCTCCATAGAGGAGGTGTGGTAATTACCAGGAGAGGGACTGGCTGTGCATAGTAACCTCACAGGCCTTCAATTACTGGGCAAGTGGGGGTCATTGCTGTGTGCAACTCCCATCGATTTCTGGGCACAGATAATTTGTTATTTCAACTGGATATAATAGACAAACTTAATTCTTCATGTACTAGATGGGGGACACGAAACATGGATATACATGTATGCATGGATATGTCGGTCTCTCCAGCAACCTTTTCCAGGATCAAAAGGGGAGGGAATATTCTAAGCAGTGAGAATCATTCATGGCCATGGTGAGTTTCCCTGCCAAGCTCAGCTTACTCCATCAGCACAACATATAGGCCAGTGGAGTGAACACAGCTGCTGGTGATAATGCCTCGCATTGTTCCCCTATCACTGCGCCATACGCTAGCGCTGGAAAGGGCTTATAAATCACTTTTACAATAACTGTGAGGAAGCTGCTGGGTTTCTTTTCTGAATGTGTGCTATCTTCAGCCCGCTGCACTGATTAATTACCCTGTTTAAGAGCACACACACACACTCCCACCCCTCCATCATCACTACTCCCCACTCCTAACCCCCCTCCATTTTCTGTTCCTTGACAGGAATACCATTGATCTCACACAGCTGTTTCATATTTTGAAACTGGTTCAGTAACTCCGTTTCCTGCTCTGATGTTATCCCACTTTCAGCTCATAGTCCATACTAGCACCTTGCTGTGTGTGTGCACGGTGCACCCCAACGTCCGTCTTTGTTGAAAGACCTCTGAAGATGTGTGTGCGCTTGGTTATCTTTAATGAACTGAGAATGGCTCTTTACAATTCTCATTTTTTTGCAGCAGAGACGCTATACTGTAAGGTAGCGCAGGGCTTCATTATTTACTTTCACAGCTTGCCAAAACACTCCAATATAGTCCCCACTGGAATGCATAGGGGCTTTTAATCTGCGTAGCATGCTCCAACACAAAGATGCAATTGATACAGTGTTGGACACAATACCCTTTAGAAAATGCATATCCGTACATGAACAGTGTTTTTAGTGAATATACATCTATAAAATGCACGTGTATTCTTTTTTGCATCCTTGTTTGAAGGCAGCACATTTGTGTAGTGGTGAGAACAGTGTTCTGTGAGTGTAAAGCTTATAGTGTGGATTGTTTTAAATAAGTACTGTCATTCCCTGTGAGTCTTTGTGCATCCCTTCAGTCTCACAAAAGCAAACAAGCATTAGCATATAAACAGTAGTGGGAGCAGCAGATTGACTAGAAATGGAAGGCAACAAGTAATGGGAAAATGTAAAGGACTATTTCAGCAGAGATGTTGCAAAGCCAATGGGAGCAAACTTACAGCTTCATATGGGAACACACATAGACATACGTGGTCTGGGGGCTCTCACTCTTTTCTTCTTCGCTCTCTCAAACACACACACACAGACTCTCTCTCTCTCTCACACGCACACACACACACACACACACACACACACACACACACAAGTCTTCCTATCAGAACAAATTTGGAATTTATCTTTTTGTCTACTTTATTTGTGATTCAGTAAATTCATCAGCAAATATCTATTGAAGTAGCATCTCTGAGGGCCATATGTTTGCTTATGTCGTGGCATTTCTTCTAAGCTTTGGAGTCTGTGGTGTGACCAGAGCCTGCTATAAGAGGATTAGTAACACATTACCTGTTCTTATACGTTCTGTATGTGGATGAATTGTACTCTTGATGTTGCCAGATGGCACCTTTGGCTTTACTGCTAGAGCTCAGTCTTTGTGATACACAATGCTACACCAAAGCTGTTTCTTTCTTTATATCAGTTATACTCTAGACTATAAATAGTAACATACGATTGTACATATTGCACCCCGGAGCATAAATTCAATACTCACCTTGTTATACAACCACAATTGAAAATAATTTGTGTGCTGCCTGAGTGCATGAAATATAGGCGTCCAAATGCAACAGAGGAGGACCGAGGGAAGACAAAGAGCATCAAAGAGGTAGCCATGTGGAGATGTCAAGGGCAGACTGCTGTTGGAAACACAGCACCTGCTGTGCGACGAGGGCCAGAGCCAATTCAGCGAAAGTTGCTTCATTTGCCTTTAACATTCATGCAGTGATGTAGACCTCAGACCTATCCGCTATGTTTGCCAGGATTATTTCATCCTGGGATCTGGGAAGATGAAAAGTGGCCTTGTTCCAGAGGGAGAAAGCAAAGACAAATAGCTTACTTTATACTTTCATGTACACACTTAAATGAAGAGAAGAACTAGAGGCAATCAAGAGGGGGAACAATAGCGAAAGATAAAACTGAGAGAGAGAGAAAAGGAGGGAGGAGGGAGGTGTACTGCAGTCTTCAGTGTATCTAGGGGTTGTTATAGAGTTGTATGAAGCTGCCTCCCAACACAGGGATCTTCCCCTGCTCCTGTGAACGCAGGAGGAACAGAGGAAATGCAGCCATGTCGTCTATGACGGCTTACCAGTGCTCTCTTCAATGACGAACTCATAGCCGTCACACAGCTCTCTCCTCCGTGACAAATGCAAGCAATCTGAGAAGCCTGAAATGACCATGGAGTTATTGGTAGATATCCAGAGGAGGTGACACTGCATTCCCCTTCACCACGGCTTATCAGCCTCCCTTTTGACTGATGTCACCTCTCACAGGTGCGGCGCAGCTAATTGCAAACTAATAGCACATATTACGATTGACGGAAGCTCGGCATACAGGAAGCCTATCATTATCATGGGTCAATGGAGAGAGTCTTTAGGCTTGGATTATGCATGTCACTATTGAAACCAGCTGTTCCCTATGCATTAGCATTCTGTGTAAATCCTTATTTACAGATGACAACACTATTTAATGACCAGATGATCAAATCAGATGGGGAGTTTTAAGAATACATTTAAAGTTTTAGATCAAAATATTCATACTGCATATTTGGCAGCTTGGGTGTAAGCAGACAGGGCCTATTATGTGCTATACTGAGTTGAACTGCATTAGACGGTATTACAAAGTCCAGGAGCCAGAGATGATGCAGAGGATTTCACTCCTTCCAGATGCACAGATCAAAGGGAGATTCCTCTCCGGTGGGAAGCCAGGAGCTCCGAGTCTGTCTGGCCTTCATCTCCCTTCTCCAATTCCCCTTACCATCCTATCTCTGCCGAGCAGATCGGAATACCAATTTAATTTATCACACATTAAAAAATACATTACAAAAAAAAATACAGCTACAACTTCAACATAATATAAGGTGGGATGTTTAAAATTTAATGAGCCTATTAATTAATGAAATTATTTGTAAATAAATACTTTTTTTTAATATAAACTGAAGGAAAATTTTTTGTAGGTTAACTGATGAATACAAATCTCAGCTTTTACACAGAAAGGCAACATTTTTTATATTTTTATATTTATTTTAATAATCCAATCCAAACAAGGCTGGCCCTGTCCTAATTTGACCAGATTCTATCGTCCGTTCTAGGTCATGTTTTCACAGACTTTCAGTCTTTCCGGCAAAGGTCAGCACTATGATGTGAGAGCATCAGTGATGAGAGAGATGCTATTGTCCACAATGGACTGACAACAAAACATGCGTGGAGTGGTCCACAGATGTGGCCACGTCCAGACAAGACAAACACAGAGTCGGTGAGGAAGAACGTGCCCAGAATGTCAAGCAGCTCTCAACCCTTTCACGCTCGCTCACTAAGACTGGAAGAAAGCAGGTCAGGTGAAAGCCAAATCAGAAGCTCATTGTGGATGCTACAGGGTGGCCCGTGTTAAAATGAACTTCACAAGGGGGTTCATGGCTGGGGCGCACCCGTCATCTTATCAAATCCAACTGTAGCACTGCAGGCCCTGCCGACACCCAGCATCCAGCACCCCAAACCAAAGAAAATGTTGTCTAATGATACATGGGCACTGCATGAGTGATCATGTAGACTGCAAGTGAATCGTTAAAATCATTGGCATTCCAGATGTTCCGCATCTCTTGACAAACAACTCCTTCTGCTCCCCCAACACCTAGAGAAAAGCACTCCGCATAAAGAGGAGTTGACAAACCATCGTAGCAGTGCCTCTCTCAAGCTTTGAATTAAGAATGGCTTCAGTCAAGTGCCTTTTTGAAGTTTAAGTTCACCAGTATTTAGCAGACAGTTTTATTCAGAGACACAGACTCGCAAACAGATTGACCAATGGTCTGTTAGTAATTATCACTGCTCATCACAATAGCTGTTGTATTCCTTCACAAATGAGCATCTCCTTACCTAGAAGCTTCAGGTAATGTGGAAATAAATGCATCCTTTTTTTCTCTGCTTAATTCTGGGTGAAGATTGTTTCTTCTTTGACTCAAAGTGTTTTTCTGAGATTCTTCTTTGACTTGATGTATTCTGAGACATGAATGGCAGAAGATCTTTGTATGGCGTAGTGTGCTGAATTATGTCAGTCAGAGTGATAGTGGACAGTCACGTAGAAATTCAAGAACAATACAACATGTAAGTTCAAAACATTAACATTTATTGATTGATTTAGAGGTTATACATTTCATGGTAATTATGGTATCATTATATTATTGGTAAAGTTACTATACTTTAATTGCATCTCTATACATAAATACAAAATCTGAGGTAGGGCCTCAATAATTAATGACATTTAAAATAAACTATGCATTTCACATATATGTTAACTTTCTTTTTATCTGGCACAGAATTTAAAACTTTTTTTTATTATATATTTATACTCTATTTTTAAAACCAAAGAATGTCATGGTCTGTTGGAGGCACAGGTCTGTATCCATAGGCAGACGTACCTCACATCGAACACAGAAATATATGACATTACCCAAGTAATTAGAAATTTAACCTATGCAGGGATAGGTCCACAATAAAGTGCCAAAAGACACAACATACATTACATTTGAGATTTGATATACATGACAGACTATTAGCTACTCTGTATCTTTATGTTTGAAATACATACAATAGTCTAACATCAGAGGACATCTATAAGGCCAATGGTTACCTGAAGATGTGTTGTAACGTATTGGCAAAGATTAATGGCCACTAACATGGAACATGGATGGCAGTATCTCAGTCTCCTAAATAACCTTAATTGTTATTTTTATTCATCTTCCATCGGAACCCTTCGAGACATTCTCCTTCTTTGGTTACCTACTGCCCATTGTTGTCCCGCAGGCATGAAAGTGATGACTTTTCGCTCACCGCTGCGAAGGGAAAAATTGGATTACGCTCTCACCCCCTCAGTCGTTCATGGGTGAATGTGATGCGAGGCTCAGCTCAAGTGGCTGGTGAGAGCACACATGCAGGGGCAGTAAAGGTGTGTGGGGGGTGGGGGCTTGGGGTACAACCACACATGAACAAAGGAACACAGCAACACAAACAGCGCATGCAAGCCAGATAACTATTTTGCTCGGAGTAACTGATCAGCACTACTGAATAGGCCCTATTAACTACTGTAACTACCGTAACACAAGGACTGATGAACAAACGCATTCCAACCAGCACCTATGGGAACCTTTGAACCATTGGCAAATGCTATCGACAACAATCCTTAAGAGCTGACCTTGGTAAACTGTTTTCAAGTGCCTGTTTGAGGTCGACCAGGTCCCAGTGAAACTAGCAGCAGTGGAACTGGAACACACTGGTGGTTCTCAAAGACCGATGAATAAGTAAAGGAGCTGAATTGCTACGTCAGTCATCCAGCCCTCCGGCATCTGTCAGAGAATCGGGGTTTTTTTTTTCAGGTCAGATCCACAAGGGTGGTCTGAAAGGCAACCATTTAAAAGAGCAGTGCTGTATTATGTATATATATATATATATATATATATATATATTAATACATATACACATACATATATGTGGAGGAGTTCACAGATAGACTGGGAGCCTCCATCAAACAGGTGAACTGCAGCTTCTGTCATTTATTTCCCCCAACACACCTGCCTGCATCTGACCACGCAGAGGGCTGGTCGGCTGGTGGATAGGTATTGATGAAATCCGTTAGTTACGCCTACACCTGCATACGTATGGGACATACGCACAAACACTCTGATGCAGACATACAGACAGACATACACCCATATACAGTAGACAAACAATATACAGAGAAAGAGAGGACTAAACGTCACAGAGAAAAGCAACATTTGAGCATATCTAAAAAAAAAAAAGCCGTTGTTTTTTTTCCCCCTCTTGTCCATCAAGGTTTGTGTGCATGTCACCACACCCTTCACCAATGATTAGAGGAGTGCGCTTGTGTGTTGCGCTTCATTTCACGGCTATGAAAACGCATGCATGGACCTCAACGGGCCCATAAATCTCTGTGTTACGACTGCCATATTGCTTGTATTGTATCCGCAGAATCCCAATTAACTCCACAGCCCCTCATTCGGCAGGCACACGCCTCCAGGACTCTGGGTCCCATGAATCAACAGTGAGCCATTTTAATCAAGACCTGTTTTCTTTTTTTGTGAGGGAAAGCTCATTTGCCTTGTCTGCTGTTTAAACAAATCATTCCAATTGCTTTGGAATGAAGGGAAGCTCTCTGTGATTGGTGCGTAATGTTGTCAGCACACAGATCAGAGGCCCACCAGAGGGGGTCTGAAGCCAGCCAGACAGAGAGCATTTCCTCCATTCCCAGTAATCACAATCACTAGCACAACAGGAAACAGCTGTGATTGCAGCCCAGCATCCATGTCCTCTAATGCTCTTGTGCTGTCTTCGGGTGCATAAGACTTCCTAATGCTTTAAAGCGCATTAAAGGGAAAAGGAGATTTGCTATATGCAATATCTTTTATCTAAACCAAAAAACATATTTGGGTGATAATTGAAGATACACAGACAATACATAGAATCATAGTTACATCTCAGATCTCAGCTTTTTTGTGTTTTGATTCTTCAGATTTAAGAGGACCCGGAGGCAGAACCAGGTTCTCCAAAATTGATGTCTATCGTACAACTATGAAAATAAGGCCAATTAAATCAAGTATACCTGAGACCCTGTTGCATGAAGATACATAGTACAAGAGACAAAGAGTTCAAGTGGAGAAGTGGTCCCCATACATCTACCACAGGATTTCAGACAAAACTAATTTGTTTCTATTCTAATTCTACTCTATTCTAACCAACTAATCTTTTGCAACTGCTCATTACATGGCTGGGAATCAACATCACAAGCACACACTACATCAACACACAAAACTCATTTTTTTTGTTGTACATTTCCCAGCTACAACAGCTGACGAGAAAAAATGGTTTGTCATACATGTCTCACGCCACTCATAAATATATATTTATATATAGATAGATAGATTTTTTTCTGATTTCAAGCTGCGCATATCCGAAGGATTGACAAATTGGATGGAGGAGATCACAGTATATATGTTAAGCAATAACTTTTGTGTATATATTTATGCACAAATGCTACTTGGCTACCGATAATTATTTTAACATTTAAAACTATACTTACAACTTTAGAATGGTCACCTGTGCATGTATTTGCTTTAGAGATAGAATGAGTCGATGCTAGTGCTTTCTATTCTAAAAGTGTGCTTTTTTTTCTCTGATAGCTCATAAACAAGTTAAGGTAGACAGAACACTCCATATTACCCCCGGCAGACAGAAAGAAAATGTACCCACTTCTCCAACAAGGAAGACAGATACAATAGAAAAAAAAAACATTAGCACTATGCAATAGAGTATATATATAAGAGGAGTTTAGAGGCACAAGTTACAGATTTCAGAGGTTAAAGACACATAGCTAATGTTTGCCATAAAATAAACCAGAGTTTACTTTGTACACCAAGTCTACTGGATCTACAGTGAATTTGTCAAATGAGTTTTGAAGATGGAACACTATCGAACATCCCCCATCTGTTTGGGTTGATCGCTACCACTCGTCTGTCTGTCAGTGTTCAGTTTGTCAATGAATCAGTGGGCGGTTTCCTTATCACTCATGCACAGACAAAAGAACACAATAAAACACACACTCACACAAATATGCGCGCACTCACTCACACACTCACACAAAAGCAGAAAAACAAACAGACAGACAATAGCTCGGCAGCTCAATGTCTCGGCGGCCGAATATTGCGTGTGTGCAGTCTTAGCTGCTTCCTCTGGTTACGGGTCATATTGCCTCAGTGAGAAACAGCCCTGCCTGGGAGAGAGGACTCTGCTGTGATCATTGTGCCTTTGTAAAGAGAGGCAGACATGCTCCGCTCATCGCTGGAGGGAAGTGAGGGAAGGGATGGGGGCTCACCAGGGGAAAGAGCAGCAAAGCCAGGAGTCAGAGCTGTGGAGGTGCTGATGAGGGTGGAGGTGGGGGTACCACCCGTCTTGAGGGGGGCGCAGCAAGAGGTATGAGCAAGAGGAAAAGAATTAATGGTTAAGAGACAGGGGGCGGAGGAAGTGGGGGTGGGTGGGGGCTTCCAAGCCCTCACCCGAAATCCCAAATGGAACGTTGCAGGGGGAGGGGAGCGGTAGGGGGGGGAGAGAGGGGTTGGAGAAATTACTGATACTGGGCAGACAGCTGGAGGTCCTTCGGAGGAAGCTTGAGGCCCAGGGAGTTGGTGCCCAGTGGGTCGATCATGTTCTTGTAGCGCTCACCGCGGTGCTTGAGGAGGAAGGGACCCCAGTCGGGCTGTGGGGCACACACCAGTTTCAGTCTCTGTGGACAGAGAGGGAGAGAGGGAGAGAGAGAGAGAGAGAGATGGGCACTATCACAACCAGTGCCAACCGACACAGCAGGCGTCATGTAGAAGCAAAGGATGAAGCAAGCAGCCACTGAGGAAAGACACAGACACTAAATATAGGTCTCAAATATAGATGTTACAAAATTAGTGTCAACAGTTCACCTCCTCACACCCATTACAAGTACAACACTTTCCAATCTGACAGAAGATAATATTTTGCTAAGGAGCAGGCCTTGGCCCACACAGTGTGATGACAGTAGGCTCAGTACAACACTTTAAATGATTGGAAACTTGAGGTGTATAGTGTTCTAGTAAATTCACATAGTGTGTGCAATGAACTGAAAATAATTAAAAACGATTAAACTGTACAGCTTACATCTTACTGAATAAACTGTTTTACAGTGTGCAAAAATTGTGTGGTGATAGACTGAACATATTAAATCTTTGAGGCCTACATCATGTCTTACAGTAAAACAAATTCTGGTTACACTTTACTTTTATTTATTAAAAAGACATGGATGAGAAATGCTTTTCAAAATTCTCAAACATGTGTCCACGTACCATACACTCCAACACACACCACCAGACATTGGTTGAAGGGGCAATAGTCTGTCCACATACCAGTACAATAACTAAAACTGTATTCAGTATTTCTGTTAAGTTCTTTTAGTTCATAAACTTTATATATACCTGACTATAAATAAATGCCTGTTGACAAAAGCAAGACCTGAGATTTCTTTCCCAAAGTCTACAAAGTAAACTGACCAATCACAGGCTGTACGATTTCTATCCATCACAATGGAGAGTTAAAAACTTGGAAAGGTCCGGATATTGACACACTAGGACGAGTATAAAATGACCTTAATTGTCAGTGTAGAGCAGATTTTTCATCTTGCATCCGCCATTCTTCCATCATCCATTTTGCATCAGCCATTTTTGCATCGTCTATTTCTTCATTTCACAGACCACACACACGGCACGCTCCTGTCCATCAGCATTAGGTTATAGTCTCGCAATGGGTGATGGACCGCCATACTGGCCTAGTTTCCCCGTAACCTATATACACTACAGCCTAGTACTTTATAGCCAGACACTCCAGACAATAGTTTAATACTTTCTAGTGTTATTTCCTTTTGTGCGAAACACAATGCACCAAAGGCCATCTCCCCCTTCTCTTTGATGGGAGTCATTACCAGGCAAGGCAAGTACATTTGTACTGCACATTTCATATGGACGGTAGATTCAAAGTCCTTAATAAATAAACTTTTAGGAGGCGAAGATGAAGGGAAGGAATAAACGTAAAGATAAGACAAATGAAAACGAAAGAGAAAAAGTAACACAAATCACTGTGCCATCCATCATGCCTTTACCTCGCTGAAAGAGCCAGGGGCCAGGTGCATTTTAATGGCGAACATGATGGGAATCCAGATCACAGAACAGATGACCATAAGCCAGCCCATCACCATGGACCAGGGCGGGTAGGTGTAGTTCTCATATGTCATGACCTTCCACTGGTACAGACTGAGGCCCAGAATGAACTGATAGAGGAGAGAGAGAAAGAATGGAAGAAAGCATGAGAAAGAGAGAGTAAGAGAAAGGAAAGAACGAAGCAGAGGGAGCAACATTAACATGAAAGGCATCACAAGCAAACAAAGTTAACTCCCACCCCCACACTCCCTAATGAGCCACTGGGGAGAGGCGGGAGATAAGATGGGGGGGGGGGGGGGGCTAACTCAAATGGTCATCAAGGGGAGATAGGCCTGATGCATGGGGGTGTCCTGCAGAAGCCCACAGGTCATTTGTTACCGGCCACTCATCATTAAGAGGCCTGTCTCCATACTGACACTCAGCGTATGTCACAGAGCAGAGAAAGACACATGACCACCACCTATATGTGTAAAAGTGTGTGTTTGCGTGTGTGTGAGTGTGAGTGTGAATGTGTACAAATCTGTCCATCTGTGTGTCTGGTTTCTTAGTATGTGTGTGAGATTTAAGTGTGTTTGATTTCTTTTTTTTTTTTTTTTTTTTTAAGGAGGAGGCAAACCACACTGTATGTTCACTCAGTAGCACCCAGGATTTTTGTGGCGAGCATTAACCATTTCCCCGGGCAATTTTACTCCAAAGTGGAAAGCAGTTTGGGGCAAAGGAAGAGCTGTTCTCGGCTGATGAAAACACTTCCCACAGGTGGACTCCTTTTTGTGCTGGGGATTGGAACAACATACAGACTGACAGGAAATGGAATCTCATTGTGTGTGCTGCGGTTATGGGTCATTATGTATGGATTGAACCTACTGTCAGAATGGTTGGGGTGACAAAAGCCCAGCAAATCCTCCAGAACTTATTTGGCTGGAACCCAATCATCATTTCAATGTCTTCACAGAACCTCTGCAGGCCTGAAACAGAAATATCGAGTGAGTATGGAACAGCAAAGAGACATCAATTTGACTCCATTCAGTGGAGTTAAAAGTAAAAAAAAGAAATAAGGTGACCTAGTTTATTTTGTTTGAGGGATACAGAAAAAAAGTCTGCCACACAATTTTGCCTTCTGGGAATTGAGATGCAGGCCACAATAACATGTCCACAGTAACATGGAAAATGGTGTGAAAACGTGTGTTTATTACTGACGTAAACCCTGAGTAATAAAAACATACTTAGGAGCATCTCTTCAGGGAACAGAACACTGGCTAGAATGAGAACAGAGCCATCTAGTGGCAGCTTGGGTAAAAATACTCAGCAGTATATTTAACTGGTTCTTTCTGTCTTGGTTTGGTCAATGATAAGCGAATACCCTAGTTCAGGGGTCTTCAACCTTTTTCAGCTCAAGGACCCCTTGGTTGTGAGAGAGACTGAGCACGGACCCCCACACCTATGGAGTAAGATTGCTGTCAAAATATTTGTGTCCATATATTTGATACACGTGCGTATTTAGTTGTGCATAAAATAAACATTTGTGAGTTCTCAAATGAGTTCAGTCATGCATAAAAAATACGAATTCAAAAATTACAAGTACGAAATCAAAATTTCAATACGCCTCTAAATATTATGGACTTCGCACACGTTACTCAACTGTCAAAATACGTCATCGCCCCATTCACAGGGATTACTTGTTGAGAAAAGTTTTGACAGCTATCTTACTCCATACACACCTGGCCCACCTCAAATCCTGCCATCATTTGGACCGTCAGTTATGAGTGCCTACATGCACGCATGCACACACACGAACGCACACATTCTAAACAGGCATTATTATTAACAGGGGTGACACCTTGTTTCTTTACATAGTTAAATTCGCCCTATAACAGAATGAATGTCACAAGGGTTAACTAGCTGGATATATTCAGCTAAATTCAGGCAAAGCTTCGTTAGCTCAAACTGAGAGGGGGGGGGGGGGGGTGGAGTGTTCTTTAATCGCGATTATCCAACTCTAATATATAAGATCACAAGGGTCACATTTTTTATTATAGTGGGACGAAGAATTAAAGATAACTGATCAGCTACCAGGTCCTAGTGAGAGCACTGAACCTGGTGAGTGGAACAGAGCTTCTCTGTTCTAGGACTGATGGAATTTGCGAGGCAATGTCACATCAGGCTCAGGCTGAAGTGGTGACCTGTATTTGTACATTTATGAATGCTAATGTGTTTTGGCATAGGTTAGCAAAATGTTACGCAGGGATCACATGATCACATGCATGATTCATGGCCTACAATGTGTTAAAAAAGAATATGAAGCAATTTTCTTTTGAACATTATGTTAACTATGACAAATAAAATTTTTTGGAAGAGAAAAAAAAAGCTTCAGACGAAATATTTTCGCGGACCCCCTGCAGTACCTCCGCGGACCCCCTAGGGGTCGCGGACCCCCGGTTGAAGACCCCTGCCCTAGTTTGAACATCTTTAATTCAGGTAGATTTAGAACATATATTTAGAAGACAATGAGGATCCAGTGTAAATGTTCAGAACATTTTAATGGCATACAACAAAAAGAGTTGGCACACAATTTACCAACTAAACTAAACATATATGGATTTTGCAAAACATCTTGTGAGCTACCTTCTCACTTCATCATGTGACACCTAATGTTAATAAATAATATTTGTAAACTGTGCTAAAAACAGTCAGTATAGCTTTTTCATTTGCCTACAAAAAACTGCAGTTTATACATGTTGCATCTATTCATGAGATCACTGTATTTGTGGTGTAGAGTTCCACGTTTAAAGTGAAAAACCCTGATGAAAGGTCACTTCACAAGCCTAACAACAAAAGAACAATTGCATATGCTGTAAATATTTCATAATATTTTGATATGGAAAAGCTATGGAAAAGAACCATTACGTTTACTCCCTGGCTGAAATTCTGTTGTGTGTAATAATGTGAGGAATGTCATTGCAAACAAATGCTTTATTCTCACCATATAAGTATGAAATCCCAAGGAGCTCAAATATGGCAATGATTACCAGAGAGTAGGAGGCAGCAAAGGTATCCACTAGCTGCAGCATATACATTCCACTCTGTAAACAAAACACACACACAAACACACACACACACACACACACACAAACAAACAAACAAGCAAACAGTAAGGAGGGAGAAAAAGGAGAAAGTAAGGGAGGGAGAAAGAAAGATAGACAGAGAGAGAGAAACAGTTAGCACTGACCTACTTAGTATACAACTTTTTGCCATTCATTTAAAATGTCACATCGACAACCTAAGGGTTGCCTCTCTGATGAGAAATGATATTAGGCTAGTCTGTGTAGAGAAACAGTGGCATAAACGCTTGATTTGCAATTGATCTTGGTCCCGGTGGTATGTAACTGTGTAATGATGCTGGTTTGCCCTGACATGCTCTCCTATGGGGCTCTGTTGACTAGCAGGAGGCTGACTGTTCCAGGAGGGTTCCATAGTCACATGAATGCACCTGTCACAGTAGCCTTTGTGTTTGATTAATGACACTCACGTCGAGGGGAATCAGCACCTGCCAATCCACTTTTCCCCACTTCTCCCTGGTAAATACCTTTTCACACTCGTTTGTCTTCTTGCTCTCTTTTTCCTCCTTTTCTTCTGCCAGGGCATTCTCGTCTAATTCTCAACCAAGCCACCTAGTACCAACAGTCTGTCTTCCTCTCTGTTTGGCAGTTGGTTCTTTCCCTAAATATTAAAGGACTGATGTCTGTAGGACATACTGGCCCCTGCTCAGAGTCCCATGGCTGGGCCTGGCTAGAGTCGAGGTGCCCTGCACCAGTGAACAGTGGAAGCAGCAGTCCTAATGTCTGAGGTAATTATCATGGTTGTCATGGAGAATGATAGTGTGTGTTCTGTAATGGGAAATGTTACAGTTACCTCAGTAATCATTGGGAATCCCAGAATGAAGAAGCTCAGGCAGCACACCAAAGTGAACACAGGCTTATGTTTGCGCAGGTACTTGGGGAACTCATCGGACACAGATGTTACAATGGTCTCTATGGTTGCAAACTGGGGAAGAAAGGAAAGACAGAAAGGGCATACATGGATCAACAGATGGATGGATGAATGGGTTGATGGGAGAGAGAGGCATTGTTATGTTTACTAATAACAACAAATTGCTATCAGGGTTGTTGCAGTACTGTTATGGTACTGCTTTACAGTTGTGCAAATACAGCTGCTCTGAATCAAATAAGTTTAATTGAGTGAGAAAGACAGAGAGAGAGAGAGAGATCTTACTAAAGATAGTGTGCTGTGCAACTGGTGTATTCTGGTGGCCTGTGGCCTTCCAACTATCTCCCCCTGACTGGGTGAGGAATCACGGAACCCGAGGCGAGAGATTGCACTAATTAGAGGCCTCACACCCTGAGGAGTGCTGATAGGCAAGGCAGAAATGAGAGGCGGGAGGGTAATTACAAGTCTCACATGAACCACCCTGACACACAAACTCCACACTCCCAAGACTAGTTCTTTCAATCTGTCAAAACCAACCACATATTGTGCCCTATTTGTATCAATTAGTGCAATCGTAAATGTATTAGGATGGAACAATGGACTGCATAAAATGAGTGTCTATAGTCTGTGAAGTGAAACAATTTATTAAAAAAAAAAAAAAAACATTTATAAAAAATTTATAAACAAAAGTCAAATAACTCCTTTCATTCAAAAGTCAAATAACTCCTTCTCCATTCATTTGCATGAGAGCAGCATTTAAACCAAGTCCGTGTCAGGATTTAAGTGTAACCTTAAAAAGAAATAGTCCACAATGCTTCAAGTCCACAGGCTGTATGCTGGTCTTACTCGTCTCAATGTCATTTTTACCTTTCCCTGTTTTTTTTTCCTGTAGCCTGTTATTTTACCATACTGAAAAGCAAAATCTCTTGGTGTCATCTCTGTGCCGAATGACAGAGTCCTATTTGATACAGAGTTGTGTGCAGTGAGAAAAAAACACGTTGCTATGCAACAGCAGACACCTCTGCCTGGCGATCATACAGCCGAGAGATTTCAGTAAAGAACCATCCAGAGCTGAACCACTGAGCCTTTGGGCTGACCAATTCTGATGACACCACCTAACCTATGCATCCCTTTTTTTCAGTCTTCTGTATCTATTAGTCTTCAAGTGTGTGTGTGTGTGTGTGTGTGTGTGTGTGTGTGTGTGTGTTAATCTATGAATAAGTATACCCATTAACTTATACACTCAAGTACACACATACGGCACAGGCACAAACACACACACTCAACACACACACACAAACACAAACACACGTAAGGCTGCAGTTACCATAGTATCCAATCCCAGTGTGAGCAGCATGAGGAAGAAGATGATGGCCCAGAATGGGGACAGAGGAAGTCTGGTGAGGGCTTCTGGGTAAACCACAAAGGCTATGCCAGGACCTGGAGACAGACACACACACACACACACACACACACACACACAGGCATGTGTCTTTTGCAATACAGTAGTACCACTGTGAAAAACTACATGCAGTATTCATTTTGACCATTAAGGGCTCTCAGTATGGCTTAAATTAGCAGCACCATGTTCCATTAAGCTCCTAAGTGATTTATCCTCAAGATTTAATATGAGGATTGCATTTAGCCAAATCTATTCACTAAAAAACATCACCATCATCTATTTCACAAATTAGCTCAGGTTCTTAGTCACTAGAAGAACACTGTCGAGAAGGTGAGGAGAACAGGTATGGCAAGCTAAGCTACCAGCATTCTATCCTATCCTAAGCATGATTGTAACGCTACCACGCGCTCCCCCTCCCCTCCCCACAACTGCTGATACTTAGCAAGGGATGTTATTTCAAAGTGCATGAACAAGCAATTGTATTTGTAGTATTTTTACAACTCATGATTTTTTACAACTGCAATAGTTCTGAAAATGTGTTAATTTAAAACATCACAAAATGACAAGAAATGGTAACAGAATGTGAGACAAAATGTATGTAAATAAATATTCCTGAGTTCAAGGTTAATTTTTAACAAATTATTTGTAAAATCTCAGTAGATTGACCATCCAAGTGAAATGCTACCATTACCTTCATCAGCCACCTTCTCTATGGGAACCTTCAGCTCATGGGCCATGAAGCCAATGACAGAGAAGATGACAAATCCTGCAAATATACTGGTTGCACTGTTGGTACATGTCACTATGATGGTGTCTCTGTGAAGGAGAGGAGCAGGTATATATATATATATATATATATATAAAAACATTTCACAATTTCATTTCACAGTTTCTACTTAGCATTATGTGTGCAATTCATGCTTTAATGCCATTAAACACGAAATAAGTAGGCACTAAATAATAACTTTCCTATTAGTAATTATTCCAAACTAGTGAAAGTAACATTTGTCACTCTGCTTAAAAATAATCCCTTTTAAAGCATTTCACAGCTCAAAGTGGAACAGATAAAAAGAACCCATACAAGTCTAGTGTCCTATATTTTTGTGTCTACTGATTGTGATGTTTTTAAATAGGCCAAGGTTTTTTCTAATTCAATTGATAACCAGTGTCCTCTAGTGGAATGATGAGGAATCAAATTCAGAAATCTGGAGCTTCTTCCCAAAGCATTCTCAACAATAGTGCTTAAGTTCTAAGAGCAACTTACTATTAAGCAAGCTTCTGGGAGCCGGCCCTTGTGCCCTAAAGGGGCAGCATTTTGCTGTGTATTAACAAGCTAAATGTTTTCTGGACACACTAAAAAAAACGCCCCTCTGTCATAATTAAAATAGGAAAGGAACTATATGTATGTGAATATAGAGGTAGAGTTCAACCACTTTGGTCTCTGTTTTGACTGCATAAACTAACAACAGATACTGTAATTTAGACAATAATCTTATCATCCTGCACTTAACCACGCTCAAAAACTACAGACATCCTAGTGTAATGCTTTATTTGTGAACCTTTCTCTATTGACATAGCATGTAAATAGCGCAAGCTTCTATTTGGTTGTGACTACACAGCCATAGCAGTTTTGCCAGATGTAAGGCAAAATACTAATGCAGTTTACTGTGAATATTATTATATTAAAAAAGTCATAAATAATGAGCTAGTTAACACACGTTGTCCTTTACCTTATGGGTCAGACTACAGGGACCAATAGTTGATGAGGCTTTTTGATGAGATATAAATCTTATTTGAAACAATTGCACTAATTTCACAATTGCAAACAAGTGCAAAACATATAGTACAGTGAAGAAAATGAGGACTTTGGTCACCTGTAGCAGTTATTGTGGAACTTGTTGTAGGAGGAGAGTGTGATGAGTCCACCCCAGGCTGCAGACAGCGAAAAGAAAATCTGGGTTGCAGCATCCTTCCACACCTGCAGAGGGCGCAAGAGAGCTTAGTTAGCTGCAGTATGAGATGAAGACCTATGACTAGAGCATGAGATAAACTCTGGTAGGACTATAAAAGGTAACATGGGCCAAAGAAAGGGCAGGGCACCTCTCAAGGAGCCTTTCTTTACACAAATGTGCTATTGTTCATACATAGTGAAATGAAAGTGAAACAGTCAGGGATTATAGTGCAAGAATATGGCTTTTAGAAAACAGCCTACACACACTGCCTAATGCAAATAGACCTATTCCCAAGCTCCTAATGTAGTGTGACTTTGCCTGATCTGCAATGCAAAGCTAATCTTGTGTATGGTGTACTGCATGAGAAAGACAGTTCAATTAATACGTCTTTCAACAGCTCAGCGAACACATGAATTATGGCCCACTTTCTAAGATATTTAAGCCTTGCCATTATGAAAGTCAGTAGGTAGGTAAATTGTTATAGTATGACCAGTTTTTGTGATAATTTCACCCAGAGGACCCAGAGAATACCCTCAAGGACCTTCTAAGGCAGATCTGGGCATTTTACAGCCCTCAGGCCACATACAGCCCTTTGGAAATCAGTGTATGTCCAAAGGTGTCAGTCATAAAAATAAATAAACACTGTGCAAGCAATAAAACAGTGTTGCTTTTATTTTCAAAAGGGTATGAAGAATTATGCATGGATGTGTGTATCTTCCTATTTGTGTCTATTCTTATTCTATTACAAATTATTGAGCATAATTAAGTTCAAATTATCATTTGTTCTGCCCTCTAACAAAGTTCTTTTTTTATGTGGCTGCCCACAGAAAAGATTTGTCCAGCCCTGCCCTAACGTGAAATAAAACACCCTCCACCAGCATTTACTTTGGCATCATTGAGCTTCTCCCACTTGGGTGTGATGAAGTACAGGATTCCATCAAAGGCCCCAGGTAGTGTGACCCCTCGGATAAGGAGGATGACTAGAACCACATAAGGGAATGTGGCAGTGAAATACACCACCTGTAGATGAGAAGAGATATGTCAACGATGCAGAAAACATTTCAGTTTCACTTGTATACTTCACTTTTATTTTACTCTACTTGCTTTACTTCCCTTGTGAACAAAGATGATGCAGTAAATTTAATTTCCAAAGGGGAACAATAGCATATATATTTCACTATATAGGCAGGCAAGTAATTCACAAGGGATTACATAATCCTGGTCTATCAGGTCCTGAAGCTGAACAGCAGGCAACAGGATCACAACTGCAATGTAAGTAACAGTCCACTAGATGGAACTATGGTCTATGTTTCTATCACATTGATTCAAGAGTTTCTTTGCCTAGGCCTGCGTGGCAAGCATACTATTTGGCTTTTCATTAATCCATCAGTAGGTTACATTTAATATAAGGGTTTCTAAAATGCCACAACCTACCTTTCCAGATGACTTAATTCCTTTTGCCAGAGACCCATAAACAATGACCCAAGCCAGAAACAGACACAAGGCCAGAGGCCAACGGATGTCACCTGGATATTCAATCCCTTTGGAAATGTGCAGCACATTGTATCTAATGAAAGAAAATGATAGGGGTTTCTTTTATTATCTAAAGTATTCAAAGTTCAAAGTCACTGAAATAGCTTTTGTTTGATTTCTTTGACATGTATGGTCGATTTAAACCTATCTCAGCAGGGTTTCAGAATTAAACTATGAGACAGGTATTTAGCTGTATTTATAATTACAAAAAATGCTGGTGGACCAGACATAATCATACCAGAAATATATTACTGTTATCTGTAGTGCTTAAAAATAAGGCTCATTCAAAATTTCCAGACACTTCTTATTTCAGCAGTTGTAACTTATCCACTTACTTGAAGTATTCCTCGCTGGGACTGACATACGTTTTGTTTTCATTCTGTGTCAGTGTCATGTTTATGAGTCTGGTAAGGTTACCAGCAGCATTAGCAGACAGGCAGAAAGTTGAATTCTTTATAGATGTGATGTTTCTATCTCGCAGAATACACGTACCTATCACAATAGCACATCCACACATAAGGGAATGAAGAGGGAAAATCATATTTTAGGCCTAATGTTTTAAATGTTAAAAACTATACACAACATTAGCATGTTTTTTTCCATTTCCAGAAAGTGCTCTGCACGAAATGCCGCATTTCCAAAGCCTGAATGATGTAGAGTATATATGCAAAAATACCCAACCAGGCCGGAGGGAGGCGCTCAAACACACTGCGGCAGTGCAGTACCGTACATTAAATTTGTCAAGCAAGCATTTTTTCTGCTGAATTCACTGAAACAAAATACCCAACCCCTGCATTTTTGTTTGATTTTCTCATTTAAATGTCAGATTTTTCGATGGATTTCGATAGAAGAAGTATAATTCTAAGCAAAATACAATTTTAATAACTATTTAAACCCAAAATGTAAAGTACACATATGGGGTAAACATGTGAGCTATGTTGTAAAACTATTTGCACCACACTAAAAAGGCAGTATGTCATAACCTAAAGAAATTAACGTACAAAACTTAGCATTTTAAATAATACAATGCAAATCATCCCACATTTTACTAAAGATATTTTGCTGTTGCTGTTGTTTAGTGTTTTACTTCTTAGAAAATTGCTATTAAAAAACACAGCCAGATAAACTGCAGGTTACAGTGTGTCGGCCTTAGAAGGTTATTGAAAGCCCAGAGGTGTGACAACGGGTTGCGCATTGCGCATTAGTAAAGGGGGAAAAAGTGCTGCACATCCTTACCTAGGAGAAGCATGTCTTTGTCTTTACAGTCCATTGTGTTCCATTCATTCCTACAGTTAGCCCAGGGTAGTGAGCCCTTCAACGAAGCGAACAGGTAGTACAGTGTCCAGCACATTATAATATTATAGTATATGGCTATCAAGACAGAAATTATCAACATGGCAATCCCGCAACCTAAAATAAATAAATAAAACGAGATATATAAATTACTCTTAAGCAGATAAAACGTTCACCGTCATTAATCATTACACTCAGATACTGGGTTTATATGAGATTTATTTTTTTTTCCCGAATCAAGAGTTTCGAAACAAACTTGTTAGGCGTTGTAAACACGCAGTTTACCTTGTAGTGCTGGAATGGCTTTCCATACAGACACGGGGCCTTGACTGGAAAACTGACCAAGTACAACCTCCATTAAAAATATAGGAATTCCAGCGATGCCCAACATTGTCAGGTATGGTATCAAAAAAGCACCTATACAGAGACAAAAAAAAATACTGTAAAAAATTCAGTCGCGCTTTGGACCTCTCTAACAGTTTACTCTTTCGTTTCGAATTTCGTTTCTGAAAATATATAAGCCTGGTCTAGACATTATTTTCTATTATTATTTTTATTATTATTATTATTATTATTTTATTATTATCATTATTATTGTGTGATTTTTATATTAAAAAAAATCTCAACCAAGGTATGCATTAAAATGTAAGCTACTTAGAAAAGATAGTAACTGATTTTAACCATATTTCTGATACCTGAACACACATTATGGTTATATTTCGTTAGATATGCTGGGCAACGTGTTCAAATGGAGTTCAGATTATGTATTTTCTAAATATGGCCTGAATAATCATGACTTTTCTGTACCAAATTGCTAGACTCGTGTTGTGCAGGATTTTACAGTTTATGGTACTTCCGCGTTAAACCTAAAGCCAGCTGTAATCACGCATATTGGCTGGCTTCCCTTACCTCCTCCATTCTGGAAAGCAAGATAGGGAAATCTCCACACGTTCCCCAAGCCCACTGCATAGCCAACCATGGACAGGATAAAATCCAGTTTACTAGACCAATTTCCTCTGACTTTATTCTCATCTCCACTCTCGTCATCATCGTCATTCTCCTACGGGAAACAATTTATTTCATTTGCCATGACTACCCCAAAACCCTGGACATTTTAATACGAAATACCTGGTAATTGACAGGAAAACATATTTCTAACATGAAAGCAGAACAGGAAGATACATCAACCAAGTTGTTTCAAAGAAGCGCAGTGCTCATGTGAGAGGTGCCGGTGTGGGCCCAAATAGCATATGAGAATTGGTCAATGAGATGCTGCAGCCTTATGTAATGCATTAACCTCCAGCACAATTGGCCAACAGAAACTACTCCCTGGGGAAAAAGCAGGAACTCAGGGCAAACCTTCACCTGGACGAGAGCATTGCAGTGGGCACACGGGCAGCATAGCCTAAAACCAAATTAGACAAAAAAAAGAAACAGAGCAGCGAAAACGCTTTTTCCTCCTCTGAAATTATACGTTTGGTTTGGAATTTGAAAGCATTTTTAATACATTTTCAACCCATTGGGCAGTTTCTATGTAGTAGTGAGAATCAACAAAAAATAAATGATTACCAAACCATACACCGGACCTCCGTTATTACAACCAATAAAAAAAAACAATAAAACAAATAAAACCAATCAAAACTCAATGCTTCGTACATGTTGGTGATATCTTACAGGAAAACGAGAGTTCAGCAGAGCAGAAGCTACACCAAAAATGCTGAGATAGCACAACACAGATTCATTACGGCTGCGCAAAGCCTGATAGGAGCATGACACACATCCCAATGCAAATGCTGTGCTATTACCTCTTAGACATGCAGACTATGGTAACGCAATTTTAAGAAATTTACAAAATGCTGAACCAGCTGCTCTTGTGCTATTACTGCAAGACAATCCTATTCATGACAACAGAATATCAGGATTATAGATTTTTCTTCTTCAATGAAAGGTTCATTTACAACAACTTACCCCAGTTATTGTGCCAGGCAGAACAGACGTGTTGCCATCTGTGCCGAGTATGATGGTGGTCTGGCTCATAGTTGTCCAATTGCCGGTGGCATTGTTTTGCTCCACTGTGCTTCTCATGGCACCTTGATTAGCCATTGCGTCGGACATAGCTTTCCCGTGAACGATTGTACCATCCGCCTGCTGTGCGGTACCAGCAGAATCCTTGATGAGAGAAGAATTAACAGGCACCGCTGGTGCCGCGTTTTTAAACGTCCCATAGACTTTATTGGAATCCGTTTCTCCAGGTTTGTTTTCTGTTGGACAGAAAGTTTTCCGTTCGTTAACCGGCGGTGGTTGTGGTGCCGGATGCGTGTCGGAAGGTAGGCTATGACCATTCTCCGGTTTGTTAGTTGTAACTCCAACCGCCCCTTCCGGCTGATGAGGTGAGCCAAAACCAGCGGGACTGTTCGCAGGTTGTCTCAACATGTCTTTTTGATCGGAGAAATCCTAAAACAATAGACCTAACAATTAATAGGCTACCATTTCAAAATAGCACATTCTTCACAACGCAGAGCATAACTATAATCAGGTATGGGGGAAAAGTTCTACACGAGGAAGAAAGAAAATCGGCGCTGAATCAGCATAATCCTTAAATAATAACAGAACAAATTTGTTTTTTCGTCTCACGGTTGTTTTTTCTGGCGTTTACGCCTTTCCGCGTGTTTGCTGTGGTTCTTTGGTTTTCAGCTCACGATCGCTGTTTGGCCCTAGCTTTTACCATTACAGAAAGATTCTTTAATTTTACGCCTCATTTCCCCGCTGTCATTCAACGCAGCACATCCCCTGATTTTATGTGCAATAGACAAGCTGCTGGGCTCGGCCAAGACTCTCCCCCCGGCAGGCACCAGTCCCTGTATTACCGCAACGAAGAGTGAGGGCTCGATGAAAACATGGAAATTACACAAGCAATTATACGTGTGCGGCCCAAGACGATAGAAAGCCATGCAACTGCACTGATATCTTTAACGAAAAAGTGCAGCTGGTGTAAATTTATCTTCTGTTAAGTACAAAATAATCGCAGAGAAGTGTTGGGACAACAATTGATTCATTTCATTTAAACCATCTCTAACATTTATGAACAGAAACAACTGACAAAAAAACTCTTGCTTAAAGTAAACACGTGATGTTAAAAAGTTTCCCAAGACGTAAGCATTGATTTCAGTTCACTTAAGTACATTAAGAGAATTGTAAAATATGTAAAATAGAGAGAGTGTGTAAAAAAAGCTCTCTGTAGTTCAAAGTTTCCCAAAAACAGCCGTCGTGAATGGGTAAAACTACAGTAACAATTCAGCACCTTGGACAGCTCACTCTACCGCAACTACTACGTCTCGAGTTGTCTTTAAAAAAAGCCCAAAATAAATATGATATGTGACTGAGCCGGTGTTTAAATAATAGCGTCATTATAAGAAATGGTTAAAATGCATAGTGTACTTACCATTTGTGCAGAGTGCAGGCATACAGGTCAAAGGCAGAAAAAACAGCTGTAAAGACTGTCTGCAGACTGAATTTGGCTGTGCTAAGTGCAAAGCTTTCTATATCTCAGTGGGAAAGATCGGGTTTGCGTCAGTGCATAGCAAGGTGCCCTTCGCGTGACATTTCCTTGATAATAGGAGTTTGATAAATCATTGGCCTTGAATTCTGATTTTTAAAGGGGCAACAAGCGAAGACGTGGGCTCGTGTCACACGCCAACTGGAGCCTGCGTGTTTGGGACGCATTCGTTCGCACCTGATTAATAAACTTGTCCCGCGGGAATATGTATAGATCTTCAACTGTCTTTCCTTACGGAGGATGCGCAAGTGCATGCAATCGATTTAGACTAAGCAAAGAAGTTTAACAGGACAGGAAAGAGCATATAATTCCAGATATTTTTATCCATATGTTTCCATGCTTTTCAGATCTTTTTAATTCTGCAACTGTGAGGATTTCGCTTACTGTATTGTTTTCTACTCTGGGTTTTTATTGTGACATGGGTAGGTTTTCTTACTTCACTTTATGAATAATCAAAGCTACAGCTGTAAGATGTGTGTTTTAATCCAATTTTAAACAAATTGCCAGTTCACGTAAAGTTACAATGTAAAAAGTGTTTCAGCGCTCGTGCGAGCGCAAGCCATAAACTGGAAGCTACGTTTCCGTTTGCGTCACTGACATCCAAGTTGATCAAATAGGCTACGAAAAGTGGGCGAGGTCTTCATAAACGACAACTCATTTGTTAAACTTTTAAGCAAGCGAGTAAAACGTGGTGCTCTATTTTTAGCGTCGGTCTTCGGACCAAAAACATGGCACCGCAGACTATGCGACATGAAGAAAGAATGCTAGATTTCACACCTCTGCAATGCGTAATAGTATTTTACCAATAACTTTAAAAATAGCTTGTAAGTACATCAGTATTATTTATTCAATGCATAGACAGGAGTGTTTGAACTTTTTACTTTCTTTTTCTTTTGTTCGCAGCTGCTAACTTAGGTATTATTAGTATACAGATTCTAGAGGCTGCTTGAATTCTTAGGACCACAGTAGTAATCACCCGAAATGCACGCTGCAGTGGCGACGATCATAAATCTGCACTTGCCAGTGATAAGGCTGTCCGCGGCTGGATTAGCTCCCCATTCGGGATTTAATTACTTTGTCAACATGGAATAATTATAATTGATTTCTGCACCTCTTTCCTTGTCCCTCTCTGACACCCTGCCTTTTTACAGGCACTAGGAAAGCCGCAGGCTCCAGCAAGACACTGTTGGGTTATTAAATGTCATTCAGGAATTGCTTATCATATGGGCGCCTTCAAGAAACAGGGACAAATTCTATTGTAAATGTGCAATGCGTAATTTGTTTCTGTCCAAGTTGGAGAACACAAATCATAAAAAGACGGGATCAACGGTTAAGGCTCAGTATCTCATTGGAATCAGTCAAATAACATAACATGTTTTGACATACACAAATCTTATTCACAGAACAGCGAGAGATTGAGCTTTCCCGCGGCGAAATGGGGGCTAACAAACCCGCCACACTCCACTCTTGTACCCCTCTTTGACCCGAGATAATAGTCCTTGTGATCAGATGGTCGTTAATTAAACAGGCGACCAATATAATTAATTCATCACTCAGCCGTTTTTCCTACCACGACCGGGCGCAATAAGGGAGTGGAGGCAGTTAGGGAGTGTGGGACTTTCACTACCATCTACCATCAAAAAAACGTTTAGCAATATCAAACACACACACACACACACACACACACAGAGAACTGAATAAGTTTTACATTGTGTGCCTAATCCAAGTATGGGATGCCATATACCACTGCAATGTCGTAATAAACAAATCTTATTATACATCTTACTAAAAGTCACATGAAGGCAAATTAATAAAAAAAAAACTTTATTAAGTAAACACAGCTTCAGTAAGGATCCATCAAAAGCACTGCTACTGTGACACAGGAATTGGTACAGAACTCGGACGTGAACCCAGCAAGGGTCAGCAAGTCTGGTCGTGGTGTATGCATGTCTGAATGTCAGCAATTTTCCAGGATCTGCAGGACATGCAAACTACAGGATTTTCTTCACTATTAAGTACACACGATTAAAGGACATAAATCACATAACATTGACAACAAATCCTTTGCCAAACACCATCTCTTGGCAGTCATGAGAAGATGACTTGTTATTCTCAACTTGAAAACTATCTACTAATGCATTGCTGCCCCATTTGATCAAATCAAGCCATAGCATGACAGTGGGGAACATGTAGATAACACATCAATGTAATATCAAGTTTGGGGCTGAAGTGTCTGTGAGGGAATCCAAGTGGGCACAGGTCCTTAAGATGGGCACCAGCTTCACTGAAGGCTGTAGGTCTGCTTCCTGTCTCCTACCTGGAGGGTGACCAGGAGGGCGCGGGGATCTTTCCTGTTCTTCCGCACTGTGATCTTCCCGGGCAGGTCTTCACCTGCATGGAGAGAGGAGAAAGTTACACTAGGAAACTGCCCCCCCTCGTACAACCCTGACATCCACATCACTTAAAATGTGCATCCCAGGAACACAAAATAACTCCCGACATTAATTCTGAAGCAGTTCGCCCTGTAGTTTTGAATGATGATGCAAAGGCCAGGTGCTATTAACATGTCGCAACACTTTCAGGTTTGGGCCGCATGCTCAGAAAAGGGCCATTGTGATGAATAAGACACCGGTTCTGGTCAAGGTTTGCTTGCGACTCAGGCAATGGTCGGACTTGGGAGACGAGGGTTCCAGATGGTGCAGGAGGCTCACTCATGCACTGCTCAATAGCAGGAGACGTGTTCGGGGCTGGGGGACAACGACAATAATTACAGCAGATAATCACTTTGATTAACTTCACGTTTCACTGCCGGGGATAAATGAATGTTTACCCGCTCGGCAAACAAGCCCCCATGCATGCATGCCACGCAGTGTCTTTCTCTCACTCGCTTTTTACCCCCCCCCCCCCCCCCCCCGCCCCCTCTTCTTGCTGGAGGTGAGATTCGGGGGAAGGGGGCTGAGATTGCTGAGTGCAGCGTTTTCTGTGCCGCGACATGAGCAGTCAGACACAGCTGTCACTGAGCACTGCAATCTACCGAGTCAGCCAGGGGAACGGTGGTGGTCATGGCAGTGAATTGCCAAAGGAGGAAAATAAATAAATAATTGAACGAATGAACAAATAATTAGTTAAGCAACGACTACCGAAAATAAAACCAAGCTCCACCACTCCACCGAGAGCCTTGATTTCTTCTGATGTGGGATGATGCTTAGCATTTGCCGTCTGCATTCCTCCTCGTGATCAATCCATCACCAAACCCCAGAGGAGGCCAGAGCAGGGGCAATGGCTGTGGCAGGGGAGGTCAACTCAGGCAACTAAAGTTTACAAGTTTTAAAATTAGATTCTCCTAGCTTCCAAACAGCACCCGAGTGTAAAGAAAACTCCTGAGCCTTGCAGAGGGTCGCTCATGAACAACGGTAACTATTTAAAAGACATTCTGGGGACAACACTAGACTCTCAATGAGGAGAAGGGTGTGTGTGTGTGTGCTGGGTTGGGGGGGGGGGGGGTGAAGGGCTCTAGCAGTGGACTTACTTCAGGGTTTCCTTTCCCTCGAGCTTTCAAAATGTATTCATTGCCTGTGCAGATGAGTGGCGAACAAGCACGGAAGAGAGAGGACATTTAGCAAAAACAATACGACTTGCCGACTCTTTTAATTAAAATCAACCATGCAGAGGCATGTTGGCAGAAGACTATCCATTTCCTCGATCAGCCATACTTGGACACGTTGAGTCATCACTCAAAGAACTGTATGAGTCAGACAGTTAGGCCACTATTAAAGGTAGGGTCTACGATTCTGAAAATCACTTGAGCCTCTGAGACAGCCCCTGGCTTGACTGCACCTAATGACATGGGACTATATCCTGAGATTATAATGGGACTGGGAATGGAATAATAGTGGACTAATCACCATCTGAGAGACTGAAAACTTGCCCTAGGCAGTTGGTCTAGCCCCTTGAGCCGTCGGAACTGCCCAAGGTTTCGTCCTTTACCATAACAAGTAAAAACAACACTGATAGGGAGTTTTTCCTTGCCCCTGTTGCTCATTGGGCCTCTTTGTATGTATGTAATTGAATTGAAATTATGATTGGATAGTGTTTTTCCTGGAATGTTTGTTCTAGAGGCCACTAAAACTTTTAATTTTTGTGTCAAAACTTTTAATTAATTGGTTGCAATGGGGGTGTGAAGAGTATTTCAAGCAATATGTTAAAAAGTGCAAGCTCCAAAAATCGTACACCCTACCTTTAAACCCAATCAAACGTAACTGTGTGTGTGTGTGTGTGTGTGTGTGTGTGTGTGTGCACACAAAGAGAGCATGGCAACTGAAGTTTAAAGAACAAAAGAAATAGTAAAAAAAGTCGTCACCCTCTGTTACAAGAGTTCAGAATACAAGCAACTTGCGATGCCAACTCAATGCATTTTCTGCTTCAGACTCAGACAAAAACGTAATTGCTTGACCTCAGACCGCCTGTGATGCATCCTCAATGGCTAAAGTTCAGAACAAAAACTGAAGTTTGGAAAAAAAGAGGAGAGAGAGAAATAAACACGTATCCATACACATCCGTCTGCCCTTAAAAAATGAGAAAAAAAAAATTCAGAGCATTTCAGAGGGCTGATTCCTTGAGGGCCCCGGAACATGGAGGTGGCAGAATGACTTAGTGGCGACATGAAACAGGAGTCAGTTACCATTCCCGAGTGTTTTAGAAAGCCATTGTGCCTGGTGAGTGAGGTGGAGAGGCCCACGCGGAGAGGGAGTTAACCATGTGGAGAAATGAAGAAACGAAATGGCTCTCATCTTAGCGAGCCTTCCGAGCACTGCTATGACCAGACCATTTACATTACAAACCACCAGTGCTCAGATAAAAACACCCACAAGAACTAATGGGGTTGTCTGAAGCCTGGAAAATATTATGTACTTCAGTGTACATAATATCTGGGAATGACATGAATGACAATGTGTTATTACACTAACAGAAGTCAAGAAATCAACTTTGAATTTTCAGAGACATTAACTACAATCATTTTTTAGATGTAAGCCATTTAAATTAAATAAGCCGTTTGTTAGTTTGTCATATTGAGATGTTGAACACAGCCATGTGTGGGATGAACTGTCCATATCAACCTGAAGCACTGGACTGTGTGCCTGATAGTGAGTTAAATAAAGGGGAAGCCAGAAGCCTGGGTATGCCGTCTTACTCATGCAGCGCTCTGCGCTTTCCGCAGTCTTGAGGAGGGATCAGCATTCAGCTCCAGCAGCGCTCTGCGGCACGGCGCTATGGCCAGGTCGTATATTCACCAGCCCTGTCCTGGAGCCGTAAAACAGGCCGCTGGAATCACCGAGCCGGCCCGCACACTTCCCAGATGCGCCGCCCCTCCTCTTCCCCTCCCTCCTCCTCCTCCTCTGCTCCCACCTCTCCCATCCTCTTCAGTGACTGCCGGGCTCGGGACAGCTCAAGGACCCCAGGGCCTCTCGACAGGTACCATCACTTCTGGGAGTTACGGCACAACGGGAAGATTGGGTTTGTCTCTTGTGTGGGTGGTCCAATAAAAACTCGGAACGCCTGTGAATTATGCAGAACCTGCTCTTGGCCCATATGATTGGCTGCTTGTGACACTAAGGCTGCTTTCAATGCCACGCGAAGCATCACGGGATGGCAAAACAATGTGTGACCTCTCGTCTGTGTGCACGCACACACACACCTAAGTAGGTGACTCTCTAAACAACTGTTGTAAGGAAAATAATCATCTACAGTTCTTAATAGGACAGAAACAAAACAAAGCAAGACAAATGACATCCTGTCTAATTTATTGGTCTGCCAGGATGAGGCGGATCTCAAGGAGTCGAGGTTCCAGACTGCTGCATGTCTGTCTCTCTCTCCCTCTCTCTCTCTCTGTCCCTCCCTCCCTCTCCCTCTCTCCCCCTTTCCTTTCTCAGAGCTGAACTTCCCTTGGCCGCGGCTCAAGAAAATTAATTACCAACTCTCACAAACACATTCAATTAGAGTTCCCAATACATCACACAGCTGAGCTGACCATCATAAACCAGGAGGATTTCAGACTTGTTAAGAGTCGATACGATTCATCTTATTACGGCAAGGCCTCTAAATCTGTTTTCTAAATGGCAACATAGGCTTTTTGTCAAGTTATTTCAGAACAAGGGAGAGAGTTTATTTTACAGAGCGGGATTAAAAAGGTTTACACACCTTTCCGTGGCCACCTGGTAAGAGACTGATGAGCAGGTTTTACAGTGAGTAATCTTTGTCCGTGCGTAGTTATGGGTAAATGAACAGGTGATCAGTGATGGAGATGGGGGTGGGAGTTGTTATGTGGCCGAGAAATTGAGTTCTGGCGGCGCCTTTGGGCTGACTTTGAGAACTCCACTCCCCACGGAACGTGCTCACGCGAGAGGGACAGACCCGGCGAGAGAGAGCGTGAGTGTGTGTGACCTGAGCTGCTGATGTAAAAAAAAAACTCTTCCTGGAGTGTGGCAGAGTGCCAAACTGTTCACCAGCCAAAGAAAGGTAGAAAAGAGAGAGAGAGAGAGAGAGAGAGAGAGAGAGAGAGAGAGAGAGAGAGAGAGAGAGCAAGCAAGGAAGAAAGAGTGAGAGCTCATTTCTGTTTTAACACCCGGACACGGGAGGTCTGGAGAGAATAAGAGCGACAAACGAGTCGATAAATCTCCTGCTCTCCTCTCCATTCCGTCCTACCCTTTCTCTCACGGATCTCTCATTTCCTGCTCGAAACCTCAAATTTAGAGCCATTTACAAATGCCATAAAAAAAAACAAAAAAAAAAAACACGCCAACTTGTCCCGAGACAGGGGGTGAATCGTGACCACAGACACCTGCATCTGTACCGAAAGAGAGTGTGTGTGTGGTGTGTGTGTGTGTGTGCACGTGTGTGGGGCAGGGGCACAGCTTCACCGTTTGCAGCGTGTCACAGAGGAGAGTAGAGGTCCTCCACAGAGCCCACACTAGGTCTAAGAGGTTAATCTATCTTCATTACTAATACTGGGCTTTAGCTGGCACAGAGTCCACCGCTGCCACCCTGACAAAAACTAAACATAAACACACTACAGTGCCAGGCTCACTGCCCCTGGGACAGTTGAGTCCCCACATCAGGCCCAGAGCTGGGCCTAAATGGAGGAGGGTGGAGGCTCTGGGCTGCTGGGCTAATGGTGCTGTTGTAGAAGCCTGAACAGCATTCTCATGAAGACCGCACTGACCCAGAGGATGAGGAAGTCCACTGGACCAACGTCTAGTCTAGTAGCACAGAATTTGGAATTGGAACAGAAGAGAGGGAAAAAGAAACAGCTGCATAACACAGCATGGCCCAATACATTTTGACTGTACCAGCACTCAGTGATACAAAAAACTTCATTATGTACAATGTAAGTTTATGTGCAATACATATTGGTATACAGTTAATAATTACTAATATACTGTATACTGTAAGGGCCTGTGTCCACCAAATGCGTTTTTTTGCGCTGAGAGCGCTCAAATCCTCGCTTCCAGAGCGCTCGCTCTTCTTGTTACTAAGTTACTAGTTACTAAGTTACTAGTTACTAAGTTACGGCGTCACTGGGCACTTCCGGGTTCGTTCGTAAACAAATGTAACGTTTTGCTACTTTTTGATCTGTAGTTAAAGAATTGCACCGGAATGATGCACGTTTCAAGGCATATTATAGATTGAACAAGGTACAGTTTGAGACTGTGCTGGAGAAGATTGGACCATCCATTGCCAGAATGCAAACAAACTATCGGAAGATATGTGGTTGTCCCGCCCCTCCTTGATTTTTATTGGTCGGTGCGAGACAAGCAGTGTTCTAAAAGTTAAACCGATTTCAACTTGCAGCGCTCTGAGCGCTGTGTTAAAAAGCTCACTCCGCTGGTGCTTTTTTTCCGTCGAAGGCACTTAACGCTCTGTACGCGGGTGCTCATAGCAATTGTATTAAAAATAGACGCTGTCAGCGCAAAAAACGCATTTGGTGGACACAGGCCCTAATAGTACACTGTAGCATAGCCAAAGCCTTCGAGGATACATGGAGTTTTATACATTTTTATATACTGCCTGGACCTATTTTACATTAATGCTTAGTAGAGCAGGCAGTTTCCCCTTATATGAACCAAAAGATAAGGATGCAACCATGAGGCTGTTTACCCCAGCACCATCTCCAGGGTTCCCACACCTTGGTTAACATCAAATTCAAGGACTTTTCAAGGACTTTCCAGGACCAATTTTGTTAAATTCAA
Organism: Limnothrissa miodon; assembly: GCA_017657215.1. Classification (NCBI taxonomy): domain Eukaryota; kingdom Metazoa; phylum Chordata; class Actinopteri; order Clupeiformes; family Clupeidae; genus Limnothrissa; species Limnothrissa miodon. The sequence goes on along the minus strand of JAGFZM010001022.1, from coordinate 1,123,588 downwards.
GGACCACACATGGCGGCATTACCTACTGCAACCGCTGAATTACCCTGGCTTCCACGACTATAAGCTCACAGAAGCTTAGTCTGGCCAAGCTACCGTACTACCCGCCTTCTGAGAGGCGGGCTTAACCTGCATCTATCAGATGCCTCACTCTCATTTCTCTCAACCAATTTCTCATTGGTTCACACTTTTTTGGGGAACAGAAATGCTCTATAATGGCAGCATGGCCAGACTGACTTTGCTTGCGAAATTGAATGTAGTGTCACAGGAAGTATGGGCGGGCCCAGGCTACCGCTGAATATGTTATCAATTAACAATTATAATAATATTTATAGCTTACATTGCTATCCACAATTCATGCTTTGTCATGCATTTACTTCTATATTCACAGATATAATTGCATGGTGGTGTCTGTGATCTGCCCCTCCCCAGAAAATTTTGAGGGAAGTAGATGTCCTTTCCTGCATTCATTTAAAAAGGTTACAGCTTACTTAAAAGAGGTAGGCTAAACTAGCAAGATGGCTTCAGAGCACCCAAGTAGTCAAACAAAGATATTTTTTGATTTACTGGCAGTAAATAAGCTTGTGTAGAAGGTAGTGCACAAATTAGTCCATCCATGCATTGACAAACAGATCTTGTGGGAGTGAATTGAACTGAATTGAATTGAATTTTGTGGGAGTGGCGTCGGGTATATCTTAGCCGAGTATCACACACATTGGTGTGAGCCCATTACTTCACACATTGCTCAGCTTAAGTTACTGAACACAAGCTATATTATAATGTTCTTTTAGGTTGTGCTTTGCTATATATATGAAACTGGGGGATTACCACAATTTGGAAAAAAAAAGATGGCTCCTGCATTCTTATAGACAGTTCACTTTTATCTGAAGAAGACTAAAGGTCTTCAGTATTGAGCACGCATTATTTAATGTCACTTGTTTTTGAACTCAGTTTAGTCAAACTTTTATATTGTTCTCTTAATGGACATTGGGCGGTGGTAGAAAGTAGGCTACACCACACAACTGGTGGTGGCAAAATAATGACACATGTAAAATGGATGCAAAACTGCCAAAGCACCAAAAATATTCAAGGACTTTCAAGGACAGTGTCTTTTTATGCCCATTTGCAAAAGCTTTCCAGGGCCTTGAACTTATTTTTTCAAAATCACAAACTTTCAAGGATTTCAAGGACCCGTGGGAACCCTGCATCTCTCATCGAGCTGCAGCACTGAGTTTTTTTTTTTACTTCAAAAATTGCAGCGAGCATTACGGTAGGACTTTCCCTCTCTTTATCTGACAGCTTTCATCAGCGGCGGCACGACAGCCGGTAGTGGCGGATCAAAAGAACGGCGCCCTTATCATCACAGGGCTCCGGCCAGGGGTGCCGGTGCAAACGGGCGCGGACGGCGGCGCTCTGACGGGAGCCATTTATAACGCCGAACGGTCTTATGGACTGTGGAGAGACGCGGAGGAGAGGCCTCATCCATCGCACCATCAGCTGACATCTCTCAGATTTCCATTAGGATAAGACACGCGTCGTCTGCCCGGGGATAGTGCTAGTGGTGGTGGTGTTGGGGGTGGAGGTAGAGGTGGAGGGGGAGGAGAAAGGCTGCAGACATGTGAGTTCCTCATATTTTATACAGGTGCTCAGGCTGCTGCTGTCGATGCTCACTGATACTGACCAGCCCCCTGCATTACTGTCTGCATGCTGTTCACATTTGGTTAGTTGAAGTTAACCTTCAAAACCACATTTTAAGTCCTCCAGTGAAATCATTTCAAAATGTTACATGGAAGGCCACTGGTCGAGATTAGCAGGTCAAACATCCACAATGCAGTAGTATCAGCAATAATGTCTCCGTGTTGTTTCTAATGAACTTCACTGACAGAGGAGTGGAGAGCACCAGGTGGACAGTTACTGCAATGGCATCTGGTTGATCTATTACAATTCTCATAAAGTGTTATAAATCACAAAAGTGACCATCCACACACAACAAAAGAAAAAAAAAGAACACTGATAAAGTTTTAAAGAGTGTTTATGAAGGAACACCTCTACAGGCCTTCTCCATCATGGCCTGTCTGTATATCGCTGACAGATAACAGGTGTCATCCTCCATGACTCCTCTGTCAGTGCGTAGATAGATAAGACGCACCTCCGACTGACGGCCATAGATCTCAATGTAAAACAAACAGCAGCTGACAGGGCTGCGTAGGCACGCACAGCTGTGCCACATGGTGGCTGGTTGGCTGGCTGGCTGATGTGCAGAGAGTCAGGTAATACAGAGCGGCTCTTTGCTTGTGTTTCTCTGGTGCGGCTCTAATTGGGTTCGTTAACAGCTGGCCAGTTTGTTCATCTACTTGTTTGGGAGGATTACCTACCAAGTGCAATGGCACAAATGAGCTGCGCTACCCAGGGACAGGTGTGTGTGTGTGTTTGTGTGTGTGTGTGTGGTGAGGAGGCAAAGGTGGCTGGATTGATTACTTAAAGTCACATACCTGACTGAACTGGAATGGGGTCCTCTAGGAGGAAGACGGTCTGTTTCCAATGGGTCTTGGTGCATTGTGGTCCCGTGGAAAACATGACCTGAAATAAAACAATTAATCCGTTTACTGCTAACACAATTACCTTTTACGAAACTGAGTGTTTAATGAAGACATCATGTTGCTGAAAAAGGCTGCTGTGCAGTAGAGAGGGCTTTACACTACAGAAAACATGCAGTACATTTAAAGAGCCTCTTTCAAAGGCATTTCATGGCTATGCACCGGTGCCAAGGACAAAAAAACAACCGCACCACAGCAAGTTATAACAGAAGCCAATTCTTTGCCCGTCTCTCAGCCAACGAAGCCCAAATTGGACTTCAAAATAATAGTTTGTGTGTATGCAAAAAATGCAAGCAATAAAATGTATCCAATTCCTACATGTCCAACAACTGTCCATGTAATACATCTTTCTAGCAGCAACTGAAACGCAGCGTGGCAAGAAAATGGAAAATGCAATTAAAGCAGTCATTCCGCCATCACGGGCTGGGCTTGGCCATTTCCTGGCGGTTCCATTTGGTCACTGGTGGAGAGTAAATGCTTATTTCAGCAGGAAGGGTGCCGAGCGTGCTGCCGGTTGCCTTCTGATTGCCTCGGGGATAAGATACGCTAAAGCATGACTGTAATTGGCTGGCTGTTTAACAGAGCCTTGTTGCCGCTTACCTTGTTTCCACAGCTCCTGTCGAAGAAAATGTCAAAGTAGCCGACAACAGCCTGGAATGATATATGACGGGGAGGTTAAAACATGACATAACAAATAAACCCCAGGAATGTTTACTCCATTTGGGTTATAATTAGCAGCACAATGGTTAAGACAGCAACACCATGGAACGCACACATACATCAACGTACATTTTATGGGTAATTTACAATGTACATTTACCACGATGAATACCACGATTCCAGAGTGTTCGTTAAATATGGGAACAATAGCATTGATACACTTGAACGCTTTAATGGAGGAAAAATTGTATATGTTACATACATTTGTGCCCTAACTGAGACATGATCATCAACACATCACCACTTCATGATTTTAGATCATTTACATTAAATACTCTGCAGTGGCAAAATATTTCAGCGAGTATCAGTATGAACTGTGAAATGTCACTAATAACTCAACATATTGTCTCAGGGATTTACAATGGATGGCCATAGATTCAAATTGGCCCTTTAGCATGTGTACACATGTGTATGCAACTAATTATCTACCCATATGTGTGTGTGTGTGTGTGTGAACGTCTGCATGTGTGTGTGTGTGTGTGTGTGTGTGCTGGAGGTGGAGTGGTAGTTCTCTCAAAGGGGTTCAAATGATTTCAGCTACTGTACTGCTAAATGTATGACATACCTTCTGCTGAGCCAGCGAAATCAATGTGACAAAACCCATTTCACAGGAGCATTTCTGTTTTCCTTGAGGATATTGACATCCCCCTCACTGGTACTAGGCTTAGTAGGGGCTGCCTCCCTGCTCTGTGCACACAAATCCCTCCAGCATATTTGAGCACACAGACAAAGGGAAAGGTGGCGAGCCCAGGTATGACTGCACTGAGACCTGCATCAATTTGGAGTGCATCCCGACTGAGAACTGACATTACAGAGAGAGGAAAATGATTCAGATGGATACAGCTACTCTCAGAGGCATGAAAGGGAGGATTGCACTCACACACACACACGCACGCACAGACACGCACGCATACACACACACACACACACACACACACAAAGCCTGTTTTTCTCTCAGTCCAGTCGCTGTGAATGAGGAGCAACTCTATCAATCTCAGGAGCATACTTGTAGTGGCAATGATGCAGAACTAATAGCTTTTAATCCGGACGCAGCTGACAACACAAGGGCCGGCCCGCTCACACAAAGAGCACAATCAATGCGAAGAAGAGAGTGAGAGTGAGAGAGAGAGAGAGAGAGTGTGGGAGAGAGAGAGAAGTAGGACTAAACAAAGAGCAGATATGGAAAGGAGATAAAAAGATAGAAACCCAATAACGCTGATAAGATGCTGAAGGAGAACACAGAGAAGAGGGAGCTTCTGTTTAATAAAAGGCAGCTTTGGGTTGGACGGGTCAAAAAGGGGTAAGCACATCCAGACCAATGAACTTGAGGGGACAAAAGAAACAGAAGGACAGAAAAAAACAGAGCACACAAGAGACACCACTTTTGAACAGATGCGAGGTTACATTTTGGCATGCTTTAAGGCCCATGTTTAATTTTTACACCTACACATTTGTTTTAATGCAGAAACCACATACAGCACTAACACGTAACAGGCCAATGGGACAGACGATAAAAGTAATTATATGAGTAATACAATAAATTATTACTTGTACTTTAATCAGCATTCTATCCATGCCCTGGTCTTTAATCATTAATTTCCAGTATTTTCTAAACACTATCATTTGCTTTCCCCAAATACAAGACAACACTGGCAACATGCACAAGTTAGCCTAATGCAGCAAAACATTGGGGGGAACACAGCGTCACTTCATTCAACTGCGTCCCATGGTTCCTGTTTATACCCACTCAGGACAGCCATTTCCATCAGCTTTTATTGATACAGACAGTTAAGGGGGAACCAAACCACAATGGAACACGCTGGAGAAAAATTGTGTCACCAGAATGTAATTATGGATTTTAATGAACAGTACAGGGTGTTTAGCGGGGCAGTAATTACGGAATTAGCCTTAATTGCTCGTCAGGCTCGCCAGGCAGGGCGGAGTCACCTCGCTGATATTCCGTGGCAGAGATCAACTTCCTGTCGCCGCCACTGACAGCGTCTCATAAACATGATTGATAGGAGGACCGCTGTCATGTCTGCTTTTTTGTTACACAAAAGTTCTGGAAAACAGGTCCAAACTCGGATGCCGCTTTCAAAGTGTGGAGAGCAAGTACAATGGCCACAGTGCACTCTAAATCTACAGATCTTTTTTTAGACACACACACTCACACGTACACACACACACACAAAGTCTCTGCTGCTCCGTCTCTTGCTCACACACAGAGCACAGTCCCAAGGGTCACGACAGAGATAATCTGTCCCATTCCAGCTATAGCACCCTGGGGACCTCAGAGAGAAAGATACATGGCCATGACTTCAGCGCGCACTCACACTTAATTCACACCCTGTCCATCTTGCGTTGCAGAATAAAATGTTTAAACCACACATATAACATGCAATTATCATTCTAATAAATAGAGTCTAAATAAAGTCCCTTTGTGGGTAAAAAGGGAAGCCAATTCTGAGTTAGAACAGGTTTCCAACCAACAATTCATAATGAACAGAGATTAGTTTCTAAATAGAGATAGGCCTATGGCCGGTCATAAAATACAAAGGGTGTAAAGTGTGCAAGCCGGTAACAGTAAAATAAAAAGCTGTTAAACACTTCATGTGTGCCCACATGGAGATAGAGGTGACACACAGATTGCTTGAGAAGATACATTCCTACAAGAAAAAACTTCCTACAAGAAAATAAAATGTATATACATTTACATATATAGTATATACAGTATGTTGCCATTAGGGATGCAAATGGCTGGAAAACTTACCTAGGCTTCCAAAGACAGTTCATTGTCAGGCTTAGGAATTTTCATGAAATGCATAGTCTGTTTTTAGACTGGTAAAATGTCCTGTCCCACCTGAGACTATATCAGCACCCGGGGAAAAGGTTAACTGTAAACAATAGTGCCAATAAACAGCCCACAGGACAGAGGGAGTGTAAATGGGACAAATCAAAAGGGGCGCTTTTTATTCTCATCAGTGTTTAGCTTTCAGACCTGGGATCTGTCGAGGATAAGCGATGAGCGCGGGCTTCCTGCCGGCTTGCTGGTCCCCTCCGCACAGGGGCACATCCCAGGGAACAGGACGTGGGGGAGGGGAAGGAAAATTAATAATTATCATCATCACTAACACCAAAGGGGAGCAATTCATCATGGAGCCCTTTTCCAGTGCTATCGTGTCGGAGCAGCGCGTGGTGCAGCCTGATATAATTATGCTGCCTGGGCTGCGGGAGAGGGCGGGCTAATGCGCTTTTGATGGGGTTTATTCACGCGTGGAAGGAGTCACACTCGGACACACCGAGCCCCCTTCCAGCAACCAACAACTGCCCCGCCCCCCTTTCAGACCGCCACTGGTTACTGACTGGTATGGGTTAAAAAAAACCCACACAAAACCACAATGCGCCGCAACGCACCACAGCGCTTAACTAGCTTCCTACCCTATCTAGATCCAGATCCCTACCGTATCTGGTGATTACAACCAACCTTTCCTGGCTGTGCAGGCGTTCCGCCGCAGTGCAAGTGGACAAGCGCCTTTTAATTATGAGGGAATACTGGACATACACGCTCTCTCTCTCTCTCTCTCACACACACACACACACACGCGCACACACACACACACACACACACACACACACACACAGACAAAGTAACGTGGCTGTACAGAGTGACTGATGAAAACCACCGAAGTGCTTAACTCAAAGCATTAAAATATGTCCTTGACTTTTTAAAGAGAGCATTCTGTCTTTTTGAACAGGGCTGAATTTGAAATCCATCAAAAGCGAGCAGCACTTTCAATGACTCATACAGTTTCCTTATTTATTTCAACTGCAACAGTAAAATATTGGATTTCAGTGGAGGTTTGCATGTGTGCACTAGACCTAAGCTTACATTCCCCACAAATTCAATATGAACTGCAAGCATTTGCTACATATGCATGTGTGGGAAGTCATACGAGATGTGAATAGAACATTCTGGAAGATGATCATTCTCAAGGCTTTTTCCCACGTCCTGGTCAAGTATGTGTTTATAGGGCAAGTGTGTGTTCGTGGCGCAAGTGGGAGAAGGGGCTTATTTGTCTTCCCTCGCTGGAGCGCAGGAGCGAAGGGTTGCGCTGTTCATTTAATGCAAGGTTAGGCAGGCTGATGTGATGAATGGACTGTCGTTGGGAGAATAAAAGCAGGCGCTCAATCACGCCGCCGACAGTGTTTTCACTCATTTTTGGCCTCAATAAGCCCCGCACTAGATACCGCAAGCACAGCACCCACAATCCCCTCTATCCACTCCTATCTACCCAATATCCCGTGGTTAATGCCAGGCAGAGTCCCATCAGTGTTCTTTACCCATTTCTAAACATAGCACACGGGTGATGTGTATTTACAGGATGCGAGGGCAGAGACAAGGAGGCGAGAGAGAGAGAGAGAGAAAGAAAAGTGTTCCATTACAGAAGAGACAGAAAAATGAGGAGAAGTTTACAAACATCATTAGGCCACACCAATAAAATTAGTTGGTTCTCGGATTCACCGCTTGAAAAAAATGCAAAATGAAATAAAAATAAAATTGAATTCGAACTCACACAAACATAAAAAAAACACAGTGGCTGATGCGTTCACGTGACGTCGAAAACCAATCAAATCGCGCCTTTCACTTCAGAGCGCAAGAGACAAGAGACATGATATGAGGAAAGATGCCGGTGGATCCTGCTAGGCCAGTGTTTGCAATTATTAGAATATTTGATCAGAAGACAAGTGCATTGAAATTAAAAAGGATGAGAACTTTGCGCAGTTGTAGGCTACTCACGGTGCCGAGAGTAGTATGCTTGTGCAACTCTGTGGAGGTGAGTTTGATATTTCATTGATTGAGAGGCGAAAAAAACCCATTCAAAGTGTTTCGCCATTAAAATCAATCAATAAATAAATGAATAGCATGTTCCTACACACTCACATCCTCGCGCGCACACACATGCTTCTCTTTCTCATGCAAAAAAAATGTCTTTTTTTCTAGATTCACGTGACTGCACATGATGAATATGCAATTCCGTTGCGCTGATCACAGAGTTTTAGTCAGTATCTAATTGCTATCTGGTGAATCAATGCGATTTTGACGTTCTAATGCCCTGTGACAAAATGAGTTTGAACGTAGGCTACAGCAGCCTAGACTTAGTCATACCTCAATTCCACAGCCAGCTTACTTGGTGCTTAGATTCACAAACTTTTAAATAAATGACAAACCGTCAAACCTTTACATAACATAGAATGTTTATAGTTAAGTTTAGTTAACTATAGTTTATAGTTAAATTTATAAATTAGGCCACATTTATTTTCCTAAAGAAATGAGTAAATGTCTTCAATGAACATTAACTGTGAATGTGCTAATTTACCATCAGAACATTTTATTTTACTTTTATTTTTATTTCGCTCGCTCGCTCTATATTTTTCCAGAAAAAATCAGAGAACCAACTAATTTTATTGGTGTGGCCTTAAATTCAGGACAAGTCTAGAAGGGAAGGGAGATAATAACATGGTATTGATTAATCTATAAAACCGATACACCACACAAGGGTCCCACAATACGACAGAGCCTGTGCGGACTGGGACACGAAAGACAAATTACCCTCGGATTACAGGGAGGATCGCGACTACTGCTCACAAACTCACACCCAAATACCCATTTGACTTTGGTCACCGTCAAGCCCAACGATTAAAAGACACTCAATGCACACGACCCAAAAACACTGTCACACATGTGCAAAAATACACATAAAAAGACAAACCTAACAAAGAATGCACTGAGGCTGTTGTGTACCACAAACTTCAGAGTTCACTCCATCAGCTAATCAAAGCAAATGATTATGCCCCATCCTCCAAGATGCCTCAAGTTACCTTCAGCAGTGGGGAGACAGCCCACCTATCAATCAACCAGGTGTCTGAGACACCTGACCCATCCCAGCCAATCAAGAGCTTCATCCATCTCCCCACCTCTAATTAATCTTCACACCTGACAACCCTGATTAGGTGAGGAGATAGAGTAGATAGGTTTCAATGGCTGGCTTGCACCAATGAGGGTTCATTTTCGAACCGAACTGGACCCGGTTTCATGAAAACACACTTTTCGCGTGGTAAGAAGACTCTTAAGATATTTCTTACTGAAGTCTGAAGTTTACTTTTCTTTATAAACATTTTGTTTTATGAGTGTTAAAAGAGCCGTGTCAAAATATGCTATTTAAAATGTAATAATGCATCAATATGACGTGTATTGGTGAAATGTTTGCATTTTAGAGGGGTCGAAAGACAAAGAAAATACATTTCTTTTGCTGTTTTATTTACTTTTTATACAGTAAAGAACTAAATGCAACACAACCATGTTGGATCTTCCATGGCAGTAAATACATACGTCTAAGACAAAAATTATATTTTTTAAGCTTGATTAAGGGTGTGATCTGAACGCAAGCTTAAGAACGTGTGACTTACCTAGTCTGTCAACTCATTGGGAATCATGTCGTAATTGTAAGAGAGATTTCAAATGTGCTCTGAGATGTTGCAGGATTTTAGCGTGATTTCATTTTTATCTCAAATCGTAGGCATCTCCCCTTGATCAGCTAGCTTTCTGCCTCCTGAATAGACTATGAAAAAAACACACCCTCGAAAGACAACACGGGGGGCTATACTCAAACAAACACCTAAACAAACGTAAACACAACAAACCACGGCCAAACAATCGAAAACAAGATGGTAGAGGACACGCATTAAATCCTACGCCATCTTGTTGCCGATTGGTTGGCCGTTGTTTGTTATGTTTAAGTTCAGATCCCCCTATCTGTATCTGCAATACTCAAACCACTCAGGTCAGACAGCATCATCTTTAACAAGTTTACAAAATCACTGTTTTTGGTTTCATTCACACTGAAAGAGTGCAGCACGCAGGTATGAAACGTCTTGTTTCATTTATCATGAAAGGGTGACTGTCGTAAACACTGGCTTTCAAGCAGGCGAATTGAAGAAAGAGTGAAACTTTCACAAGAATTCACCTGTACAGTATTTGGTGAGTGGCTAATTTCCATTCATGGAGGAGTATATGGCCGGGTAGGATGAGTGTGTTAGGGAGATTGGGGGGAGATAAGAGAAATAAAAAAACTCACTGTGCACTGTGTTGTTTTGGTCACCTTCAGGATAAAGTCGGATGTGAACTCCAGCTCAGAAAGGCACACTTTGTTACAGTCAATCGTCTATGAGAAGACAAAAATACATACATATAAATAAAACAAACAGTGTGACCCAAAATGCCCTAAGCTAATGCAGTTAACGAGCTGAATTCTGGTTATCAATGCAAAGTGTTATGGAAGGGAGCCGTTCCCATTTTTCCCCTCAGTATAATGCAGAATAGCCATTCGTGTTAAAAGCAGAAAAATCGTTTAATCTTTCAAGCAAAGTTTCCCATGCAAGAAGGTAGTAATTTTACAGTATTCTGACCACCATTAAAAAAACGAATTTCACTGGATTGGAAGATAATGGATTAGAATGTGTCTCATTTTTCACTTTCCCACCGGTCTGATCGATTAGCGCATCCATTACTTTACCCACCATAAGTAGTTCTTACGGTGGGCAGGCCACTGGCACAGGCTGGTGATGGAACAAGCATTTAATGAAACTACATCCATGTCAAGATTTAACCACGTACACATGAAACGATGTTAACAGATTTAAAAGTTAAATCTGTAAACCTAATATACTCAACATGTTCTAGTGTATGAGTGGCTACAGTAACTTAATATTACTGACCTTTCAGTCTACATTAAGACTTGGGGTGTGAAGGTGTTCACCAACACCAATGAAACCTCTTCAAATGTATTTACACAACAAGCAATGCATGGTAACCCTATAACAAAAATATACTTTTTGTGCACAAATTGGGGAAGGAACGTAGACCATGTTAGAGAACTGTTTGCATGAAATCTCAACAAAGATTTACAACATCCTGTTCTCCAAAGGCATCAGGAAAACACATAAACCTGTACCTCATCCAAGTACAACCCAATTCTATTTTCCTGGCATGTTAATGAAGGCAGAAATATAACTAGTCATTTATCAATGGAGGTGTACCCCTCCCCCCATCTGTCTGTATTTCTGCTGGTGTTTTAGAAGCCAAGAGGCCACAGGCCAGTGGACTAATGTCGTTTACTAAAAACCTGACTTAAATAAGGATTACATTTGTCCATCAAATCCACCATCACATCCTGAGGCTTTCCTCCTTTTCTCTTTTTTCCCTCCCCGTCTGACACTCTGCCCTGGGCCTGCCATTTACTTCCCATCATCTAATCCTCCTTGTCTGGGCTCTCTTCCTTCATGTCCTCCCCTTTTCCCTTAAGTCATTTACACACACACACACACATACACGTGCGCGCACACAGAATGAGAGCTAATCTGGATGAGTTATGCACTACATTTCACTGCACCAATAGAGCGTATTTCAATGTCTTTCAAACCGATAATCAGCCAAATTCTATGTACTAGTTAAAAAAAAAAAAAAAGCATGCCAGTTCTTATATGAATATGTCGCTGAGGACTTCATACCACATACCTGTATCACTGCAGGTTCTGAGATTAGCGTGTGAGGATTGAGAACCTCCACCACGGCTTCTGGGACAACTGCTTTCTTCATGCAGGCCATCTGAAAACCATACACGTCGTCCCAAAACGCGATGCGTTCCTGGTGCTTCTGAGCGTCGCCCACGGCAGCTAGGCTGATATTGCAGGTGTCTGGATAGACTGCAGGAGACATAAGGGACACAGGTGACATTAACCCCAAGCACGAGTGCAACACAGGTGAGCAAAACATCACGAGCTGTGTCAAGGATCAACGCTGGGGATTGGAATGGACACTCTCAGACATAAAGTAACATCTGTTTGCTCATGGATATTGTACCACATGCATCATTCAGACATGACTGTGAAATTGGTGAAATTGTTCCCACCACACTCGGGTGGTTGATGGGAGGGTGGGGCAAGGGCTAAACTTGAAAGGGACGGGAAATGACGCAGAATTAATGCGACCATTCATGTTGTTGTTTGCTACATGGAAGACCAATATGGGGACCATTTGGATTGTTGTTCTTTCAAGGGTGCAAGTCATGCTTCATGGAAAGCATGGATGAAAGTAGATTTTGACCAAACTAGCCAAAATATTAGAAGACACTAGACCTTGCAAAGAGTCATGACTGGCAAAATAAAGCTGTGATAATACTGAACTATGGCCAACATCATCTTGGAGAGAGGGAGAGCAGTTTGGAACGGTTGTAGAAAAGTATGACATAAAAGCTGCGAAGCAGAGATTGTTAGAGCAGTCACTTTCTGAGCTGAGGTTGTTTGCAGGCAAAACCGAGGAACCCAAGAGGCATTCATGTCTAAAAGCTGATATAGCACGCAGGCAAGAATGGGTGGATGGGAGGTCAAGGTTTTATTTCACAAACACTTGGAATAGTTCTTAAAAGAGAGACCTGCAAAAATACACACAAGGCCTGTTTCCAAGGGGAAAAAAATTATCCCTAAAAATGGCCATTAAATGGATTTAGTTACATTTGTTTAACTAAAGCAAATTTCTGAAAGTCAGGAAAGGAGATATTTTTCCCCCCCTTTTTTTTTATTCCCCATTTTTATTCCTTTTCCCATTTTGGTTGTTAAAGTTAAGCAAAGGCGAGGTGGTACAATATGGTCTAACATTTTTATCTGAGTGTATTGTGACATCATCCTCAAATTAATTTGATGGTACATTTATATCGGGTGGATTAACACAATCCAGAATATACACTGTGCAGTTGACAGTTGGAAAATACCACAAAGAAAAACCTTTACAGCACGACATTGCTGACTGCAATTGCATCAGAAAACCAATTTGCATTTTTCTAGCTGTGCCTAAAAAGACTCCAGAAAAATGCAGCTTGTCCACCAAAAAGCTAGTTTTGCGCCAAAATTTTTTTTTCTGTGATTGTCCCTTAGTTCAGAAAACAATCGTAAAGGTTACCCATGGGTGTTCAACACCTCATTCATTTAACATCCCCTCCATAATGGGGATATTAATCATTCAGTAACAGAAGATGATTGCAACTTTGTCCTACTTTTACTGCTATTTTCTTCGATTTCACATTTGCTCTCCCATTTGATCTGACAAGAGTTATGGCAGTCAAGAAGACAGCCTGATGGAATGCCTCGGCACAGGTTAACTCCTCCACTGCCGACGTGGTGAAGCAAATAGTCATACACTCATGCTATTATGCATACTAATATTACATCCCAATACATCAACCATTAGACCCCTCTTTATTTGAGCCCATCCCAAACGCTTGCAGCCATCACCATGTCCTGCAGTGAGCTTCATCCCCCTTTAATGATGGCGGGGAAAGCTGATGAGAGTGTCATGCTAATGTTCCTAGCACAAAGCCTTGAAACCTGCCATGGGTCAAGACTGCCCGCCAGCACAGAGGGAAAAGCATTACCATATAACACACACACACACACACACACACACAGTGTGAGTTTGGGGCACTGATGTCACCAAGTGTAACCATTTTAATTACTTTTGTATCTTCTGCAGCTTGTCAAAGGTTAAATGCAGACAAATGAATAAAACATTCAATATACTTGAATTTTAAGTTTCTTTCCTTGAGTAATTAAGGTAAAAACAAAAATTGGTGATGGATAAAGGAGATAAAACATTGAAACAACAACATACTTTACACTTTATCTGCTGATGTTTGTTTGAGAATGGGATGGAGAGTATTTTATGCAATTATGTTCATTTTTTTTCTAAATAAAAATATTGCTTAAGAGAGCACATCAAACAGGACCTCTTGCCTGATTTTGACCTAATTATAGCTTGATAGCCGAGCTTTATGGAATCAGATGACGTCAAATTTAGCGCATTCTGTGGAAAGTAATGGGCCCACATCCTGTCCCTGCTCTCTCAGGCGTCCTCTGACCCCAAAGGACGTGGCTGCTCCTGCCGTGACCCCGATTCAGTTCAGGTCCCTCAGCCTTGGATGAATGGGTGGTGACGGCCCCATTGACAGACAAACTGGGGCCTTGTGTGAACGACTGGAGCTTTCACTGTGACCCTCCAGGTGTCATTCTGTCAGGCCACCACTGGCTCGGTCGATTCACACACACACCCCTCCAAAACCAATCCTGGACGAGTGGCACACTCATCTTCCCCTGATTACAGCAGCCATGAGTAACGACCCCCGGAACCAGGTGACTGCTGATTGGGCAGAAACGGGACTGTCCCAGTCAGCCTGTGGTGGCGGGACAAGGGTCTATCCCAAGATTCATAGCTTTGACATCTGTGTCCTTCGCGACTCGGTGCCCATGGCCCCGTCTGTCATCCCTCCAGCCAGCCTCCATCCCCCACCTCATTCACTCTCATTCACCTACCTCTCCCAAACACCCCCCCCTCACTCCATACATACACACACACACACACACATATATCCACCACCACCTACCTACACCCCCCGTCCAAACCCCTCCTCTCCTAGAAAACCTTCATCCCTCGACACTCCGAAACGCCTCACAGATCAGAAGACATTTAAGGATGAGGAGCGAGTTTAACGGTGAGAGGAGGAGGTGCAGGAGGCGGAGGAGGAGGGGGGAGGGGGGATGGAGCCAAACATATGTAGTGAGGGGCACCCTGCTGGGGAGAACACGGGCGAAGGCGTAACGAGAAGTCTGGGTGCCACTGCCCAGGCCTGATCGTCATTTAAGGGAGCACAGTCACCACCATCTGGCGCTAGGACATGCTTGAAAAAAATATATAAAAAAATTAAACGACAAAACTTTGACATGTTTCTCATCCTTTCAGGTGAAGCATCAGCATCAGCTTCTCTCCCATGCCTGTGTGCATCTGTCGTTCTGCTTCCCAGCACTTCTACCTATTTCACGCCTCTCCTTCTGTCTCCTGCTCCCACTGTTCCATTGCTAATGTCCAGGGGGGTGACCTTTTCACCATCCCCCTGCGCCTGTAAAAGGCAGCGTCTCGGAACCTCTCCTGTGTCAGGGCCTGGTCTGTTACAAATCATTAAGCCTGGCCACAGACAGGAGCCCCAGCAGCTAAATATCACACACACACACACCACACACACACAGAGGAACGCATGCCTGCACCAAAACAAAGCACACCTTCACCTAATTGAAAGCAAATGATGAAACCAAGGGCGTTTCGAGCTCAACACACAAACCATGAAATTAAGTCTGTGCATTTCTTCAGCAGCAAGGCCATTCCTGCTTCGAATTAATTCAATCCACAATCTTTATAGCGTGAATCAATAGCTTGTACAATGCAGCATGCCTGGACCGCGATAAGGGTGCCTCAGCGGGAAAATGCAATTCACCTGTTCCCGTATAACAATGCCTTTTTTAGAGGCAGGCACATGACAAAGAAGGATGGCACTTCACTACTTTGCGTAGTAAACAGTTGCACAAGTTGTAACTACTTCTCCAAGTCTTTTGAAGGAGGCACACACGAGTGCCATAGGAACACAAGCAGCACAAGTGGCTAGTTAGCTCCAGGGGTAACGGTGCGCAGCTTATAGCCATCAGTCATGTGGTGGGGAGGGTGTGTTTACCTTCCACCAGCTGCTGGGATGAGTCGACTGCCTCCCCTGGACACAGTCATGCACCCCCCTTCCAACCAACACACACACACCACACACAGAAACACCCCCCAGCTCATCTAAGAAACAAGAGTAAGCCAACCAGACAGCTGTTTTGTTTTTATCCTCAAGTCATCCTCATTCCTTTCTGGTTTTCCCCACTTCTGATGTGCATTTCTAGTGGGCATCGCCACTCGGGAGATGTGTGGGCAAAGCGGGCCAGCCCAAAAACAGGAAATGCACACTTCCCAAAAAAAATGCCGCGTTGATGAGGAAAATCGTTTTTGAGCCTGCTGCACTCGAGGTGAAGAAATGAGAGCGTTAACCGAGTTTATGCCGCAGTAACGCAAGACAGATGGGCCTGTCAACTCCGAGCTGCAGTAAACGTGTTTAGCGCAGCGGCGTGCTCTGCACTGCAGGATTAGGCCGGACGGCGCAGTGATGTGTCGGTAATGTAACACAAACAAGCACAGACTTACCTGAACCTCCCTCTGCCAGGTACATGTCCCGCGCACACAGCACCGAGTCCAGCATGGACTCGAAGAGCAGGAAGTAACCCTGGGAAGAGAAAAGGACACACAAGGGAAAATCAGGTTGTGTTTTGTGTGCAATATATAAGATCACTACATTGATGTGAAATTGAGGTCTGAATAGATTACGGTGCACTACAGTGTAGGTAAAGGTCCAGTGCTTTAGCATTGCACGAGACAGATCGCTGTGTTGAAGTAGCATATTATATCACCACACACACACACTCACACATCCCTTATAGGAAATCAGGATTTTTGGAATTGTTGTGGCTGGATGTCTGGCGGCTTTTCTCACAACATCACTGGCTGCCCAGTGCACCCCCTGTCGGAGGTGACCCTGTGTTGACCCTACGTTCTGCCTGAGTGGACAGTGTATTACCCTTCGCCTTTATTCCATTTCTGCTGAGACAGATCTTTGGCCACATCTCCTTGGGCCTGTGTTTGAATGGCAGTTAGTCGATTGCTCTCATTTCTTTTAACACACCGCTCTCAGCTTGTGTATAAAGAACATAGACTACCTTTACTAACCTAAAAAAACAAGGTCTGGGTTTGGCAACCATAGTCTTTATATTTGGTGACCGCCAGACTGAACATGCTTAGTAACTCTGAAAAGAACAATTCTATGCAAACCCATGGACAAGAAAGCTCAATCTTTTGGAATTCGTCAAAGAAGTCTGAGCACTAGAAGCCAAAGATGTGTCTAAGGATCCCAAACTGAAATCTCAAGCATCCTTTTTTTTCTAGCCTTGTCACATAAACATGCCAGTGCTTTTACCAGTGTTCTTTTTAACCAGTTCTTCATTATGCATTTATTGATGTCTGGAGTATAAATTTGAAACTTGTAATGTGAACAATTAACCTCTGCTGTGTGTGAAGGTGTTACAGTGTCCAGACATGCCATCAATAGTTTCCTACATTTCTAAGTTTATTTACCAAAGTAAGCATCTAACACCCAAACATGCAGCCAGATTGGGGGAGGGAGCTCAAACAGGGGCTGAAAGCTTTATCAGCAGTACTTCTCAGACAGAGAAAGAGAGAGAGAGAAAGAGAAAGGGAGAGAGGCCCACTGGCGGTCTCTCCATGGCTTTATCTAGTCACTTTAGCACCTTCAGCTCATCAGTCAAGCCGTGAGAGCAAAGAGCAGAGGAGGAGAGGAGGAGAGAAGTGACGGTCAGGCCACATAGATAAGCTCCTTAATGACTCAAACCTGGGACTGGCTCACGACTCTGTGGGGGGTGGGGGGCTAGAGTGTGTAAATATATAGCCAATAAAGGCATCTATGTCCTCTGAGTGAACTTAGATGGCAATGCTAATCCCATCTACTCCTGGTAGCTTCTCCAGAGAGAGCGAGTGTGTGTATATGTGAGTGCGGGGTGGGATGTGTTGTGGGAGGTACCGCTGTGGTGATCTGGCCATGATTTGGTTCCGTTCTGCTATTTTTATGTTGGTGTCGAGAGAGAGCTCGCGGGGCTGCCGGCGGCAGTGTCAGCAGCAGCATCATACCTGCTTTTTGTCCTTGGTCCCGGCCCGGGTCATTTTTAAACAGCCGCAGCGTTGGACTGATGGCCGATCTTCCCCACGCTGTAATTTAGAACCCAATTTCACAGGCGGCTGCTTCCACTGCTGGGAGAGAGCCTTCCGGAAGCTGAATTACCCATCCTCCAAGCCCTCGACTTCAAGGCCTCTGCATTGTGATGCTCTTTCTCTCCCTCTCTTTTGCCCCTTGTTTTTCTCCTTTCTATCTCTCCCTCTCTCTCTTTCTCTCTCTCTCTCTCTCTCTCTGGGTTTGCATGTTCACCATTAATTACTGGAACAAGGCAGCATTCCCGAACTGCACGGAGGCTTAGGGGAGAATAGTTAAGGCAGCGGAGCATGAACAATGAGTGGATAGAATATTGTTCGGCTCTGGAGCTGCTACTGTGCACAAGGCCTTGTACTTAATTCCATTCGGTGCGGCATCTCAATGCTACGGTACAATACAAAACATCTCCAGGTGCAGAGGCCTGTGGGGAGGAGATAATAAGTCAAGTTTGATGGCCATGCTGCAAAGCCAAGGGACTGCAATCTCTCTCTGTGACATCTCATGATAAGAGCAAAAACTGCAGCATTGTCTTTCTTAAGAAAGAGGTAAGGAAAACAACATCTGCCCATATTTTCAAAGCAGTTGGCTTCAGGCGTTGTACAAGTTCAGTCCAATGGCTGAATCAGATCCATTGAGTGTGATGCACTTGAATAGTGTTTTGTCAAGCTGCAAGGGAGTTATACTGGCTTAACAGTGTCTGCTGCTCTGTAATGGCACCTTACCAGACTCTTCCCAGGGCTTGAGAAGAGGCTGTGATGGCCTCTACTAAGGACCTCTTCTCCACATTCATCAGGGCGTGCATGGCTGCAGCTCGCCCGTAGACAACTCCAAGGCTAATTGAGTGGCGGCACTGGAGGTTAGCGCTGAACACAAACACTAGGCAAATAATGGCTCCTGGCAGGAAATCTATGGCTGGGATCCAGAGAGGAGAGGGCAGAGTGGAGGAGAGGAGGACATCGGCATGGACCGAAGCAGCAGCGTGGAACCACACATTCCACACAGGAATTCTGAATGGAATGCTGAGTGAATGCACAGTGGTGGAAATGCGCTGCCAACGGAGAGAGAGGCAACCTAGACAGCGTGCTTCTGAGAGCATGGATTTCTGTCCTGGCCCATGTCTGCAGCTGATAGCTGCACCTTCATTTAACTTGAAGATCATTCAGATGAACGTGAGGAACACCTAAAGAGTACTCCACCACCACCCCTCCCACCCCCCGCCCTGCTTTATGATGCTCTGTTTCAGTGCAAGTCAGGTTGGGGTGGGTGGTTTAGCCTCCGCTAAAGCACCTGAATTTCATGTCATCCACTCTCTCTAAGCCATTTGACACGAGGAAAGTCATTACCGCTGATTTCCCACGGAAGATATATGGTATGTCTAAAAAAAAAACGTACAAAAGTGAAAAAGGTAGATCAGCAGAGTTGGTTGCTTGCTGTTGCGTTGGCTGATGATTTTTCTTTTCCCCATCTTAACGTGTGTGTGTGTGTGTGTGTGTGTGTGTGTGCGTGCGTAATGGTGCTGAGAGTGGTGCATTAGTGAGGAGTGAAGCGGCGTTTTGATTTACGGACGGCCCGTTGCCGAATCGGAGCAGACTTCCATGAAGGCAACTAATGAGAGTAGCAGGCCTAATGAAAATGAGATGAGACGCTTCGTGCACATTAAATTAATTATCTTATGAATTCACACCACGCAGACAAACATACACGCACACACACGCGCAAACATTTCGAATGAGTAATTTTACAATTTCTCTCACAGTTTAAGCTTCATAACGATTAGAACCAATAATCTGAATGTGCATTTTCACTGGTATGGTATAAATAAGGTCCCTTGCTGTGTGTGTGAATCTGTATGTGTGTGTGTGTGTGTGTGTGTGTGTGTGTGTGTGTGTGGGGTGTCCACATCTTAGATTTAAAGTCGTGTCTGATTGTGTGGCAGAATTGATGTGGAAGGGATCACTGTCTCTAGCTGGTCATGTCCTTCTGCATCCCCCAAAAAGCTGTTTTGTGGCTAATAGGCATGCAAGTTTACACAGCCTGTGTCAGTGGGACAGCAGTGAACAGTTGTCCCGATGCCCAGGGCCGTCATTCTGGCCTCATGAAAAGCCTGGCATCAGCACATCCTACCTCTGCACATACCCAAAGGCCAATGCATTTTGTTGTAAAATCTTTTCAATTACCCCCAAATAACATCACACCGTGCTCCAGTGGGAAGTATTGACAAAAACACACTACACTCTCACACACATACAGACAATCTGTGTCTGAAAGTTAAGACAGTTGGTGTCTATAATTCAAGAGAACAGAAGGGAAGGTTCACATTCTGATGATGCTGAAATTGTTGTTGGGCTTCACCGATTCCACAATGCTTACTGGCTCATTTCTGCCTATTTGAACTTAAAGGCCCACTATGCAACATTTTTCATTTAATTAATCCGTTTCATACGGTTTAGGATGCTAAAATTAGTCATTACACAGCGAACGAACGGTGTAGAATGTGCCACTGTGGCCTATAGCGGTAGATACAGCACCTGCAATGTTCAGCAGCGCGGACCGCCTCCAATAGAATGCAATGCAATGCAATGCAATACAATGCAATACAGCGGTCTTTAGAGGGAACTTGTGAGAGAAAAAAACAGAACGTTGCTTAGCCCTTCTTTAAAGGAGCTCTCCTAGTTCTTAACCACACACACAAACCTGATTCTAGTTTTATCTGATTCTATTTTTTTTTGTTTAAGGGGAGTTTTTTTGTGGTCTATTCCAGGGTTACATTTGAAATTATTACCAACTGTAAAAAAAATCAAACAGGGAAGACTGGGATATCCTCTCACCTGATGATGTGTACAATGGTTTTCCTTCAACTAAAAAATAATGACCAATTTCTGACCCAGTTGTTACACAATACAAAATGACTTTGTATTTTGTAAAGAAGTTTGTGTAACAAAGATAATGGACTTTTTGATAATGACTTAACTGATACTCTGGATGGCAACAAATCCTTGGCACTAAACATTTACACAACTTGCACTGATCAAAATCAGTCTAGCCTGATTACATGTCTCACTGGCATTCAAAAGTCATAATCATGTTTGTATCATCGTGTCAAATGTCATGCCACGTGAGCGCCTCCCTGGGACAGCTGTTGGAGAGCAGCACGTGAATTAGCATACTAGCATGTTTCCTAAATAACACACAGTGTGCGGCAGCCAAAACTGCTGTGGGTAGCTCATTGTTCCGCCCGCAGCTACGAGACCTGATTTCCATATGAATGCTTATGAGAGGGCAATGTTCCATGGCATATAAGGCCATTAAATGCAGACAAGCTCACTTCCCAGCCAATGCCCAGACGTGGTGGGGGTTCCTCTCCAAACACAAAAGCTCGGTGAGAGGTACATTGTTTGGTGGAGTGGCGGCAGCCCACAAAAGCGGCCAGAGCAGTGGAAGGAGGCAAGAACATGCGGCGGACGGGAACGCATGGACGACCTGGTGAAGTTCCATCTGAAATGATTGATAGGAGGAATTACAGGATATCAGGAGCAGAGGAAATGAGTGTGCTATGAGACAGGGGAATAAAGCCAATTCCCCCCAGCACGGCCGACCATCATTTAGGTGAGCTGAGGCGCCTGGCTGATAAGAGAGAAAAAGAGAAAAGTTCCCGGGGAAAATGAGCAGCTCTGTGGTGGTCCCAGGCAGCACAGCTCAGAGTGAAACGCAGTGAGGGCCTCTTGTTGACCTGTGCCAAAAGTGAGGGACTGTATCTAAACTGGATGTTTTGTGTGTATGTGTGTGTGTGTGTGTGTGTGTGTGTGTAAGAGAGAATGTGTGTGTGTGTGTGTGTGTGAGTGTGAGTGAGAGACAGGCTCTGAAGGCCTAGGGACTGGATGAGTGATTGCAGCCGTCCTCTCCTGAGGCAGGTAAGACTCCTATCAGCAGGTAATGAGGCTACGGATGGGAATCTGCCATTAATTTGGCTGCAGCACAATCACACACAGAGGAGCCACACACTAAGCTTTGCTCCACACACAGGGGAAAGGGAAAGAGGAGGAGGAGGAAGAGGAAGAGGAGGAAGAGGAGGAGCACATGGATGCACAGATCTGGGACGACACAGCGAGTGAAGGAAAACGGTACCGAGGGATAGATCGCAATAAATAACAAACAAATAAAAAGCAAACAAGGAAAACTGAGGGATGAGGCGTTCTTGGAGTGACTTAAGGGCAACGGTGCTCTCTGGTAAAAAGGCATATCTTCAGGGAGGCAGTCCGAAGCACAGTTCATAATGTTTTAATTCAAAATGCTAGTATAATTGCAAAGATAAAACGTGTTGGCTCTACAGTGGCCTCCAGCAGGACGTAGCAAACAATTCAATGCTACATAGCAAACAATTAATTCCATTTCTTTTTACGCGCATGCAGGCTGAATGAGCAAACATGCTTTGGTGTAGAGGGAAAAGCTCATACTAGATACTCAAAAAAAGAAGTTTACGGATCCAGGGTTTCTGCAGGAATCATAGAGATGAATTTACTACCTTTTACTACCTTTTTTACTACCACCAAAATATTTTTTACTACCAACACAACGCAGTCAAAATGTCAAACCACATACCTTGTTATTGTTGAATTTAGGTATCCAAATCCAATGTACCATAGCAAAACTTCAATACTGTCTACCGCCTCATTCTACATGTACATTTCAAACTAGATTTCACAACGCTAAAACTGGCCAATCTTCAAAGACGTGCAATAACACGTAATTTTGCTAGGATACACCACTTTTATTTGCATGGCCCAACAAAAGATAGTTTAGAAACGTCTCTGGGCAATCCCCTGTTGCTTCTTGAATTTGCCGGGAGGGGCAGGAAATACAAATATTTTCATTCTAAGCCTTTTAAATGAGCTTGTAAACAACGCATCCTTCAGATGTACAAATTTGCATAAGCTATTATTGAGCCTCAAATAACAGTTTCTGACGGGCAAAAACTTCTATGACTACTGTATACATGGATTAAAGCATTACAATTGGTAGGAGCAAAGTTATAATAATTAATAATGATTTTTTTTCCACCAAAGTAAATTGTGTAGTTCAACCATAATTAGTGGTGTGTTTTGATTTTGGTGGTAGTAGTATAGTAGGCTACAGTTTATAAAAGCAAAGTTACAGAATGTTATTCGTATAACTTAAATATAAATATAAAACAAAATATAGAGTAAGGTAGGCTACATTTCACCAAACTAAGGGGTGTAATACGACCTTTAAAACATTCCAAAAGCCTTTGGTGATTTTGTTGTCTCTTCACTCTTTGGAATTAAAGTTATTGACATTATCCGTTTGTGTTTTGCACTTTGCAGACAGTCCCTAAGCTTTCTTCTTATGGTATAGACTGGCCATTAGGACAAATGTCGTCCGTATTTCTTTAAATACATTATTATTTGGACGAAAATCCAGTTGTAGCTCCTACCTTACCCGAACACCCGTAAGATTGTTTTGTTTAAGATTTATTGAGCCGCAAAGTTCAAATCTGTCAACGTCTTTCTAACTTCTTACTATTAATAGCCTAATTTCTAACTGTGAGAAATCGGGTGCGAGACCGTGAGACATTAAGAATGAAATTCGTGGCCAATGTATGAGGGTTGAGAGCCTTGATTATAGCCTATTCCAACACTATATTTCATTATTTGTGATTGGGAATTATGGTGCCATAGAATAGCCTATTCACACAGCTACACCAGACCCCGCAGTTTTGAACGTAGGAGTCACTCTTTTGTTTACTGAAGCAACGTATGTAGGCAATTAAGCACCGTTATTAGATCTTTGAGCTTCTACTAGCAAATGAGACATATCATGACAATCCACTGATTGATTTCTAATTAATGTGCGTCACTTTCGTGATTGACCTCTAGCGATTCGGTTGACGGAAATCCATCATAGGACGGAAAACTGCTATATTAAATGCTAGTCTGGAAACATGTTCGCGAATAATGCTTCAATAGCCTCTTTTGAAGCGAATGAATGGTGCTTGTAATCCCATTCCAGGTCACATTGAGGGTCTTCTTACAGACTAAGCAAAATCCTTCTCGGTCGTTTCCCATCACAGGTTTTAGCCATTCTTTAAAAACTGATTTGTCAATCCACGTTTGCGAGAATTTACATCTCCCCATTTCTACTAATAACAAGTGTTACCACTTGCTTCGCTCTAAACTTTGGTATATGTGCGAAAGGCGTTGCCGTCGCTATGGCAACCATTGAATTCTCCCACGGTTGACTCGGTTGACGTCCTGTTTTTATTTATTTAATTATTTTTTTTATTTATTTAGTGTATAGCAAATAGTAGGCTAAATATTGCAGCACTCTTATATTGAGGTGGTGACATTTTTTTTACTACCAAGTCAAATTACATTTACTACGTTTTACTACCTTTCAAGGGCCTTATTTTGAATTTTATTTTTTACTACCTTTTACTACCCCGCGGCAACCCTGGGATCTTTAAGATAAATATAATCAACAGTGGCGTATCATCATGTACCTGAGTGAACACACACAAACGTATACCACATGTACACATCAAGCCTATGTTTCAATACATTCTTAATACTGTATTCTTATTTAATGTTTGGCATCTTAGCAATGCACAGCATACAAATGCTCTGTAGCTAATCTGCTGAGGCCTAATGGGAAAAACGGAAAAGAAAACTAAGGCACAGAACCCAAGCTATCTAAGCGCTCAATTTAAGGCGAAGTAAACAAAGAACTGAAGCCACATTAAGAGGCCTTCCTATTGTAATCAGCCGTATCAATGGCATCGACCAGTGCTTCTGTCCAAGTGTGTTTACAGCAGAGCTTTTGCACCCGTGCCAGCCTGGGATTGCTCCATCCGTCACCTCTCACCTGAGAACAGGCCTGAGAGTGTAGTCTTATTTCCTGATGTCGGAACAAAACAAAGGAGCAGGACAGAACAGCCGCAGCCAGGCATGATGGATTTGTCTGCGACAAGCTTTCATTCTGCCTCGCGCTAACATCCTCTCCAGTCCGGAGCTGGTGTCACAAGTCCTCAGTCTGTGCATGCGCTCCCTCACTCTCTCTTTCTTTGTCTCTCTCTCTCTCTCTCCCTCTCATAGCTTCTCTTATCTTCAGAGGCCTGTTTGTTTTTTCCTTGTGCTTCAAGTGCGGATCAATTC
This sequence comes from Limnothrissa miodon, assembly GCA_017657215.1. Taxonomy (NCBI): domain Eukaryota; kingdom Metazoa; phylum Chordata; class Actinopteri; order Clupeiformes; family Clupeidae; genus Limnothrissa; species Limnothrissa miodon. The sequence goes on along the minus strand of JAGFZM010001022.1, from coordinate 1,098,355 downwards.
GGTGAGTTATGGAATGACAAGGCAGCGCCTTTGAGCCGTCTTTCAAACACCTCTCCGACAGACAACGACACGTCCCACCGAAAATTACCCCCTTCTGATTTATTAAACTGCAGGTACACCCCACACCAACACACACACACACACGACAGCTTTTGAAGACTTTGATAGGAGCGAAGTCATAGGCGTCTCCTCCAAGGAAGTGAACTTTCTCTCAAGTAACCGCCAGTGCAATTCATTTCTCCACAAAGCCCATCTTGGAGGCGGTGGCATTTTCCATTCCAATCTTAGTAAGACACTCAAGACTGTCTAGAGACATTCCCAGTGAGACTACCCTATTTTAGAAAAAACGACTCAAAAAACTCCAATATGCTTCTGAGAATGGACATCGGTCAAAAAGCTGCATGACCTGGTGCCGGTCTACACAAATTCGCACCCTTGGGTGAACGCGCCAGGGCACTGCCGAGGGACAGAGGAGGTTAACCGCACAATCACTGTGACAACTGTACGGCACTTGGCTCTCAATCCATCAGGGCCGGGGTCCGGTGTTGGTGGTGCTGGACATGGCGCTCTACTGACCCTAATCTTACTTCAATACATCTGGACTGGACCCCCAGTACATTTTTCACCACCGTAGACGGCGGGAGTAATGCACGCACCGGCTGAAAAAATATTCCTACATCATGAGATGAATGGAAAAACATGACGGCCCGCAGCACGCAATCGCTCTCTCCGGGAGCGGTGGAAGCCATTACCCTTGCTGGCCTTCCGTCTTTTCTCTCTCTCTCCATCTCTCTCCCTCTCTCTCTCTCTCATTTATGAAAATTGGACTCGTTGGTTACACCTGAGCTCTGCTGCCAACGCAAGCGACTCAGGGACTCAGCACTACTCAGCACTGCTCTGAAAAGTTGCTAAATTTAGAGATTAACTTTGTGGGCTGTCCTTTGTGCGGAGCCTCTGGCTGCTTGGCACCTGTGGCGGCGTGACCCATTTCTGTACCCACCTCTGCTGACATACACACACACACACACACACCTTTTGTACTCAGCTCTGGGTAGAGACACTATGAAAAGGACAAGGCTGGCTTCGCCCATGAGTCTCCTGCCTGAGGTGGGGTAGTTTGGTGGGGGAGAGGGGGGCAGAGGCAGGGGCAGCAGCGGTCAGAGTAGTGATGTATTGCACAGCTTGCCAGGCTGTCCCATCCCAGCTCCGCTCATTGCTGGGCCACACTCAGCCAAACATTCGCCCTCAGGCTCCAACACCTGGATGGATGCGAGTGTGACCGGCTACTCTGGTCCTTGTCTGCATCAACACACACGCATGCACACACATGCGCGCACACACACTTCATTTTTCACTGCCTATGTAATCACTTGAGAACTCCTCTTTAGTTAACAGACAGTAATCAACCAAAGCCTCCATTTTATGCTTTATATGACTTAAACCATCATGCTTTATGCTAACGACAGCCATTAGTCCCTAACAAAGAAGGACTGGGATAAAATAATTCACAAACGTAAATGGATATGTACAAGGCAATATAACTGGAGCAAAATAGCATATAAGGTCAGATGACTGGAACAGGTAACACTAAATAAAAATCTGTGCAGTTGTCGTCTCTGGCCACGACCCACATGAGACCCTAAGCAGATGAGAGCAGCACTGGCCACTGGGGCACGGGCCACACTCTCCACACTGTATAATCGTCACTCTTGTCAGGGTGGTCAGATGAAAAATGACGGCTGAATCCGCAAATTTATTAACGCCGGCAGAGTTTATGCCACTGGAGATTATGTCCACTATCCCTCATTTTTCCACAGCGCTCCGGCACGGGCAGAAATTCAATTTACCCACACCGCCGAGCTCCACAGCCGCAGCACACACACGCCCAGAACATGCTGGGAAGTCATCAGATGGTCAGATAAGACATGGCTCATGAATATGAAATCATTTCATTATGCAAGAGGGAAGCGTGGGTCTCCATCATGTTTCTACCAGCAACCCATTGGGGGGGGGGGGGGGGCTGGGGGGGCTGGGGATCATGTCATAAGAACTACATGCATCTCTGCAGTGGAAATGCACCAGGTCCAGACAGCATTCAGCATGTATATAATTATGGGGATCATCTAACAGAAGTCTCAGTTTCCAGTATGTGGTGTAATTAAACTCTCTCTATGCAACAGCAACACAAGGTTAAGGGGAAAAACAATAAATAGTAATTGAATAATACAGTAACATACTGTAGGTTGTAATGTGTATGACGAGATCTCCATGAAATTGTGTATATTATGCATGTGTATTCCTTTTTACATCAAGCCTTTTTTCACCACATTTTGTCAAGTATTTTTTATTGAGATTTACTTGTTACATACATGTACATACATGTTACATACATGTATTTAACATGTATTCAGTGTCCCTTCTGTAGAGAATTGCCCACTAACAGGCCAAGTGCGAACAGGCATGCTTTAGAAAATCTGTGTGTCCACTGGTGTCCACAGAGTTGTTTGAAACAGAGGAGTTTCAAAAGTGACTCAATTGGCATTTTGATTAAATGACAACTGCGATCCCACCATAAACTTGAGTGTGTGTGTGTTATGCCAATGGTGTCTGAAACCACTGCTGAAATTGTGCAAAATGTCCAATGACTAAGGGATCTGTCCTGGAAATTAAAGGTATAGTTCGTTTTTTAACAAATTGAGCCCCTTTCACAGGTTGTCTACAATGCAATAGTGTTCGCTTACCACTCGGTGAGTAGCACTTTTTTTTTTTTTTTATTGTGTTTTGAGGACATAACAATTGCCCAATACTAGCCATTTTGAAACGGGCAGAGGCGATTCTACATTTCCCAAATGGGAGCGATCCTCAAAATTTCAGTGTCAACTAATTTGTTGCATTTTAGGCAACCCGTGGAAGGGGCTCAAAGTGTTAAATATTTAAAGGCCCAATATGCAACATTTTTCATTTAATTAATCCGTTTCATACTGTTTAGGATGCTAAAATTAGTCATTACACGGCAAACGAACGGTGTAGAATGCGCCACCGTGGCCAATAGCGGTAGATACAGCACTTGCAATGTTCAGCAGCGTGGACCGCCTCCAATAGAATGCAGTGCAATACAATGCAATACAGCGGGCTTTAGAGGGAGCTCGTGAGAGAGAAAAACAGAATGTCGCTTAGTGCCGATTTAAATCAAGACCTTCAAAGATAAAATTCCTCAATATTGCTTTGTAAATGAACTGGTTGTGATGTGTGATCTGTAAATGAAGTTATGATGTCTAAACTGACTATGGCCCAACATTCATTCACTCACCATCCATTCTGAAATGATGATGTCCACCTTCTCCACTGGCAGCGTCACCTCCTCTATTCTGCCTTTAATTAGTGTGATGGTGTCATCCAGGTGGTTGGATCTAGGGTGGGGATAAAGCCATACACAAACTCATGAGCCACAAAAAAAAAAAACTTGCATAGAATTGAACAGTTTTACCCCAAAAACTATTGTCTAAAATGGAAGACGGACGAGTGAGACTGACACAGCCTGAAAATGGTGTTTCATGTGTCCTAATAAACAGACATACAAACTACTGTAAACACTGAGACGTTTCTGAGATTGAGATCTTAATGGGCAGCACTGGATCCACTCTTTCTCATAATGGAAATGGAAGTGAGCTTATTTCAGCTACTAACTCATCCACCTTATAGTAGACACCAGGAATACTGGAAACACCAAGACTCTCCTGGAGAAACACCAACTCAACACCAATTTCAATTGTGCATGTGTGTGTGTGTGTGCGTATGTGACAGACACCCAACTTTAAACAATCTTCCCTTCTTTTGACCAGCCGCCTCTGAGAATCAATCTCTGTGAATACTCCATTACCATGACAGCTAATGTTAGTGGGGACAGAATGATTACTCACGACGGTGCGGCGCGCTTCTGCCCGGCCGATCCTTATCTGTGCCCCTCCTCACTATCACACTCTCCCAGAGGCCCACAGTGGTGCTCATGCTCCCCCCACTACAACCCCCCACTCCCCCTCTCACGACCGTCTTAGTGAGGGGGGGAACGCTGTAATCTCATTACAGGGGTAATTTAGAGGACAATGTCAGATACAGCAGAGAATGAGGGAAAGAGAAAAAGAGAGAAAGAAAGAAAGAATGAATTAAAGACAGAAAAAAAGAAAGAGAGAGGGAGAGAGGACTATATATACACTGGAACCCTACAGTCTAGCTCTCTCCCTCTCCTGGTGTCATATCCCTAGAGACAGATTCAGCAAGCCAGACTACAGAGGTTCACAGGCATTACAGACTGCAGAGATTAACAAACCACTCAAACCTCTTCCCCTTGTTTTCATTGTACAGGCTTTCAACCTTAGAGAAATGCTCCACTGCCAGGTCTAAGATTACTTCGAGAGGATGCAGATTTAAAGCTAAACAATTAATCACTGAAGTAGCAACGAAGCCTAAATTAACTCAGTCAATAAAATCAGTGGACACACACTAACTCACGGTGAAACGCAAATGAACTGTTCTCGGATCCCTGAGAGAACAATGCAGTAGGCGAACACGTGCACGCACACACACACACACACACACTGTGGGGAGGTGTTCCTGCAGGCTGCGTGCGCGTGTGTGTTTGTGAGTATGTGTGAATGAGGGAGGGAGAGAGAGAAAGAGAAAGAGAGAGAGAAAGAGGGTGAGAAGACACAGCGACGAGCACTACATACTTAAACCAGAGCAAACACTGGGGGACGTGAGGCGTGAGCCACACCAACCGTAGGGCCGAGCGTCTCCCGCGGCGAGCCGCTGGACTGTAAAATTAAAGCCGTTTCCCTGCACTCTCCCGGCCCAGCATGCACCTCCACCGAGGGATGCCTCACACTATCATGACCGTGGAACCACGGCAGCACCACAACCAACCGAGAGACGGAGGTGGAGGTGACCATCGCCCAATGTAAATGACACCCATTCCAGTCTTATGGCAAATGAGATGAGTGCTAATAACGTAGAGGTAGAGGATGAAGGCGGCATGAAAAGAACGCCATAAAAACCCACGGGGGATTGGGCTTCTAGAAGGCAGCGACGGTCCACAGCGTAGGGCTTAAATTACGAGTGTCACGAGTCCAGCCTCACAACGGCGGATTTACTGGAGTTGTGCGGCGGAAACAAATAAAAAGGGCACTAGAGGTCAGCCAGTGCTCCACACTGAGACACTGAAGCCTTCCTCCCAGGACGTGAGCGATCCTCGAGCATCCGCCCTCAACCCAGGGCCAGAGACTCTCTGACCTCTGCAGCTTAGGGAAGATTAGTCTGATAGGGCCGCAAGGTTACGGGGTACATTACAGATAACGCATGTACCCAACCACTCATGGCTATGGACAAGGGAATGACGGATTGTGAATTGAATGTAATTCAATAAATAGATCAATGTCCAGTTGGGATATCAGACAGACAAACAGGCATGAGACAACCTAATTATCATATCCACACCAGAGAGCGATGAACCTTCACCTTACAGCCTCAACAAGAACAAGCTTTTTGGACATGCTTAACAGGGTTTTGGAGATCAAAGGTGAAAAATGATTCTACTGGGTGATTGTACACTGATTAACACACGGTGGCGCAACTTAAGATTCAGCACTGACTTCTGCAAACTAACCTTACAATGTCCATGGCTTGGTAGATGATTTCTGACTGGTCGACCCCGATGACCTTCTTGGCACCAGACCTGGCTGCGAACATAGAGAGAATCCCAGTGCCACAGCCGACATCCAGCACCACCTGAAGACCAGATGGGAGGAGGAGGAGAGAAGTGAGAGAGGGGACCTCACTGCCAACTAGAGGAGTGAATGCATAATCCAGATTTGCCAGGTTGTCCTTGCCCCCCTAAACACCCCCTTCCCCACCCCCCATAAGGGAGCGGGCGCATTTATCATGCTGACATGTTGCATTGGCCCGCTGAGCTCACCCCCATTCGCCAACACCGCTGCCCTGATGGCCAGGATAAGCCTCTAGCTCTCGTCGCCCCAACACGCAATCCCGCACCCCTCTCCGCCCTACCTCAACCTCCGCCCCAGTCCCACTTCAAAATCATGCCCTGGCAGAGGCCTTGTTCACCCCCTCCTATCCCCCAGCCACTCATAACAGCCCTGGAGAAGCCGCCATCAGCATATAACAAATGAGGCCCGTATAGCCTGCTATGTGTCACTGAGTGTGAGTGTGTGTGTGTTGGGGTTTGTGAGTCTGGAGGTGGCGGGGGTGGGGGGGCTCTCCCCTGTTATCAGCTCCGTGCAGTCCACTGGTTAGGTGCTTTTGAAAAACGCTTTGACGTGTAATAAAGTCAGAGGGTTTTAAATCAGCATTGTCATCACATCGTTATCCAGCTTTATCCCCATCTCTTGTTTCCTCTCTCACTCTCTCTCTCTCTCTCTCTCTCTCTCTCTCTCTCTCTTCCCCCCAGAGAGTGTAGCCATGCCATCGTAGTTCTGCACTCAAACGCCCAAATAAGAGAGAGGAGAGGGGGCAGACTTAGAGGACCCTGAGGAAGGGAAAAGGGTTCCTCCAGGCCCTTGGTATGCACTTACTTTGTCCTTGAAGACGTCCTTATTCAGGTACATGAAGTCCCGGTAGCTCTCAGTGCGCACCTTGTCCTATGTGGACAGAGTCAAGAGGAGGTGTGTGTGGGGGTTGGTGTTGGAGGGAGGGAGACAACAGCAATGGTGTTATAAATAATTACACTGTCATATCCATTTTTTCCATTAAAAAGATGGAACACATGTCTATCTGGAAGAGGGATTGTTACCGAGAGATCAATGAATCAGGACAAGTGATTATGCCCAAAGCAGTCTACAATTTCGTACACAAGCATAAACCAGTGGATTGATTCAATATGGAGAAGGTGTGAGGAGTTAAAAATTTGAAGTAAAGTGTTAACTAACAAAAACACAGTGTTAACTACATTAAAACAGAATATGATAGAACATCCCAAACCTTAGTCCAAACTACTATAATATTCAAGAGTTAGTAGTGACAGAACAGTCCTGAACAAAGAGATCATGGAGATGTAGAAAATTGCTGATGGATAAACAACTGTAAATAGATTTTGTATGCTTAAAAAAAAATTCCACTTTGAAAGTCGTTTTTTTTTTAAATATCCATTTGAAGTGATCAAAGCAGAGGCTGTTTAGGGTCTGTTTAGGGTCCCATAGATAAGTGAATGAAAAAAAAAGGATCATTAAACATTAATTGTGAAAGGAGGAGAAAAGTAAGCATAATGGGGTAAACTTGTGAAAAGCCCCAGTCACTTGCTGCGGAATGTGACCAACAAACTGGACTTGGATAGTGAGGGGTCAGGAGGGAAGGAACGGGTTAAGAAAAGTGTGACGCTTTCAATTTCTATACATCCACAGACGTACATGTCGACGTACACAGTTGTGGATTTTATGGGCCCCATTAAATGGTCGTCAGCAGCTTCCTGCGCCAACAGCTCACGTCTCCTTTGGGGGGTGATGGGAGTTTGAGGTCTGACGCAAACAGAGTATTAACACACGCAGTGCACTGTGCTCCAATCACGATCGCAGCCCGCAGCACATACTGCAGTGAAAGAGGTGTGTATGTGCACGTATGTATGTGTGTGTGTGTGAATGTGTGAGTGTGTGTGTGCTGGGAGGAGGGGGTAAAAGTCTTTGATCACTCAGTCCTCCTCACTTCCAATACAATGTGAATGTTCACGCTTTTTCAAAGCCATCCCTTTCATAAACTAAGTAGTAGGTACTTCCAATGCATTTCTAAGATCCACAGAGCAGGGGTGAATTAGAACCTTCCTAACACTGTCCAGAGGTGGCTGGTCGTGGGCAGGTGAGGTGAGGGAGTGGAAGGGGAAACAGACGCACCTTGAGCATCTCCTCGTGAATGCTGAAGTGTCCGTAGGAGCTGAAGTAGGCTTCGTCCTCGTCCTCCCTCAGCTCAGCAACAACACCGCCCGCCGAAGGGCCACGGCTGGTGTCTGCGTTCAGGACCAAGCCCTGGGCCAGGAGTCTGCCCCCCACCCCCACCCACACACACACACACACACAGACCCACACACACAGTCACGACACACAGCCTGGACACACTTTATGGCACCCCCACCCATTCACTCTCAGTTGCTGCAGTGGAATTTTACCCCCGCCTCAACTTTTCCACCGTCCTCTCCTACTTTTCTGCATTGATCTGTAAGCCAAGACTCTATACTACCCTCTGCTGGTAAAGAGGCAAAACAACCTCAGAAGATTTAAGGCATTACCTACCAGGTGGGCTAGTAATACTTTGCAACCTACCATGAGATTAGTGCCTTGCACCAGTTGACACATGGAGGGTTTATTTTCAGAAGCATTACTACATTTAATTGATTACTGCACCAGAATGTATGATCCAATGTCATGTAAGCCTTGAAAATAATTTTCCACTAGTCTTAGTACATTTTGTAACTAGAGAATAGTATAGCTTCAATTAGAAAATAGTAAGATCAAAGTGTCAAGCACAAACTTTTAATAATCTGCTAGTCCCCTATCACACATATGTATAAAAAATGCTAAATGTAATGGGGAGTGTGGGATAGGTCTACACGAGCATGCTTCGTCCCAGATATAGACCTAGAAAGTCTTACTTGAGTTTGTGCAGATCCTCCATGGCTCTGGCCAGCGCTTCCTCTGAGCGCAGAGCTCTCTCCTCTGCCTGCTGCGCTCTTCGCAACAGGTCTGAAACCTGACCCCCACAAGACTGGCCCAACACCGTTGCATCAACACCACACACTTCCTCCAGGTCTGAAATAGACAGAGGCAATACACACAATGGAGAGATGTGGAAGGGCTGCCCAGCAAAAATATTGGGAGTTGTGTCTAGAGGCAAAGCCAAGTGCATTATGGTCATATTATCAAAGTGTCTGTACATACCAATCTGGAGTAAAGGATCATCAGGGACAACAGGCTGCATGTAATCGTCACTGTCCCATGGAAAGGTGCCATTGTCTGAAGTCTGCAATAACTGTTCAGCAGTGCACTTCTGCAGGAAGACAATAGTTTAAAACACTTACAAAGCATTCAAAGTAAAAGCAGTTGTTATGGTCATCCACGTTCGATATGATCACCACGTCATAAGTTCCTTCACCTTACCTCTGATCTTATGTAGTTGATCATCTTAATGTAGCCATAGTCATCCAGCCCTGCCAATTGACACTCATGATATTAATGTGATAATGATATTGCCAATCAGTATCAAAGAGGCCATAGAACAGAAACATTACTTACTGAATTTCTTCACCAATTCTGGAATGTTTGCACCATGTTCAGATAAGCAATGTTGCAAACAGCCTGCTAAGGAATTCATTGACCTAATGGACAAATGTGAAAGTTATTTTCAACTTAATTTCTTGTTTTTAAAAATACGTGAACGTGACTATGATATGGTGCTAATCCAAACACATCCTTTTCTCCTACAACAATAACACTGAGAAAACACAACCGACAGTGACAGCCAGCCCTAATAAACAATGGCACAAACGTTGACAACTCAGCTGTCGTCAAAACGCACCTGTCACAAAATAAGCAAACCACTGAGGTATCGGAGTTCTCCTCCATCCACTCCCATTGCTCATCATCATCACTGTCTGACAGATCAGGTACATCTTCTCCGGCTCCTCCTTCGTGGTCTGCGGTACAGAGCAAAGCAACATCTTTCAGCCGTTCACCAATAGAGAGATGTATTTATAAACTTCAGCACCAACCAACTACTGTGAGAGACATGACTAGAGTCTAACTTTTTCCCTTTTCATATGCATTGAGCCTGATAACTTGGTGAACCTTACGCGAGCATCACCGGAGCGAAGCATAAACATAACGTGATGAAATCCTAAATGGCGATGACTTCTGTTTACCAATCTCATATAAAATATAGCTAGGTGAAATACAAACTCTTTAATTTTAAATGTGTCACCAACTTACTTATTTCACGTGTATCTGTGTATTCCGCCATGCTGCCTGCTTGGGTTCGCTGGGTAAAATGTTGCTTCCGGGTCATGTAGGTTTGCATTAGTTCAAACTATAACCATCAGAGGGCACTGTTGAAACAAGAACTCAAGTACACTCTAAGAACTTCCGAGCCTTGTATTTTATTTTAGATGTCATGTGAGAATGTTATAGCGAGAAACAGACCTCTGATTCGTCTAGTTCCGCCCTGTTTCCTGACTAAATGTGTTAAATAAGTTACTTCAGTCTTTGAATACTTTCTTTTAATTTAAATGACCACACTAATTCTGAACTTCCTTGTGGACATACATAAGTGAAGCATTGCCTTTTGGCGTCATCGTGTGGTCAGATTTAGTAACTAACTGAGGTTTGGTGGTGTTGATTTGTTATGGGATAATTTTTTGTGTTATATCAAAAGACTGAAAAAAATACCGAAATAAAGCTTAGATATTCATCAGCCCATATGAACAATTTCTAAGGAGAAAAAAAGTAAATTTATGATTTGTAGAAGTTATCGTGAGCAAAGAACATGCACAATGCTGTCCCACAGACGAAGTAGGCCTAAAGCTATTATGTAAAAAAACAAATACATGTAGGCTACTGTTAGTATTGTATAGCCTAAGTCTAATGAGATCACAACAGGGGAAACATTGATCAAGAGAGGTTACCTTCAGCCTAGCTTTTAGCTGTGACTTGGATGAAGATCAGAACACATTTTATGACCAATTATACCAATCATAAAAGTATTATGATTTGTATGATCATAAAATGGCATTAATTTACAAAACAGTTTACGTTGCGCATGGTGCCTGTAACAGCACTGAAGGCCACTAGGGTGTAAACCTATTTTCTTCATTTTTTACAAAAATGTTTACAAAACAACTTTTTTAAATCTGTGTACTACAATTTGTTACATTGTTCCATAAGGCTACTTTAAGAGAAATCTAGCAAGGTAACAAGGTCAACAATACAAACACCACAAACATTGTCTTGTTAAATGTCTATGCATTCACTCACAGATGATAAACTCAATTGTAATTCCTCTGCCACATAGATGGAAAAAATAGCTCCATAGTTTAAAACCTTAACTCTAGGGGAAAGGTTAAAGTAAATGAGTAGCTGAGCAGTATCAGCATAATCTCTTTCTGTGCAATTCCCATTCATCTTTAATTCAACAATTTTGAAGCGTGCAAAAATCGGTAGCCTAGGGTTTAGAAGCAGGTTGATACTTCTCATTAACTCTGTTCTTAACAACACTGGACTGGGTAAGGAGGAATCATTGCTACCACTGCATTGATACATTTATACATTAATATATTAATAATTTACAAATTCTTACATGGTTTTACTAGATTTGCTTAAATCTGTCTCAATTTAATCCTACCTTGCTTATTCCAGAGAGCTTCACTCATCTAAAAAGCATCTGTCAACTGACACAAAAGGTCCCAATCAAGACTTTACTTTTATGGTACCCAGCGATGGAATGAAGTGGATACAGTAATACATTCTTTTGATAGGTTTTTTTTTTTTTTTTTTGTATGGGCATGACTCATGTAGGTATTCTGGTATTTTGTTATGTCTAGAGTCTGCATGATACAACATGGATTGAGCCAAATTTGTAATAAATTATTAACTAGTTATTATTGTTAAACATTTTTTAATATTGCATAGCATATAGCATTTTGCCATATCTAGCATCAGCATTATGGGGCAAGGGTATGGCTAAGTCACTAAAGTCATCCTAAATACTAACTTGTATGCATCACAATAAAATACCCATGGACTCCATTCTATTCAATTCCTTTTTTTGTCTGTGTAACGGTATTGTCTGGATTGCTTTGGATAAAAAATCTTCTAACAAAAACCCATAAACACAAACATATTTATATATATCTCAATACCCAATATTTTAAACTGTAAATATGATTTTTGTGATCAACATAGTGTTTAGTTGGCCTATGTCGCTATTCTTTAAAAAGCACATGGAACCATGAAATCACAGTATTGACACAAATAATATTTCTGCATGCAATAACATGTCTTTATTAACCAAATACCAATTTAGCAGATTTAGAGATTACTTTCAATGTATATACAAACTACAGTATGTAAACACGTGAGAAACAAATAATTTAAAATCAGTTACATTCCCTTTTACCAATAAAAAAGTGCATTTGTCAGACCACAGGCACATATTATAAACAGTCTCTTTATTTTACACCTAGTTTCCCAAGATTATATATTGCCTTGTTCTCCAGGATTTCTACTTTCTTCTCTCCCTGGATCAGAGTATTGGCCAACATAGACCTAGTCACAGATGTGATGGGAATGGACATTGCTGTTGGAAACACACTGGAGAATGCACCAAGGAACTTCCTTGCCATCCATTCTGTCGGTCGGCTCTCTTCTCTGTTCACCAGGAGAACTCTGTGGGTAATTAACAAAATTATTAGCCAGTATGGGAGAGAGTCCAACATGGCATAAAATACTGGCATGTATAATCAAATTCATGTAATACTATAACTATTATATGAACTTATATATACCACTTAATATTACTAGGGACCCCAATAAGTCAATTGCAAAATGCTGTATGCAAACAATACACGTTAAAAAATGAGTGTTTTTTGGCTTTACATTTTCTTGACCTAAACACAGCTTGCTAACTACTGTTTCTTGTGGTGAACATAATCTCTGCTCTCTTCTCAGGTAATATAAGGTCCAAGCAAGTCACAACACAGAAATCATTTTCTACCCATGCTAGATAAAATCTAAGACAGCCAGTCCATGTTAATCTAGAAAGGACTGACAGAGACAGATATTAAGAGGACGCTTACTCCAGGCAGTACATGTGTGATTTACATTTGGGGAAGACTTTTGTTTTTCTTTCATGACTCCATCATTTCAAAAATGCAAAAAAGGTTGAGCACCACTACTTCAGGACAGGTCATAAATACTGTAGATGAGTTAATATTTAATGGAGCAAAGGTGTGAACATACGCAGGGCGATAGATGGAATAGCGCTCAAAGGCCAGTGGCTCGATATCAGCCTCAACTTGTCCCTGAAAAAAAAAGAAAAAGTTATTTTTTTTTCCTACAGACATGCATCCATCTTTGCCAGACTCTGGCTTAAATTTGAAATACTTGTGTTGTTATTTCCAAACAGCAAATAGCATCCCTCTATAATACACACAAATCATAAGGCTAGTCTGTGACAAACAATAAACATTTTAGAATGTAATGTAATTAAACAACAAATAACATGATGGATGCCTACGTTATTTTGAAGCGAAACTGAACCAGAAACACACCTTAACTTTAAGATACAGGAAGCCACTGTTTTTGTCTGCACCTTTGGATGACTCAAGATTGAAATGAGTGCAACCTCCTGCCTTGGCGAGCTCTGCTGATTTTAGGACGTAGTCATGGTCTACCCGAATAAAACCTTCCTGAAACAAAATTTACACAGTATATTTTACTTTTACGCTGTTTACAGTTATGTGCTCTTTAAAAAAGCAAAACAATGAAATGACACAACTTACCACTCCAGCTTTAGCTCTGGTTGTTCCTAGACAACAATATCCCACATCATGGCCTTGAAACGCAGCAGCATAGTTATCCAATTTCTCAAAGTCAACAACTTCCTGAACCTGTACAAAATTATGAAGTTCTAAAAAATCTATTTATAACCACATATTGCACATATAGTTAGGGGTACACTTTTACTTTACCACATTCTCGTATGCTTTATCTTCAAATGTGAGCCGTCTTCTACCGATGAGTGTTATTTTGGAGAACAGTTTTCTTTCAACAATTTCTTTAAGCAGCTCTTTTCCTGTTTCCCCAGAGGCACCAAGAATAAAACAGCTTTTATTTCCTTCTCGAAAGGTTTCTTCTAATGCATTCAGATCCATGCTGGAAATCAAAGTCAAACGTGGCTGTAACATTCATATATTAAAGGACACACCATTGTATAGTCTTTAACCAAACACCTTTCAACACATGCAAAGGTTCGGATTTTACTGCTTCACTGAATTAGAATCCTTTTGGCTGTTACTAGAGGCAATACACTATGTTAACCCTGTGATAAATGGCTGCTGTGAATTAGGACCATGGTGTGCCTATATTTATAGACTTAGCCTACTGTAATAGTATCATATTAAACTGATAGTGACGTTAAGATGTCGTTCTGGCGCTGCCATGTAATAATGACTCAGCAAACCCACAGACTCACTCTCATGACGTGTTTAGGCTGTCGTCATTTTTTGCAAACAAAGAACGATAATCACGTTCAAGTTCATACCGGACGCATATTTCAATATCTTTATATTTTGTTCTTACATCGCTTGCATGCAGCTGCTATCGGCAACGTGCTTACCCTGAGAAGTCAGTAGACTCCGTATTTTCTAAGATCTGCAAGGAAACGGCAAGTAAAACCACTAAAAGAGCTATAAAACACGAAACTCTACCACTAAAACTCTCAAGCAATATCATAGCCTCTAATTACATAGCGAATGACAAACATGAGATAAGGATAACAGTAACTCCCATCCTACATCATCATCCCATTTCCTGTTTAGTCCAGTAGTCCATATTTGAGCATGCGCAAAAGGCCACAACCAGTTTGTCTATTTTCACCATATTATACCTTATTACACCTGTTGATATACTGGCAAATAGAATGAATTTAGGCATGTAGAGGTGGTCAAGAAGATAGTTTGTTGAAGTGCAAAGGTATACATAATAAAGTTCACAACATTTTCAGGTTTTAGTGACAAGTAGCCTTGTTGTGAGTTGCTGTGTTGTGCTGTATCAAAATTGCATGTTTTCTACAATATTAAGTATATTATTACTGCAGTATTGCACCAGTAAATGTAACATGTTGGACACAAACAATAAAAGGCATAAAAGGGCGCAATAAAAGAAAATACTGCCCTTATACCACCTCATGCTCATCTAGAGACTCCCACTCTCTCACTCTGACTCAGTAACGAGAGCCTTATTCACTCTTTCCATCATCTACTCCTGTCTGGACTATTTCAGTGCCATCCATCCTGTCGAGTCTGCCCAATGAAGGCCTAGATGTCCAAAACTCTGCTGCAAGGGTCCTACAGGAAACTATAACACCTCCATCCTCAAACAACTTCGCAGTTCTCCTCCTCATCTGTAGCAGATTTAGGCCTACGTTTTTGAAACCACTGTCATGTTACTAGAATTGCCATAGCAGTTTTCTTGACCATGTACGTCAATACACCTCTTCAGAGTCTTGTTGGGAAATTTTAACTGTCTGTCAGTAATACCAAGCTTTAGCCTTTGAAAGAAAATTAGCCTGTGAAAGAAAATAATGGCTTAACTTAACTTACATTTGCCATTATAAGGTAACCATCACTTATCTTCATCTCCATCATCTTTAATGTAGCACCTGATCCATTGTGAATCTCATAGTAGTCATGTTCAGTAACCTACTTAACTCGACCTAAGTTGAGTTACTTGACATTCCCGCTGCTAATGTATTTCAGTTCCAAGCTTAACTTCTGCCAGCGCCCGTTTTAAAAGTTCTCTGCTTCTGCCATCAGCACTGACCTATCGCAGCTCAGTGGCCAATCAACGTCACGTGATCGGGGTCACATGTCTGGTGGCGTGGCGTCTGGTGCTAAAGTTACAGTTTTTCTTGACTGGCAAAGGCTTTTTTTTATTTTTCATAGGGAGGAAAATATGAAAAATTTAATAAGGAGGAAAAGAGATTTTATTCTAAAAAAGTCATGGTATGGATCAAAGCTGCTGCTCTCCTGTTATGGTCGTTTAGGTAGCCTGAGTTTACATTTGAATGTATGCTATGTTTTCGCAGAAACAGTCATGAATTTAGTTTTCCTTCCATATTCTGTCTGCAACACCATCTGCCCGTGACCATTTTCCAAGGGCAGATCTAAAATGTAGTACTGCTAACGTAACTTCATAGAGTACTAGGACCCCAATTACACACCATGATCTCACAGAATCTCAAACACTACGTTAGCTTTAGCTAAGGAATTCTGCAACTAATGTTAGGTTAACGTTACCAGCTAATGAGGATGTTTCATTACTGTTTTACGACTAGTGCCATTTTTTAGATTGAATGCTTTGCACTGTGCTTAGTTCTAATAGGTTCATTGCTTTTCAGGATGTAAAAAATGCTATACACCAGGGAACATGATAAAACAGTGTAACATTAAGTTAAAGAAAAGAAAACCTGCTATGGCCCAGTCTGATACAGTAAAATGCCTCATCTGTTTGAGTAAATTACTTGGAAAAGTAGCCACACCAGAGAACTGTGATCACTCATTTTGTCTTCAGTGCATCATGAAATGGTCAAGGGTGAGCTTGACTAACTTATTTAGCATAGGGTGACCTGATTTCCTGAGTCTGAAACCGGGACACTTTGCGCGTGACCGCAATGCTTGTGCACGCACCCGCGTTTCTTTTTTTTTTTTACTAAACATTTACCGTCAGACACAGATTTACAGATGAGTCACACAAATAGCCAGATTTGTGATGGGCAACAGACTCTAGCACGTTTCAGTTTATCTATTTCACTGAGAACACCAAGAAAATTTATATACATCAACATTTACAATACATTCACCCTGCCCTTGTTTAACCTTTGTATTGAACAGTTAAAAATGATTTTGAGAGAAAAAGTAGCTTACAAAGTACAAGTAACACTTACAAAGTAGCAAAACAAATCTAGAAAATTATTCTTCAGATAACTGAGAAGGGAAACATTAATACTGAAGCCTACAACAGACAGTTTTAAATCAGAGTGCTGGCTGGAGTGCGACAGGCACTGAACCTCGCACAGCTGCCTACAATGTAGCCTATGAGTAGCCCACTGAATACCAAGACCGCCGGGACGTCGGCTCAGATTGAAAGATGGTGACGGAAATGAAGCTTAAAGGCCCACTATGCAACATTTTTCATTTAATTAATCCGTTTCATACTGTTTAGGATGCTAAAATTAGTCATTACACGGTGAACGAACGTTGTAGAATGAACGGTGTAGTCTTTAGAGGGAGCTCGTGAGAGAGAAAAACAGAATGTTGCTTAGCCCCTCTTTAAGAAACTCACAACTTGCCTAGGCTATTTCAATTTTGTGTTTTATTGTCATTTTTAATATTGGTAATGGTAATAGTAAAAATCCATCAAAATCGACGGACGGCCTTAAGATTTTTCCGTCATAGCTAAAAAAAATTGTCAACACGACCTATGGTGTCCCGACATACTTTTGTCGGGACATAGGACAGGCCACTCTAAAATTGGGACTGTCCCGGTCAAACCGGGACGTCTGGTCACCCTAATTTAGTATAGCTTAAAATGTAATATCTTAGTTAATTTTTTTTTGTAAAATTTGTAGAACTCCAATACCTGTCCAGTGGACCGAATTATGTTCAATTTTATCTACCAAATGGACTGCCTAGGAGGAAAGGTGGAAAATGTGGTAGGTTGTCAGATTTCTCAGTTGTTTAGATGTTCTGTATGCACCCGTTTTCTGTTGTCAGTAGTAGTGATGTTTTTTTATTATTAGTAGAATGTACTTAGTTCAGATCTTAATTTTAACAACTATCCTGTATGAATGTGTGTCCCCAAAACCTAGAACCTTAGTTTGAAGCATATTGAAGCGTTAATCCTAAATTAAACCTTCATACGAGAGTTGCATTTGTACCAGATTCCACAGAATGAATGTGTCTGCTAAAAGAATTGCTGTTCAGTAACATTATTGTACATTGTGTTTTCCTCTATAAGCCAATGCTTGAAGACACCAAATTCACACACACACACACACACACACAGACAAAGCCATATGTCCGATGCTGTGTGGATAATCATGTCGGTCATGTCAGGGGTATACTTATGAATTATATTGTGTTGTGTGCCTGCTTAGGTGAAAGTTGAGAGGCCATTCAACAACAAAGGAGATGTCTCAGAGGACCTGATTACTTGTGAGAAATGTGGGCGGCCTGACTTTGGACAGTTGTTAATAATGTGCTCAACTTGTGAGACAGGGTAAGCTCATTAATATATGAATACACATTCCCATAAAAGTCTACTCTTGTTATTGTTGTTAAAGTCTATATCTTATGTCATTTTTCATATTCATTCATTTAAATATAATTTTATGCAACTACATATACTACATATTTTACATTATATTTAAACATGACAAAGTCCTTGCTTATTTATAAGTTGCTTAAAAATAATACAATGAAATAATAAAGAAATTATCTAATGTAAACATTTAGCATTCTTTATTGAAGAATATGATGTTCTGTGCATTTTTCGTAGCCTGACACACAAGACTATAACTACAATATAAGACTAAGACCAACAGATCAAGACCAGTAGCGCCATCGTAACAACCCAGCCCGACAGATGATTACAAAGACAGAGCATTGTGACTAGTCCAGTGGTTTCCAAACTTTTTTTGCTTGGCCCCCCTTTGATAGAATTACATATACATATATATATATGTATATACATACACATTTTATTACCGGAGTCCATTGCAGTTTATTTCACACATTGTAGTTAATATAAACCTCAACCCATTAGAAGGGTCAAAAACTGTATTTGCATTCATTAATTCTTCCCAGGGGGCCCGCCCCCCAGTTTGGGAACCACTGGACTAGTCCAACCAAGCCTATGGTAACTAGACGTACCTGCAGGGCAAAACGATTTCCTACTGCTAGGGTGCATCTAGGTTTCTAAGCTACATTATTTGTGGTTAAAAGGATGGAAATCCCTAGCTTTTAACATATAGTTTAGGGCTGGGCAATTTATCGTAAAGTAATCGTAATCGACATTCAGAACCTATAACTGACAATTATTTCAATCACTTTCCCTTTAAAAACTCTACTGCATGTCGAGTCACGTGATCCCGCTCCGTTTTGTTATTCTGCAGAGCAGCTTGTACCAAAGAAAACATTGATGTTCAAAAAATAATCACAGATAGTAGATACTGTGTTTCCTTCAATTTTGTTAAATTCAAGGAATCATTCAAAAATCTCTCAAAATGTTCAATTTATTGAGATTTAGATTTTAGGCCAAATCACCCAGCCCTACTACATTGTTGATCTTGGTTGCCTTTATCTGTTTTATCTGTCTTAATCGGTTTTAAGGAGAATTCACTGTTCTGTTCAATAAATGCAACATATTTCCAAAGTAATTGAGTAATCGTGTAAAATAATCGTGATTTCAATCATGACCAAAATAATCGTGATTATGATTTTTTCCATAATCAAGCAGCCCTAATATAGTTGTTGTTTCTCCCCCTTTTAGGTATCACATTAGTTGTCTTAATCCACCACTGAGTGCAGTTCCAGCGCATGCCTGGATGTGCCACAAGTGTGCAGATAACCCTGGAAGCTTCTCTGATGAGGAAATGGCTGTGAGTCATGAAGAAATTACACATTTATTATCTGATGCTGCTCCAACACAGAGCAGACTTCGTCTGTCCACTCTGACTTCTAGTCCTGGCTTGATGTGTTCAAGACGCAGCAAGCGACTACGTGCACAAGCAAGTAAAGGTTCCTGTCACCAGACTAACAGCCCATTGGTAAGATTTTTTAGTTTTTCCTTAATTGATGGGATAGCAACAAAAGACTTGATGTTTTGACAGTCTGTATACTTATGCAGCATGTTCCCAAATACCTCCTGAAGTCAACCTCACCATGACACAAAAAACAAACCAAGCTCTACCAAGCAGCCCAAAATCGAGATGCATAAGGAAGGTAACCATTTTAATAACTGTTTCAGATTATTAATAACACTAGGCTTGTTTCCTTTGTTCTTAGGCCACACCAATAAAATTAGTTGGTTCTCGGATTCGCCGCTTGAAAAAAATGCAAAATGAAATAAAAATAAAATTGAATTTGAACTCACACAAACATAAAAAACACCGTGGCTGATTGCTATAATACTGAAAAAAAAGCATGCTGCGTTCACGTGATGTCGAAAACCAATCAAATCGCGCCTTTCACTTCAGAGCGCAAGAGACAAGAGACATGATATGAGGAAAGATGCCGATGGATCCTGCTAGGCCAGTCTTTGCAATTATTAGAATATTTTATCAGGAGAGAAAAACATTTGACAAGTACATTGAAATTACAGAGGATGAGAACTTTGCGCAATTGTACTCACTCACGGTGCCGAGAGCAGTCTGCTTGTGCAACTCTGTGGAGGTGAGTTTGATATTTCATTGATTGAGAGGCGAAAAAACCCCATTCAAAGTGTTTCGCCATCAAAATCAATCAATAAATAAATGACTAGCATGTGCCAATACACTCACATCCTCGCGCGCGCACATACGCTTCTCTTTCTCATGCAAAAAAATGGTCTCTTTTCTAGATTCACGTGACAGCACGTTGATGAATATTCATCTCCGTTGCGCTGATCACAAAGTTTTAGTCACTATCTAATTGCTGGTGAATCAATGCGATTTTGACGTTCTAATGCCCTGTGATGAACTGTGATAAAATGAGTTTGAACGTAGGCTACAGCAGCCTAGAAGTAGTCTACATTATATGTCATACCTCAATTCCACAGCCAGCTTGCTTGGTGCTTAGATTCACAAACTCTTAAATAAATGACAAACCGTCAAACCTTTACATAACATAGAATGACAGAATTATGAATTTGTACATTGCCTAAAACTTGCATGACAAAAAGTATGCTGTGAGGTGTGAAAGTTAAGTTTATACAGTAGGCCACATTTAGTTTTTCCTTAACACATGAGTAAATGTCTTTAATGAACATTAACTGTGAATGTGCTAATTTACCTTCAGACCATTTTTTTATTTTTATTTTTATTTCGCTCGCTCGCTCCATATTTTTCCTGAAAAAATCAGAGAACCAACTAATTTTATTGGTGTGGCCTTAACAATAAAGTTCTATTCTCTATTTCTCATGTCACCAGAGAGAAAGCACCATAAGCTGTGTTCATGCAATCACAGAATCAGTCATTAGAATTCATGTCTTTTTAAATTAATTCTGGCGTGTAGTTTTGTTATGTTTATGATTATTGATGTGGAATACCTTTGAAGGCTCCTGGTTCAGATTATTGCAGCCAGTCGACAGCAGGTGGCAGCAAACATCAGTATTGAAACTAAAAATAAAGAGGCCCAAGATTTCAAGATAATGAGTCAGTGCCTTTATTCTTTATTTGTAGATAAAATGCCCTCTTTTAGACTTTGTTGTAGATTATATATATAAATGTATGTGTGTGTGTACCGGTATCTTTTTTTTTTATGGAGAACAAAAATTGAAGAGTTACATTTATTTAAATAAAATGTGAGCTATATACAAAAAAAAAAACTATTTGTTTTGTAAATAAAATGATGAATAAAGCATTAAAACACATGCTATGAATGTACCAAGGAAAGGGTTACTGTTTTATGTGCTAGCCCCACCCCTTGAACCAAGCAGGAAGACAGAACTGAAACTAAGTGCAATTTGTCTGATACAGGAAGTAACTCACACCGGCAATCAGTTTTATCAAAATGCCACCTTCAAATGGTAAGTGCTACTCATGCTTAATCTGGTAAATGTCTAATTAGGTTATGACTTGCTGTATGTAAATAGAAATACAATATCAAAATTGAGTTAATTTGTCCTGCACATTCTATCTTTGGAGAGCTTTTTCTCTGTTTAGTTGCACTAAGGGTATATCCACTCAGTCTTGCATGGGCAGGATAACAAACCGTAAAAAGACCATAACCATTTTGGTTTTAAGAACATTGTTTTCCGTTTTACATTGTCTGTACCACATTTGTAGTTTTCTTTTCACTGTTGATGCTAATGACTACAGTATTAATTATTAAACTATGTTGGTTAGGTAACCAGCAGGGGAAGAAAGACAGAGACTTTGCTGGAAGGAAACTGAAAGAACTTCCCAAGTCAGTTTTTGATAACAGTGAGATCATCACAAGGATTGACCTACAGCGCAATAGGCTGAAAGAAATTCTGGGAATATCTCGTCTTGTCAACCTTACAGAACTGAATCTATGCAGAAATGAATTAGCAAGTTTTCCTGAGGAAATTGGAGAACTCCATCATTTAAAGAAATTGTACATCAATCAAAACATCATCAAATGCATTCCTCACAATGTTTTTTCACGCCTTCAACAACTTGAATTCCTAAAGTTAAGCACAAACCGCTTATCTGAGCTCCCATCTGACCTCAACCAGTGTGAAAGCCTCACGTATGTTAACGTGTCCAACAACTACTTGAAAGATCTGCAAGCTCTGGTAGGCCTACCAAGACTTCAAGAGTTGCATGTGGAAAATAACAAACTGACAGATCTCCCTGAGGAGTTGTTTACAAATTTGACCATGTTCAAAGCCACTGGTAACCCACTGAGGAAACCGCCAGAGGACATTTGCATTGGTGGTTTAAAGGATATTCGCTCTTACTTCACAATGTTGAGGAACAGCTCATCCACAGTGACAGTGAAGACCATCAAGACAATGTTCCTGGGATCATCGATGGCAGGAAAGTCTACACTCTGTCGCAGTTTTCAAAGCTGTCATCCTGTGGAAGTAGATGAAGAAGACAGGACTGTAGGCATTGAAATCGTAGAGGTTGAAAAAGATGGTGTCCGGTTTCTTTGCTGGGATTTTGCTGGACAAGAGGAGTACTACATAACTCACCATGTCTTCATAACACCCCAGGCCTTTGTCATCCTTGCAATTAATTTATCAAGGTATTTGTATCTCTTGTTCAGAATTTATTTTGCCTCGTGTAGTTTTGAAAATAATAAATAATGTAGCACAAAAGTAAACAAAGTAATTTTGGATATTTCAGATATGACCCTTCAAATCCCCAGTCATTCAAAGAGCATGTGGGCTTTTGGATCAGTAATATACAGCTGAGAGTCCCTGACTCTGTGGTTTTGCCTGTGGGAACACATACAGACCTGTGTCTAAATCAAACAGACATTGACCATAAGAGAAGAGATATCAACAGCAAGCTGCAGAGCACACTAAGTGATAGGAGAGAAACTTTAGAGGAACTGAAAAAGACGCTCCAGGGATCAGACGACCCCTCACTTTACTCAGACCAGATGAATGATCTTAATCGGGTCGCACACTACAACTTGAAGGTAACACAAAATGTATTATTGGGGCATATTTCATTCCTTATACTAAAGCTACACTGTCAACTATTAATTACCCTTTCATTCTGACCTTACTTCCGTGGACTTTTGGTACAATTTCTTAGAGGAAACAATTTTCAATTTCAATTTATTTCTTCATAGAGCTAAACTAAATATCTTTGTTGAAGGACATTTACTGTTTAAAGAAAATAATGCACAGATTATCAGACTGAAATAATAATATACTGCTTCATACTCAGTAATCAGTAATTAGTGATAATTAGTGTTAATTCATATCATTTTGTATAGGTACTTGACCTTCTTCTTGTTGACTGTACTAAACCTGAGGATATTCAGAATTTCCAAGAGCACATTGTAAAAGAAGCCACAAATACAAGCAACTTTCCAAGCATTGAAAGAACACTACCAGGGACCTACCAAGAAGTTGAGGAAGAGATTCAAGATCTCCTCAGAAATGATGACATACCTCAGCATGGTTTGCTATTTTAAACAGCTTAGAATATAATTATATACATGCCTTTCCAGAATTCATTGGAATTCAGAGTTTTATTGTGGACATTTGTTTGCAGGAAGAGTGAGTCTTTCTGACCTGCTAGACATATATCTGCAAGACATCAGTCAAAGGGAACTGAATCAAGAAAACATTAAATGTATTCTTCGTTACCTCCACCGGATTGGAGTTATTGTTTGGTATGAGGAGATTGAATCTCTTAAGAATGATGTGTTTTTGAAGCCCTCCATTTTGATTTCATTGTTCAAGGTCAGTGCAGGAAATTCTTGGAAACGTATTTCAAATTGTCTTGCAAGCTTCTTACTACTTCATATGGCAATATGATTTTGCCTTTATACTGTATATATTTAACATGTATCCAGTACAGTATTCCTACTTTATTTTCTGGATAAAAATGTATTTTCTCATCTGGTCTAAATGTCTTTTAAACACTTCAAAGTGCCATTTTGTTAACCAGGACACTTTATTTGATCACAGGCCATTATAAGACATGACTTAGAAAAGCAGATTGAGGATATCACAGTGCCACAACTACGTCGCAAGAAGGTTCTGAACAAACACAGGGTGAAGTGGCTGAGTGACTACAAGGAGAAAGCCACCCTTCACAATGTGGCCATAACCATCCTGGTGCAGAAAGAGCTTGAAGCTCTGGATCTTGATGATGATGAACTTTTACAGGAGTTTGTAGGAAATGGAAATAAACCAGGGAGCTTACTTTGTCTCCTTAAGCACTTTGAAGTGTGCCTACAGGCTAAAATCACAAGCCCACTCAATCCTGAAGCCCCAGAGTTTCACCCCAACCAAGAATGGCGTCCATCTAACTCTGATGTGTATGACCCTGACAGTGCCTGTATGTTTCCCAGCTACCTAAAGAACAATGATAGAGTTTTGAAAATGTGGGGAGAGGATAAACTGAGTGACCTGACCGTTCACGTATACTTCTTTCCAGAGATTCCTTATGGGTTTTTCCATAGGTGAGGCCACCTAATAGTATACCCAAATATCACTGTGATTCCAATTCTCATGGACATTCTCACAATACTACATCTAATGAATGGTCAACATATATGTTTTTTTTTTCTAGCAGTTTCTGTGTGTAAGTGTAACATAGCAGTGATATGGTTTTGCAGGCTCATCATCAAGACCTGTCCACTCTATCCAACTCACTGGGTGGGAAAAGACCACGGCTGTTTTAGATCTGGCAAAACTTTGGCTTTGATAAAAATGAAAACTGTTGAAGGGGATCAATACATTGACATTCGCTGCAAAGAACAGGATAGCAAAAATGGTACAATGCTTTACTTTATTCTTTGGCAATATGTTAAAATTAAGCTTGACTCATCTCACTTAATTTGGCTTAATGACTTTCTACAAAACTAAAACTATTTTTCATATTAATGTTATTTTTATTACATTACAGAAATAAAGAAGTCATGGCAAATGATCCGAATGGTCATGTTTAAGATGGATCAGTTGGCCCAGGAATGGCCTGGTCTATGCCAGTATGTCCACAGTCCTTGTAAGGACAGTGGCTGTTCAGCAGACTTCCAGTGGCGAGACTGGAAGGATTGGGTGCACTCCTCTGGATCTTCCCAGAATGACAGGTACTTCTATCACTGGTAGAGCATTACAGAATAACAAGAATGTAGTTGCCATTTTATTAGGCCTATACAATGATGCATTCAACTAAACATTAATTTTAGAGAACAACACTGATAAATTTCGGTATGACATAGGCAAGTGGTTATAGTTGGAAAAACTTTGCCATTTTGTGTAGTTTATATCAAATAAAATGTCAGAGGTGAAATGTCAGATGGGTAGAAAGTCTTACCTTTTTATGCCAAGAACCAAGTAAGAATTTAAAATAAAGGTGTTATGTAAAGGAAGCATTGTTAAATGTAGTAATATGTTCTTTACAGTGGCACTCAAGAGGAAAAAATTACCTGCGACAATGGACATACACGACCAACTGAGCTCATCTATCCAAAAGGTAAGCTACAATAATAGCACAGTACTACTTAATAACACAGTAGGGCTACTTAATTGAGATCAATAAATTATGAATAGGCCTACTTAAGCCTTTTCTTTTGTGTCTTTGTAGGACTATTCAGCTCTACTGAAAACTAGACTACTGGGCATCATCTACAGAATATCTGGACATTTTTCTTAACTTACAAAGCATGAACACTTCTATCATACATTATGTCTTCATACACTGTATGATGTGCCTGTATGTGACACGTGTAATCTACAATGATCAAAATGTGCCAATGAAATTTATAGAAGAAATTCTGAGCCATGTCATTATTACTTGCTAACCCCCATAACGAATTCTGCATTATATCAATGGCCACTTGGGGGCGCTATGTACTCTTGGTTGCTGTAATTACAAACTTTAGGGTGGTAAATGAGGATTCTGATTGTTTCAGAACTGAGGTTGTGGTACCGGACCTCAAATGTATTGTCATGTTGGGATCTGAGTGGACAACCTACCTAAGGCCAGATATGGTTTGTGGTATCCCCAGTCAATATACACAACCAGTAATCATACATATTAAAGATACATTATTACAAAAAAAAAAATAAATAAATAAAAAGAAGTTAAGGGGAAGGGGGGGGGAGGGGGGTAGTGGTATCCCTATTGATAATGATTGTGGCCTTGGTGACATAGGTTCAAAATACATGCAGGCATGTTTTGCCCAGACTTGTTTTTTGAAGAACAATAATCGTAACTCAACCAAAGCCATATTAAAATTGTATTTGACGTTTACTTTAAATTATAGTTTAGTTTGTGGTACTCCAAAACAACACAATTTCATTTTGATTACAGATCTTGGAATAAGCTCAGTAGGTGCGCAACCAAAACTTAATGGGAAAAAGGGGGGCGGGGGGTAATTTGGCCATGTTAACCATTATATCTAACCTGTGCCTTTCTGTGTGCCGTTTGCCATTGTCTTCAGTGCAGTATTTGAAGCGGCCAGTGGTTTTGGATATAGGAACCTCGGAATGTAAATTAGCACAGCTCGTGCCCGCTGTGGTTGAAAGAGCCGAATTGTTTATTGAGATCCCAGAGCCACGCGCCTGGCTCGCGAGGCTGGTGTGCAGTTGAATCACACAGCGGGGCGGGATCTCCCCCCTTGGGCAGCGTGCAGTACCAAAAGGGGTGGGGTGTCAGACGCGTGTAGAAAAAAGGGACTGCGCACGACATCGCGTTTAAAATTTGATGTGGATCAGGTACTTGCCAGTCTAGAAAACAAAATCCCGCAGACACACGACCCACGCGAAAGACACGAGAGCTGTCTGTTGCCATACGCTCTCTATTCATCCAACTTGGACTGGGAGTTGATGAGCCAACTCCTTTTCCACTTACTTTCGTCTTACTGCTTTTAATGCTGTTGCCTAACATGGAGAGTACCATTATTGCAACAACAAAGCAAACAACCACCTACCGATTTACTCTCTCGGATAAACGCCAGTTCGCTCAGGTGTCAAATACCGCGAAAGACTTTGGCACAACTCTACAAGAATCGAGAGAGTGTAAGACCATAGTGCTGAAAAGACAGCGCTCAAGCAGCCCTGAGCTACTGAGGTGCAAGCGAAGGGTGCCTTTTAACGGATTCGGTTACAACATTCCCCAGCAGCAGCCAGTTGCTGTAGCCAGGCGCAATGAGCGTGAGAGAAACAGGGTAAAGCAAGTGAATATGGGCTTCCAAACGTTGCGGCAGCATGTACCCAACGGAGCAGCTAACAAGAAGATGAGCAAAGTGGAGACCTTACGGTCAGCTGTGGAATACATCCGTGCACTGCAGCAACTTTTAGATGAGCACGATGCTGTTTCTGCTGCCTTCCAGTGTGGGTTGCAGTCACCTCCCTTATCCAATGCCTACTCAGCGGATCCGGAATCACCTCAGTCAACATATTCGTCTGACGACGGGATTAATGATCATCTTAGTTCAGAAGAACAAGAACTACTCGATTTTACCACCTGGTTTGATAGATACTAGGTAAGTTTAATTCATACTCATTAGCCTATTCAATTTCTTCCATTTACTTATAATCTAATGTAGCCTATGTTGCAGAAAATAACTTTTGCTTTTGTTTATTCTTTTTTGCAGACAAAGACACCCAAAGAAGACCCAAAAAAGAGGGCACGTGTTTATCTACCTGCGCTTAACTAGACTGAAGATGCAACAGTTCCAACAGCACACAGCTCACTCTGGACTGGAGGAACAACCAAAAAAGGTCAAACTGACAGGAACGCTGAGAACGGAGTATTACGAACAAATAGGACACAGTAATGAGTGTGGTACTCTTTGTTCTGACTGCGACGTAAAGGTAGCATAAACTAACTGAAAGTCAACTGGAAGTTGAAGTTTGTCATAACTTCTGCTTTCCTTTAAGGAGGTACCAACATGGATGAGCTTTCCTGTTTTGGATATGATGCCACTGAGCCTTAGTCCGTTGTGGATAAGATTTTTTAAAATTATTATTATTTTAAATGAGCTTGTCATGTTTGCTTTTTCTAACCCCCAGATGTTCATCACTGTAAATATGCTGTTTTCATATTATGTGTATATGCAATGTTTATATAGAGTATTGTTATTTTACATACAATAAAAAATATTTTATTTATTAAATTTCTTGACATTATATTCATGTCAGATATGTGTAGACCTCAACATATAGACAATACATGGTCTTTGGCAGATTGTCTAAACACAGTGTAAGGATGTTTTCAAATGCACTTCTAACATCATGAATCTGTAAACTGGTAAATAATAATCTTTCAAACATTATTCCATTTAATTCATTAAATAAATAAGGCCTATAGGCTACAAATATGTTGATAATGCTTACCAGGCGATAGAAATGTTTACCAGAAAAAAAAGTAAAAATAAGTCAGTCATAAGAGAGAGAAGGAAAGTTAATATGGTAAGACTATATGAGCCTATATGAGAATTTTTTCCCCAAAATAGTTGTGCAGACTCACTCTGAATAAAGGTTTACAAAATGAGATTAAAACTATATCTCTGCAGAGGTTTTGTTTAAAAAGGTAGGACTATAAATACTTGCAACTGTAGAAGATATAATGCCTAATAAACAGTCGTGCCATTGCAGGTTAAAGGTATTTAACAATTGTTTATGTCTGTAATGTTAGTCACAGAAAAGTAATAATATTAGTCATAGCGTAATGTGTTGATGGGAAAAAAAAATATCTGTAAGAGTAAAATAAATTCTAGAGCCAAATACTTCCAAGGTGACACTTCACCTCCTTGCTTAGTGGTTTCTAAACTCAGAGTCCCCGGTGTGCTTGCTTTAGTTCAGTGGGGTACAATTATTTGCATGGGCTATTGTGCCTCAGAAATCTGGGTGCAACGCTGGGCCCTTGGCCATTTACTTCCATTCGGGCTGGCTGTGGCTGAACGTGAATGGTCTCTGCTCCAAAGTATTACAAAGGCGCTTTTGTGCACTGGCCACACCATATTCATCATGTAATGCCTTTAAGACAAATCTGATTGGACATCTCTGGCACTTTGATGTCGCTCCAAAGTGTGAGTGGCCCGGTGATGGCTAACTTCAGTCTTTATTGCCTATTCTTAGTATTGAAATAGGGGGTGCCCATTCTCTGAAAGACTAAATTCATAATAAATTCTCCTGTTGTACAAAAACAAGCTAGATGATTGACACTGCTTTACAGCGGGTCGCACAAAGCCCTGATTTGTGCAGAATAATAAATGAATAGGCTGAGCGTGGACTTCATTCAGAGAAGTTTAATCTCCCTTTTTCTCCCTCCCCTGTGTCTCCCTTCATGCTCCGCTTTCTTTTATCTTATATCACTCCATCTTTATTTGGAATGGTCTTGATTTACAGGAGAATTCTTTTAATAGAATCACTAATTGGGATGTGTTAAACTGCGATGTGATGGTTTTATTTTCTGTGATACTGAGCTCATTTTACAATACTAATGTTTGTTTCTCAGACTATAGATAATGTTCTGTGAGAGAGAGTGACGGTTCTGACAAAACGAGGCAGAATTGTGAGGTTGGATTGGAATTTTTTCACACCTTATTTTTTACAGTTTTTCCACATAGGCTGCATAAACATTTTTTTCTGTTTATAAAAAGTAGTTATTAATGTCTCTGTACTTTATTTACAGTTATTGCCATGTAATTTCTGTATAATGCTTTCACATTAATTATGAGGAAGTGTATGCAAATAGGGTTATTTACGTAATTCATTCAGGTCAGTGGATCTTCCATGTACAGTATTGTTAACAGATATATAGTGCAGTTCTTATTTTTTTTTGATACAATTGTTATAGAATTGTTATGTATCCTCAGCCTATAAGACTATACAAAATACAGCAACCAACAATTCGGCACAGCAAAAGAAATGAATGCTGATCATCTAATGCAGTCAAATTAATGTGGGTTTATCAAAAGGTACCCTTTGGAAACTCTTATTTGGCCAGGCTCCAACACTTCTGTCAAAAACAGTACTGTGGTATTTGCTTTTAGACCATCTTATTCTATTAACCTCTGACCTCTTAAGTTAATTATTTTGATAAAGGAAAAGACGTTTGGACTGCATTTGATGATCCTGACTGACATGTCAGTCAGAAATGGCCACACAATTGTTAACACAGCCATTCATAGGGACTAAAGGAAAGCAACTGAAAGAGGAATGTTAAAAGTAGTTTTCGCTAGCCTTGCCAATCTTGCTAGTTTCTAAGGATAGCTGTCTAGCATAGCTTTCAATAGAATGATGTATAAAGCCCTTAGTCCTATAGCCCCTGTCTGATGTCCATATAGTTTAACTCTTCCAGGGAAAGCTCCAACATTTAGATTATTTCACCATTTGCTTTCAGTCAACATGGTCTGGCATGACATGTTTGTTCTTCATGTAGTACAGTTTTTATTACTTTAAAGCATAAACAGATCCCAACTGTGTCAATTCATGTGTGCATCATTACACTTCTTTTAAGCAAACACCATACATTTATATTTAATTTCAACACATCACATAATTCTTCTCATTCAGAATCATAACGGAATAAAAAAGCCTATTCTGTTTCTCAACTGTGTCCACACACAGTTTACTTATTCTCTGTACATGTAAATACTTCATTCAGACCCACACTCCATTTGTGGCCTTGTGTGGAAAGCATTTCTTAGAGGGTGGTAGGAATGTATGTGCCCCTGCAGGTGGGGACCGGCAAGGCCAAAGGGGTATTCTTTCTCCCCAAGACTTTTTTTTGGGGGGGTGGGGGGGCAAACCCACCATGAAGTGTTTGTCAGCATGTTTTACACAGGGCTCCTCTCCCTTTCAGTGGGATCTGTGTCATACATCCCTGGAGGAGGAGGAGGAGGAGGAGGAATGGTCACATTGAAGCAGTGGGCCTCCGTATAGGTCTAGACTGCCACAGCGCTTTTATACATGCTGAATGATTCCCAAATTGCACTGCCGGGAATGTTGCAGTAATTCTGTGCTGGGATAAGGAAGTGGAGCAGTGATGCCATCTCTGTCTTAGAAATGCATGTTGAGACTTCTGCCTCTGGCTTTGTTTACACTTTCGACAAAAACTAAACCGTCTTTTTAACTGCCCCTTAAACATGTTGTGGTTTATGCATTGGATTTGAAATGAGGCATGCCCAACAGACGTAAAGAAACAAAAGTTTTTTGTTTTTTTTTTATTTCCCCGAAGATCACCCCCATAGTATAAATTATAAATTTAATATGTGTGCGGTGTCTGTCCAAATACCATGCATATGCACACCTGTTGTTCCACTCTGTGTTATTGTTTAGTGATGGCTTTTGACATGGTTGGTTTAGCTATTTTCCAGTCATGTCTAAGGCTCTGTTGTGCACGATAGCCCTGAAGTTTAAGAATAGGCCAATTTGTCTCAACCCATTAATGAGCACAAATCAGATTTTTTAACAGCTGTCCGTTCAAATAGTGGCTGTAGCAGATGTTTTTAAAGAGGGGCTAAGCAACGTTCTGTTTTTTCCTCTCACAAGCTCGCTCTAAAGACCGCTGTATTGCATTGTATTGCACGGCATTCTATTAGAGGCAGTCCGCGCTGCTGAACATTGCAAGTGCTGTATCTACCGCTATAGGCCACGGTGGCGCATTCTACACCGTTCGTTCGCCGTGTAATGACTCATTTTAGCATCCTAAACAGTATGAAACGGATTAATTAAATGAAAAATGTTGCATAGTGGGCCTTTAAGGAACCTGTTAATTCTCTGCATGTGATGCAATGATTGTTCCCACCACGCCCATGGAAAACCTGGGATCTGGAGCTTCAATAGGCCGCGTCCAGCAGTTTGCTGATTTCAGTGTGATTTAACCTTGGTTATGCCCTGTTGCTTTGATGTTTGGAAAAAAAACTAACATCTTGTGGTTTTGTATAAACCTTTTTTGGCATGCTTAATATGAGTAATCTCCATTATTAGTTTTGACATGTGTAGACACTTGATCCAAGATGTCCAAGAATGGACATCATGTTTGATCCCTTGACAGTGACAAAATTGTGGTGCTTTTGTCTTTTAGGAACTCTATTTAGTTGTTAGTCATTAATGGGTTAAGACCAAGCTTATTTATTTCAGTTATTTCTCCCTATGCTGGTTCCTCTGGACTGCACCAACAAGCCCTAACATGCAGGGTTATAACCTTACACGTAGGTGTTTAACCGTCAACAGGGAAAATCTGATTATCCTTAAATGTTTTGTTTTCAGGGCAACTCAAAAGACTTTAGATGACTTTGTTCCCCACCTACACATTTGTATTTCTTGTGGTGAACCACGTTTCTCAAAACAAGTTTATTATTTAGAACTAAGGTTTAAGAAATTTCTTGTGACAAATTTTCTGTAAAACATGTCTTTCAAAGATTTGAATTCATTGAACGCTAAATGTCTGATAGGAGTAGGAGTTGATTTTAAATGATAATAAAAGTTTACATGTAGATCATTTTTTTTACAGTGATTCACAACTATAGGAAAGACACAAGGGTACTGGATTTGTGTTTGCCCCTAAGCCAATAGTAGAGGGGTTACAAGTTGAAAATGCTGACTTATCAGCTCTGTATAAGATCATGAAATTTGTCTCCCAGAACTTGGCAGATGGTGCATGCACTGCAAGGAAACAGCTGCATGAGGCATACTGCACACACACACATACACACAGAGAGAGAGACTAGTTGCTGTTGGTGTAGAACAAAGTTTAAGAGCACAAATCCCTGGCAGTAGCCTTCCTACATGCACCCTGGCCTGGCCCAATACACCCCTGCACACACTTTTCTCCTTCCCTTCAGGCTGTGCTTTGGGTCCTCCCCAGTGGCCGGGCTGCTTTCTTGCCACTGCTCCCTCTCCATTCATGGTCTAATCGCTTACACAAAGGAATCAGCTTGGGCCCCTCACGCCCTTTGACAGTGCAGGGAAATCACATCCTGTCAAAAGGGGAGACCAGAGAAGGAATCTCTGCATGATCAAATTTTGAAGTAAAAGAACCATCTGTCAGTTGCTGTACCGCAAGCCTATGCACAGTCTAGCGCAACAGTGTAGGAATGAAAGTGAAAGGTTTCCCCCATTTGGGATAGAGATTGAACTCTCCACTGGGAACTTTCTTCAACAGTCTTTAACAGTTTTTTTCCACTATTAACTGAAAAGGTCTAATATTGAGTTGTGAGCACACCAGTGTGCATACGTGCTGTTTTCTAACAAAATGTCTGCACAACATCAAGTTCATGCTTCAAAAACATGCTCGCTCTTTCTCTGCTGATCAAACAAAGCCTACCAAACAAACTCTTTCTCTCTGTTTCACATTCCATCTTTTTCATCCGCTGTGGCCCAGACACCATGCAGTCTGGTAGCTGTCCACACGCCCTCCGATCCTTAGGCCTAGCAGAGTCCCTGAGTAATGACCATTGTGTGTCCCCCATTGATCCCTGACTGGCCATACTGTGGCTCGGTAGGATACCAAAGGACAAAGGCAGCGTGCTGCATTGTCCCGCACTCCAAATGAAGAAGTCCGTCCTCCTCCAGAGGCTAGCGCCCAGAGAAGTCAGCGGTGAGGGGGCCTGGAGGGGCCTGGGCTGGGGGAGGGGAGAGGTTAATTATTAATTCACTCTTTTATGTCCCATCTCAGTTATTACAAAGGGTATAAAGCACAATGATTGATGTACAGATGTTACAACAACTTGCGTTTTGACAATGCTAATCAACTTACCACATATAAACAACAAGCAGCTAAAGTTAGATGAACCAGCAAAGGAAGCAGGAAGCATGTTCTCTTTTATGCACTGTATGTGGAAGAAGAAGTTGTTTGAATGTTTTTAATGGTATGTGTTTTACCATGATATGTTTTCATTTATAAAGCATGGCAAAATTATCCTATTATAATAGTTTAGAATAGTTTCATGTTGTTTATTTTGCACAATCGGTATACATGTGTGGCATATTTCAACCAAAACTCCTGTCATAATGGACTATAATTGTATGGACTACAGTCCACAGAGGTGGATGAGTCTATAGGGCGTTTACTGCTGTTATATGATGCTCCAGTTAACAACACCAATTAAACCAAATACTTTACAAGCCCTTAAGAGTGAATGCCAACCTGTTTGCCATCTGTTGGATAATTGCAGTGCAGAAACCCACTATTACCGTTATTCAATTATATTGAATATTTTACAACATACCCCCAATTGTGCAAAGCTAATATACAGACCATAAACAACCACAGGGTCTGCCAATGTATGACAAGATATGTCTGCAGGGTAAAGCTGTTTCTTGTATTCTTACAGACCAAGGCACCATGATGAGAATTCATTCAGTTATATCTTGGCAGTGTAATGTGTCAGACAGAAGTCTCTCTCTCTGTCTCTCTCTCTCTCTCTCTCTCTGTCTCTCTCATTCTCAAATTAACCTGCTCTTGCCACAAGCCTAATCCCTCCATTCATTGAGAGGGTAATTTAGCGCAGATGCACCTTGAGTCCTTTCCAAAGTTTAATTAAACATTCCCCCATAGCTGTGCCGCCGGCCCATTCTAGTAGGCCCTCAGCACAATTAAAGCAAGTCGCACATTCAGCCCATTGTGATGCCTAATGGCTTCCTTGTTTACTTTATATCCAAGGCCCTGCTTATTGAGGCTGTACGTGGAGAGGGTGGTAGGGGGCCTCACTGCCGGACATTGTGGATGCACATAACGAGACCGGCAGGCAGCAGCACCTAAGAACAAACTTGCGTCCCAGCTCATGTCCTAATCTCAGATCCACAGGACCACACTCATGGACAGCTTACTTCTTCACTTGAACAGGTCAAACTCACTGTGAAATCATAAACATGAATGAAGAAAATAGATGAGAGAGAATTCTGTGCTAGTTTGAAAGGAACAGGGATTTGAGGTTAAGAAAAATTGGTGACTATCGAAAAGTTTTTTTTTTTTAAATGCCATGTGTATGATTTGAGCCTGTCTTACATGACACTTGTTTGCAGCGAATGGAATATTCGCCTTAAGTCAATGTACCATTGTAGCTAAAGATACCTTTTCCACTGTCTCAACTGCAAGTGTTTCAGTAAGCTGTTCTCTCTGTGAAGCATCTTAGTTGTCCCAGCAAATTACACTGAAAAAAATGCTGTTAGATTTATAAGACTGAAAGTCGTACATAAATCCTGCATCATTCACATTCACAACATCGTTGTGGGTGTCACATGTATTTTTCAGTGTACATGGCCAGATTTGAGCAAATCTGCATGGGAAAGCTTTTTCACCTCATGGTCAACAGCTACCCTAACAACAACAATAACTGCCATGAATTTAAAATCTCACTAATCCCTGTGTTATCAGCCAAATGCTGGACGCAATCCCAAAGACTCAATAAGAAACCTAAAAAGCGTCTGGAAAAGGCTATCTACATCTTGCACAATAATGTTAATCAGTTCTCCTTCCATTGGTAATTTGTCTTATCTCTGCCAACCAGCAGTGCTGTGCACAAAAAGACATGGCCACTGTTTGTGTGACCCAGAGAGGGCTGGTGGCATTTGATGGTGTTTTCTGCGGGTCACTAGATTCCCCCTAGCATTGTTTGCCTCACTATTCTTCCCCCTAACTAGATTCGGCTTGTTTGTTTTTTAAGGGAAAGCTTTGCAATTGTAATAGTGAAATACCCCAGCTTGGTGGCTGTGGTCCGGGGCCTGAATGCCATATGGACCAGCTTGACAATCAAATTATGTTTGGCTCTGTCCCATTCTCCTGTTAAAGCAATAAAAGTATTGCCTCTGACTCTCACTCCTGGGAGGTCAGGAAGGCCAGGAGCACAGGCAAATTCCATAGGTGCTAATTAGTAAATTAGATAACTGGATCATCTTCCGCTCATCTATCAAAAGTTGCCAAGGGTGAAAGTTAAAGAAGTGGGCAAAGGGCAATCTCTTATTGGTTCATAGAAAACTCTACTCACAAAAGTTTCAAAGAAAAGAGGTAATCCAATAACTTCTTTCATGAGGTCTTCTAGAGAAGAAAAAAAACAGTGGCTTCACTTTTTTTTCTCGTAAGAATGTATTTTTGGACACTGTAGGTAAAGACTGGAAACTTGTTGTTTCACAGCATTTCATTTTAGATCCAAGAGAAAGTCTTTGCTTTTGTAGAGATGTGACTTTTGTTGGCCCTTGGTTCAAAATGTGAAAGGTGAATGACTGTGAGCCATGGGTGGCCAATTAGAGGATAGGGGGTGGGGTTGGGGTTCAGCGGTGTAAGGTTCCTCTGCTTGACACACAACCTACATTGGCAGAGTATAGACCAGTTATTTGGAGTACATATTCACATTTTTTAGAAACATTAGTGGACAAAATGGGGCAATTAGACATGCATGTATATCAAATAATATATTTCACCATAACAATATCAATCAATCAATACACAATATATGTTGTTTACTTCATTGGCTTAAATAAAAATAAAGGTTGACCATCAATGTGCAATCTTGCATAATATGTGACATATTCTTTAAAAAAAATTGTCTGTCTGGACGTCTGGCATCTCAGCTATTGTGGCTGAGAGAAATGTGGATGGTGAACTGAAAGAGCAAGCAGAGTTAGTATCAGAAGGGGGAAGGGATGATGCTTTGTTCGTAAGTCTATTAGGTTTGACTTTGAGGGACTGCACTTTTCAGAGAGAAACAAAGCAGGCACTAGATGATCCCAGCCAAGAAAAAAGCATCTAATTAACATGAACAAAAAAACCCAATTACTCAGAACTGAGGAGCCTTGATTTGGTCAAAGACACCAAAAGCACACCAGTGGTCACAAGAGAGCAAAGCTATGAATAGAAGAACAATTTTTCATTGCTTTGCCTTGTCTGTTTTCCTGCAGAAGGACCAGACATTCTATCAATGCAATCATCCTCAAAAGTGTCATTACAATTTTTTATATATAATTTAATTTATTACTATTTTAATTAAATTTATTATTATTATTATTATTATTATTATTATTATTATTATTAGTAGTAGTAGTAGTAGTAGTAGTATTATAGTAATAGTAGTACCAGTAACAGTAGCCGTAGTAATAGTAGTAGTAGTAGTAGTAGTATTGTTGTTGTTGTGATTAAGCTTTTAGTTCTGAAATTGATGTTCTGGCTGAAATTAAAGATATCTTGACACTCTAAGACACTATAAGAAAACCACAAGCAAGGTTTCATCAAAATGATTTGAACACAGTTGCAGTGGGGAGAAACCTCTTCATTCCTGACAGACTGTTTAAAGTAGCCCCTCATCTGTGTCTGTGGAGACGCTGTCTTCTGAAGGAGGATGTGAGAACTGGGTGTATATTTATAAAGCCTTATCCCCATAAAACCCAATTTGATGACCAGGCTGAGGGTCTATACTTGATTTGGAGAAGGCCCTTTGCTTAGTCTCTGAGATTGGGATTTACACCCATTCTCAGCATCTGAGCCCTTGGAGCACAGAGATTAACAGGATGATGAGGCCTGCTGTTCTATCTCCTGGCCTCCCATGTTTCCTGAGCGGAGTCCGTAGAGAGCCTCCTTTGTGCCCACAGTAAGCCCTCTCTCCTCAAAAAGTCGGGACTCTTTGTGAGTATGAGGGCAGGGGAGACTGAAGGGGGGACGACTCTAATGAGTGTCGTGGATTACAGGCTGAGGACACTTCTGCCTGACCAGCCCCTGAAATCTGCCCTCATCTTGAAGCTCAGCTCAGCTCAGCTCCTCTGGATCAGGCGGCTAATTACGCGGCCGTTGGGCCCCGACGTTCTACACCCAGGGCCTGGCCAGGGGTGGAGGATGGGGGGCAGGGAGTAGGGGGAGTCAACGGCTGACCCCAGCATGTGCCCGGCCTGACCCCTGACAATGTACCAGCTCTGCGTAGCCAGCAGCGACTCTGCACCTCCAAAAAGAGACTTCAAGGGGCTCGTGGACAGCATGCCTGTCTCATTAGCCAGACTCAAGGTTGATCTCTCCTCTGCTGTTGGCATGCTTTGCTTATAATCTTTATAAACATTATCCATGCCAAGATGAAAAACTAGTCAGTAAAAAAAAAACAGTTCTCAAATAGTTTGAATGATGTGGTTTGAATGATCTTTCCTAATAGAGATTTGTGGAACTTGCTATTGTTTAGAGTAGTTCTTGCTTAATATTACGCAGTTTTATCAAGAACCTTCAATACTGTGTGTAACATTACCCCTTTTCTTGTTTTGCCCATCCCCCCATCTGTTTCCCACTCTTTTTCTGTTGTTTTACAAACATGTTCATGTTTTTCTTGAATTTTTCTGGTTCCTTCAGTTCTTTTCTCTTCTATAGCTATTTGACTCCAAAATCAGAGGCAATAAAATCAACTTTAAGAAAGTATTCAATGAACAGTC
Source organism: Limnothrissa miodon (assembly GCA_017657215.1). NCBI lineage: Eukaryota > Metazoa > Chordata > Actinopteri > Clupeiformes > Clupeidae > Limnothrissa > Limnothrissa miodon. The sequence continues at coordinate 1,059,818 of JAGFZM010001022.1, read as the reverse complement.
ATGTAAGTTTCAGATACACAAAGCTGTGCCATCACGGAAACTGCTGCCTGCTGCTGTTGTTATTGGTGATGATGGTGGAGTGTCTAAGTAAAATGAATAGCAATTGTTTGAACAGAGAGGATGAAGGGGGTGGGGGGGGGGGGGGGAGATATACATACACATAAAAACTTCTCTCTCCAATAACATTTGTTAATGAGAGGCGTCAGGCTCTTATGAGAACCATAATGCAGGCCTTTGCTCCCCTAAGGGCTGCCTCATTCAGACGTGCTGCCATGCACTCAAAGGGCAGCTGCAGAAGGACAAGACAACCATGGAAAATCGTGAAGAGAGCTCAATCAGCTCGACTATGAAAGGGCCTAAATGAGGTTTCTCCACGCAACCAATCAAGCAATCCACCGGAAAAATTCATCGCAATTGTTGTGTGTGAGGGACTTTTCATTCTTTCCTCTCATCTCTCTGCGCACCAGGGCGTCTTTCTCTTTCTTTTTTGCTCTCTCTTTTTTTGTAGGGGAGGGAGCTGGTGGCAGGAGAGGGGGGTTGGTAAAGGGACTATGGATGGTGTAGAGCACAAACGAAGCATAATTCGAGGTCATGTCCTTGTTGTGTAACTGGCACATGCCCACTCCACAGAGGCCAAGATGGAGGTGAGGTTCTTGTGTTGGACAAGGGCATCCTTGCGAAAGAAAAAAAAAGCCACTATGAGAGAGCACCCACAATATCCCATGCTCAAAAACAGGTCAACTATTTGTGGGCAGTAACAAATGGAAGGATATTCAAGAATGGTTGTAAAAAAAATGCTGAGAACATTTGAATAAGCCATTGAATTCTAACTAAATCTAATAAAATCAGCATAGTAGAAAATGCATAGCAGCCATGTACAAAGCTTTGAAAACCTGTGTATATATTTAGGCCTGATATTGGGAATATATACGGCACATATCCTCATTAGTCTGTCAAAACACCACTCCCTGGCCTATGTTGCCCTGACATAATTGTCATGCTTCAGCTACGAATTATATTGAAGTCCATCCATTTTACTGAATTCTGTGCGGGTGAATGCTAAGACACTTTCAAAGGCAGAAGAGCTGCGACCATTCAATATCAATGCATCACCTTTGTTGACTGCTGAAATGCAGCAATGTATAGCCACTCTAGACGTGAATGGACACCAGTTTATTGTTGCGGTATCAGTGCAATGGGGGGCTGGCCAGCTCAGCCCCTTCCAGAGGGGGACACATAGGGACTGCTGGTGCCCAAAGTAAAGGGGGCTGGACAGGGACGGACCGCTGCCTCGGCCCTGACACTCCCCTCTCTCTCGGCCTGCGCCCATGCTGCATTATGTGGGGAAAGCCAGAGCTGTGGATGAAAAAAGCCAGACAAAAGTCCCGAGTGCCTGAAAGGGGGGCTCCTAAGGCCTGGTGTTTGGGGTCCTCCCTTGCGCCCTTGTTTTGGAGGAGAAAGGGGGGGGGCAGAGGAGAGCCAACGACTGAGGGTTTGGGGTGTCAGCGTGACGGATGGGTTATGGGTCGTCGGCGCTTTTGTGGCTGATGGTGTGTCCCTGGCTTGGGGTGTGCTCCCTGTCTCTGTGCCCCCTTTTTTTAGCTGGAGGCGTAAGGGTTGCTCTAAGGTGGTGGTGGTGGTGTGTGTGTGTGTGTGTGTGGGGGGGGGGGGGGGGGGGGGGGGGGGTGCAATTTAAGATCAGCGAAGTTTGGGGGGCCCCCAAACAATGCAGGCAAGGGTGCAGACACATTTGTGCTGTGTGCAGTCGTGGGGTGCTCTACAAATACACATCTTAGAAAGAGCAATTACTCTCTGAAAGCCACATTATACTGTATGTCTGTGAAGAGTTTGTAGTCTACAGTTGCTGTATTTTTTTCAGCTTGGTTTGTAGATAATATGATATAGACAGAACAATATATACAGAACAAGATATGGCTTGGATTATGTAAATACAAACAAATTGATATGTAGATATGCTAAAGAATCACTCCTACAATTCACATTAATGATAATTCTAGCCCTACCTCTTACAACTATTAATACAACTAACACTAAAAGTATAAAGGAACAATAAGCACATGGAGAGGGTGTAATTTCTCAGAATAATGAACTCGACAATGCTTGTCCCCAGCTCAGGGGAACCAAAACAAATATATGAATATAGCATTGTCTGTGGCCCTAGGAGAGCAGAGACGGATGAAAGCCCACACAAAGACCGAGAAAGACCATGTTTCACTGCACACGCCCATTTGTCCGCTTCTATTTTTAGGGCAAGGATGTATGTCTGTGCCCACACCTGCCCCTGCCCATGCTGAAGAAGAGTGTTTGCATTCCTCCGTGCTTGCACCTTGCCCGACAGAATGTCCCCAGGGACCAAACACCCTAGGATTGATTATCATTCATCCTTTTGTCTAACGTCCACCTTGCGCAGGAGAATGTCCACAACAGCTCCCATACAAAAGCCACACAAAAGGACAACTGTACATTCCACCATAAATATTCCTGAATCGTTGTTAACCACAGTCGAGTGTGTGTGTGCGTGTGTGTGTATGGATACCCATCCAAATTTTCATTATGTCTATTCAGTGACATAATTGCATAACTAGCTGATGCAGAGACAGATAACGAACATTCATCAAAATGAATGCGTAATGGAGCATTGCAAGATTGAATGAGATAATCTCCTCATTGCCTAATAAAGGAGTGGGCCTGTGGCCTTGTCCCTGGCTCAGAAGTCAATGAGGGGAGAGAGAAAAAAACACGCCGGCATGCATGCTAATGGCTCCCATCACTTTTGTTTCCCCTCGCCTCCCTGGGCCACTGTTTGAGCTGCGGAGGATGCCTCTCCCCAAGAATGGGGCATTGGCACAGGCTGACTGCTGAGGGGTTCCTCCGGGGTGCGACAGTCAACAGAGTGGGCCGCCACAGGCCCGCCACCAGCTTTGACGAGCAGGTGATTAGCATCTCTCCCATGTTTCCCCTATTGTGTGTGGACGTAGGGAATAGGTATGTTTGCTGTTTGGCTGCAGAGTGAGAGGAAGACTCACACTGTCTGTTTCCCGGCGGGGAGCAAGTCTGGTCAACAATGACGTCCGGCTGTTTTGATGGACTCCTCTGCTGATAAAATGCAGCGGCACATCTTTGTCTTAGGGAGAATCAAGAAAAGCAATTGATTTGTGTCAATTGGCATTCCAGGGTTTCAATGTGTGTCTGTGCTTCTGTGTGTGTGTGTGTGTGTTTGTGTGATTATGTCCCTTACGTTTTTAGGGGGATGTACACACTATATCAGCTATTAATTATTTAAAAAGAAGAGATGAAAGAGGGATAAGAGTTTCTCAGCTAGCGAGAAATAAAAGTTTCTATGCAATCTTCTTTCTATGCAACTAGTTTGTTTTCCTTTCACAATGATCTCCCATGTTGGCTCTTGAGGCAGCCTCCCTGCTATATTCAGTTTCCCTGGACTCCTATTGTGTGTGCAAATTAAAGATAAAAATGGAAAAGCAAGGTATATTTGGTTTAAAGGTGATGAACCAGTCTCTATACCAACAGCTGTTCTATTCTGTATTCTATGTTTAAACACACACAAAACACACACTGCACTAGAGATCTCCCATCATTTGATAACAGATTTCATCTTGGTTTCTTTTGAAAGCCTCATTCAACTCTGCAAGTCCCACAATGCATGTCTCAGACATGATTTCCATGAGAAAACCATGTTATCTTTACCAACACAGAAATGAAATCTGACCAACCGACCAACTGAACTGTCAGATATTGTGGATACTGTTTGTGAGCTTTAGCCATATGATATTTCACACAGAATGAGATGTTCTTGTTGTAATTTACATAGGTAAACACAAGTTTCACCAGAAAAGCAAACTAGAAAGGAAGGTGACTTCATAGGGGTTTTTATAAATGACAAGAGTAACAGCAGCCTTTTTAAAATGTGTGGAGCGCCATCTAGTGGATTCTACATATAGACATTGCCAGACTGTCACAATCAAACATTTATATGGATACTGCAGAACATTAATTTTCATAAATAATGACGTGACAATAATCAGCTGTTAAAATTTCAAATCCTTCCATTCATCCAAAAATACAAAAATATTTCTCTAAATAAGTAATGACAAGGAACTTAAACACAAAAATGTGAAAATGTGTGTACATCTTAAAGTCACTTGTTGCCCCGGTGTACGTCAAGGAAATATCTGGGACATCCAATGCTCTGTCATTTAACAGAATGTCCATTTTGCAGCTAGCCAGGTCTCCAGCCTTGTTTCTGTCCTCTGCTAAATTCATGCTAATGGCAAAATACACACTAGGGGGCAGTATAACCATACAGATGAATTCCTTGCCATGTTTACTTTTTTCAGTTCTCATAACTGTAGTCTGTAGTACCCCGTTATTTACTTGATACTGTCTATTCTGTTGCTTAATGGCACTTAATGTAGTTCAGTGCCATGCAGTTTAATGTGGCACTGATAGTGTTTCTACTTCTGCATACATCAAAGAGAATATGACACAGTGTGTGCATTTCATGCCAAATTAAAGGTAAAGGTTGAAAAAAACCCTTTCCTGTGAGTCACAGTCATCTGCAATCACGGCTGTCATTCTTCATTCTTTATCATTCTTCTGCACATTAACCACTCAACCACCTCAGACAGTGATGCTATTGGAAGAGCTTAATCACCAGTGGGGAGGAGGAGGGAAGAGGCATAAGTTTAGAGGCGTAAGTTTAAAGAGGCATTTTGAAGACATGCCCTACATAGCTCTTTTCAAATGGCTGGAGTTACGCTGTTACGATGCGAGTGCTATTTGGCATGGGTGCCCTCCGTCACGTGCTGTAGAGAGCTGTGCTGAAGTGCTATTCCCTGAGGGGGGTGGCGTCTGGGGGACTGGGTGCTGGGCTGTCAGGAAGGGGAGTTTCTGAAGGCCCAATGCTGGCGACATAGGTGGGCAGGTCTGGAGGCACTGGGGGCAAGCCCTCTGCATCAGGTAGATAGGGAGGAGGTGGAAGGTCAAACCAGGATGGATAGCTGTAAATAAAAAATAAAATAACATTTACAAATTGTCATCAATTAATAAGGCTCCATCAAAGGTATGGAACAGACAAAGAAAGCCAATCTAAATGGGCATATAGTAGGCCGATCAAACTAGACAGCTGGACTGTGTACTCAATAAAGCCTTACAAAAAAACTCACAATAAAATACTTAATATTCAATACTCAATAAAAATGTACAAAAACCATTGTACTAAGGAAAAATCACGGTTAAGTTTTCTGAACAGTCAGAACAATGCACAGGCTCTATCCACCCAATACGTCTCAACACTCTTGTCCAACACTTAAACAGACCTGGAGTCCAGCGCTGCCTCTGAATAAGATGGAGGAGAGCCGACAGGGAGTGGCTGAGACTGCGGACTGCCGGAGAAAGGGCTGGGGCTGGAGGGTGCAGTGGAGGGAGGCGACAGGCGTGGGTAGCCCGGGTCCAGGATGACAAAATGGGACAGCAGAAGGGGCTGATGGTGCCTGGCCTGGGCACCATGGCCGGTGAGGATGCCTCGCTTCCTCTGGTGGTGCAGGACCAGGCCGACCAGAGCCGAGAGAAGGGCGATGAAAAGGGCGCAGCACGTCACCACTCCTGTCATGCCAGAGTAGTCCAGATGGGACAGGTCCAGATGGGGGGCAGACACTGGGAAAGAGTGACGAGTACAGAGACTGTTAGTACAACTGGGTTGTTGTAACACGGTACAGGGTATTTGATCATGTAACAGGGAACTAGTTCAGAGTGGTCAAGCCTGAGCCTCGACGGCCAAACCAGCTGGTCACAGCTCCTCGGTAGAACCAGATCTCTCCCATTTCTACCCATAGAACTAGATCGGTCAAGACAGGGGGCAGCTTCAGAGGTAAAAGTCCTGCCATGTAGGTGTTCTACCTATTCCTTTAACACATGTAACTTCAGTAGTTTGGGCTGACTGAGCAGTTTGGCCTGACTGAGGAGCTATGCTAGTTAGATTCAGCAGGTTTATGTGAGTAGTTTGAACAAATATGTGGTTGGACTGTGAAGGGGTTTTTGAAGTGAATCCTTCCCACCTATGGCTGTCAGCCAGTTCATGAGTGACTCTGAATGATAGCCATTACAGTATAAGTTCAGTTTTAAGACAGCCGGTGCAAACTGAGCAGGAGATACAGCAGCCAGCGAGAGAAGGAAAAACTCAGTCCCAAATGATGTTTTGTGAGAGACACAGCTTCTATTGTATGTGGACACAGGAGACTGAGCAGGTTCACAGGAAATTCAGAACAAAGTTGAGTTTTTCCCATTCTAGACTGCGTGAGCGCTGCAAGTTAATGGATGATTTCATCTGCTCACACTGAGTGGAGATGGAGCAGGAAGTGGTGTCTAGGGCCGTCCAGTCACGCCTGAAAGACTTGCTTCTCTCTCCATGTCTCATACTAGCTTGGAGGCAGCCGGGAAGAGCGGAGGATGGCCTCTTTCTGTGTGGGTTCTTGTTGTTTACTTTTATGCCTCCTTTGTGCACTTTGTGTGGAGGGTAAATAGGGTCTTTAGAGAGGAGCCCAGAAAAGGAAGTTGGAGTGGGAATGCTTCAGCCTTTGCATCTACACTCCATGGCAACGCAATGCGTGAGGTGGGAGGGAGAGTCTCTTTTTTAATTATCAACAACACTGAATGTCAGTGTAGAACCACTTGGGGTTTTTTTCATAATGTGTATCCAATTAAGACATTTGATTAAAAAGATTCCTGGTTCTTTTTTGTTAAGTAGTATGTATTTTAATGTCCCTTTCGAAAAGCAATTAGCCTATCAGACTACAAACATTATGCCTTTAACTGCAATGCCTTCTATACAAAATATTCCCTGGAAACACCACTTTTGAGTGTCTCCTTTGAATGTGATTCTCCGATTGCCACTAGACTGACAATGTGCTCATGAGGCAGAACGCGGCAGAGCTAAGAATTTAGCGATGTTCCACATCAGCGCCACTAGAAAATGACATGCCTTTTCTGAGGCAGAAGGAGGTAAATTCTTCTCGTGCTTCTTCGATACACCTAAAATGAACTTCCTCTGCATGACTTTCTGAAATTTACATTTTGATTGCAAGTCCCCAAAAAGCCCGTCCCCGGGTCCCCAACACTGAGAAGTTAATAAATCTGAAAGTTGGAGAATCAGTCTCTGCTGATGGCACAGAAATAACCAAACATGTGAAATGAGGGCAGACGCATGCATCTTACTGAAAGTGCCACAGAGGGCTGCTGCTGTTATGAGACAGAGAAAACGACACAGTAGCAATTCAACGGAGGAGGTTAGGGGGTGGCCATGGGCGATATATATTAGATGTGTTCCTCCATGAGCGAATATGATCGATTGGCTGTGGCTGTGATGAGGGCTGGGGGAGACACTGGTGCGCCAAGTTTGTGCGCTATCAGACGGCCTGCGTGCGGATGAGTGACACTGACTAATGACCACTAATGAATTAGGTCAGCCCTGCAGCCCCTACAGGTACACCCCACTGTCTTTTTCATTTTCTATGGCCATGTCAAGCCGCCCTTCCCTTTCTCTCTCTCTTTCTCTCTACCCTGCAAGGCCTTCTTGATCCAGCCCACACTCCATCAGTGCTCTTCACAAAAAAATATATCTGTTCGCACAATGGAATTTTTTTATTCTTCTGTACTGGTGCCTGTATGCGTAGATCTGTTTTTGTGCCACCGGCAAATGTAAGGGAACTTTTTTAGGAAGCCCTTGAAACAATCTAATGTTTGTTACTTTACCTACTACTATAACAAATAATAAAAGCTGTGAGGGAAAAACTACATGGGTAAACAGAATAAAATACAAGTTTTCAGTTTTCAGTTCTACAGGCTTGTGACCTGACTCAGACTTACTTGACACTGATTTTACCATTCCTCAGACTCGAGGAAGGACTTCTTCATACAGAACATAACCCTAAACCTCCTTTCCCTTAATCATTCCATTGCATTGCATTTACTGCAACTTAGCCATATAACATTAGTGACATGCATGTAAAATTAGGCTGTCACTGTCACTATAAGATTGGATGATTTCTCAGTCTTCTCAGATGAGGTTGTGGCAGACCAAGCATTCCCAAACGAGTGCAGAAAATAAAATCTTACAATCTTTAGACAGACAGAACATATCTCTCTTTCTCTAGTCAACTTCACAACCAACTCTGTGTAAAAACAATCCATTATCAGACCATGCACCGCTGAAAGGTCTTATTATATTCCTCACCACTGTTTTTACTTGCACGCCTACTGAGGTGCTGCTTGATATGGCTTCAGAAGTGATGGATGGTGCTGCAGTCCGATTTGGAAAGAGCATGACTTCTCACACGGCTACCCCATTATATTGACTTGTCATTTTAAAATATGGTTCCCATCGGGCTCCATAAACATTGGCCGAGATTGGTGAAGTGAAATCTTGTCATGTACAGCCTCGATCAGCTATTCGTTTTTCACATGTGAAAGGAGATGACTGTATGCACTGCCCCATACATCAAAACCCTTGGCTTTCAGGAATGCTGGGGGCACTAACTTCAGCTTAGCAAAAGGTTGTGAGCCATGAAAGACTAGGCTGTTTGCCTTCATGTTGGGTAATGCACCCACACTGACAAAGTATTGCAGTGTTAAATTAAATACTGTTTACTTTGCAAATCTGCAAAAAGGGAACTGGTTTACTCCAAACTGTTCTTGTTTGTCAGTCTGTCTCTCAGAAGACCATAATAGGCTATGATAGCACAACAGACTATAATAGTTGAGTTGTATGCTTTAGTTGAGAAAAACACAATTACAACTCCATGTAATATAAATCTTATTGACAGTGAAAAACAAAAGATTATATTGTTCAGCCCATATACATAAAAAACATTTTCCATAAGCTGTTTCCTTTCCTCCCCTTTGAGGCAGAATAGTTTATGGGATGTTTTTCAACTTAACACATATAGGGCTCGGGATCATGACGTAAAAACCTTTGTGGGCACCGCCATATTGGCAGCCTAACTCCTTAGTTTACTATGGATTGCTATGGATTTACTCCCGCCTATAAGTGTGTTGTTGTTGCTTAGTTTTTGCCGTCTTGGTCTTATGATGCTGTATAGTGGTGTGTAACAGCACAACCCACGATCGCAACAGGAAAATAATCGCTAATATTATATTTCTGCTTCTTGTCTTCTGCATTTGAATGAATGGATATTACGTTCGGTGCGCTGCCAACATGGCGGCAAAATTCTTAGAATGCAAGGTGTGTGCCCGAACCCTATTATACAACTGCCAATGCGTACCTGTAGTGAGTTCACAGTTCTCCTCATCACTGTTGTCCTTGCAGTTGTCTTCACCGTTGCACAGGAAACTGCGGTGAACACAGTGGCCGTTGTTGCAGTGAAACCGGCTGGCACTTACACAGAGCTCAGGGTCCTCTAATGACACAAGAACAAGGTGGAGAGGAGGTAATGAAAGCAGGTAAGCATTCATCCATCATAAACCATCTGTGACTCTATTTTATTGGTGTTAACTGCTCCCTAGAAATAGAAACCTAGCGGTCGACAGTATGCGACAGACAGACAGACAGACAGGGAGATGGTCCATTAACAGTCCATTAAAGTTGATGAACAAAAGTGGGTCATCCTCCCATGTTGAAATGATGACAATAATGGATGGAAGTTTGTGTGTTTGTGTGTGTGGGCAGATTTGGGTAGCAACATTTGGGCAGATTATCTATGAGCTTGTTCAGAGAGGACTGGATGGATGCCTAACAGGGCTCAATGTGAAGCCCCGGGATAGTTCTGACGGGGCACTCACCGCACCCGTGCTCATCGCTGCCATCTGTACAGTCTGGGAAGCCATTGCAGTGGAAGCGCCCAATGATGCAGTGGCCATTGGCACAGGGGAAGAAAGTAGGGGAGCATTTGGCCCTCACCCTGGCTGTAAGGGAGGGAGAATGAAAGAGAGACAAAACATGGTGACTGACCAACAGAGTGTGTGATGACAACTCTCACAAATTACAATGTCAGGCAGTTTTAGAAAACTTTTTTAATACAGTAAGGGTTCTTACTGTATTAAAAACCTAGAAGACGCCTGTACGAAGTAAAAGCAACCCCACCCTCTAATTTCACCTGAGTTTCAATATAAAACTGCTTGTTGGAGTTTATATTTAGTCTCTGTCTGTGATAGATGACACTGTAACACATAGTCAGTTGAATTGGTCTGCTAGGCTGTTTTTCTGTCAACAAAATCATTTTTAGCAACATGGCTGTAGAAGATTTGTTTCGAGTATTCAAGACACCAGCACAGAACACTGAAAATGCTTGTATAAAATACTTTCTGTGAGTCTCTTGCTTCTCAATCAATCTCTCACAAATATCTACAATATGTGAATCCAGTTCATATGTCCATGTCAATGTCTAATGTTACATTCTTGTCTGGTCATATGCCACAAAAACAAGATGGTTCATACATGAATAAAAATCGTGTACACCTGGTGTGACAGACATATAAGTAGGGTTGCAAAATTCCGGGAATTTTCAAAGTTGGAAACTTTCCATGGGAATTAACGGGAATTTATGGGAATTTATGGGAATTAACGGGAATTAATTGGAAAAAACTGGGAATTATCTCAACTAAAGGTCAGGAACATAAAGACAGTTGGTAGAAAATAATATTTTAGCAGTCTTGGCTAAAACTATGAGATGTGATATGCATAAAGTTGAGTAGCCTATAATTTGCTATTCTTCAATCACAGGGGCATAACACACTTCTTAATGCAGGGCTATTGAGGCCGCACCTCCTATACGCATTGTGCATCCTCCCATCACATCTCAATGATTTCTAGAATTATGGACTGCTAAAGCAACCTTTATGAGCCACATACAGTCACTGATACAGACACGTGAGGCTACACATTTGAGGACTACAAACAGTCAAGCAAGTTATGATGATATAACTTAGATGATATTTGTTCTAAAATGTTAGATTTTAGCTAGCCCAATCAAAATATAGATTGCTAGCTCACTGGTAAGGCAGATATGTTAAAGGTAAGCTAGCTAGCACCTTTATATTAAAGAAGTTAGCTTATCATGGTGCTAGATAGCACAAAATGTGCTGTTTCTTCTGCGTCCTGCTAAGCAGTTTTACATAACCACACCTGATTTCATTCATCATTTAAATGTTTTGATAGCCCTTTCCATTTGTTCAGTTTACAATCTACATATTTAACAGAAAAATGCTATATTTTTAATTTAATTGCAAAAATGTCTTACGACAAAATATGTTGTTGGTATATGAGTCATATGGTCTATGTTTCTTAAAATCATCCAAAATTTCCTGTTAATTCCCATAAATTCACATAAATTCCCATAATTTCCACAAATTTCCATTTTTAAATATTTCTAAAATTCCCAAGCTAAAGTTTCCATGGAAAGTTTCCGGAAAGTTTCCAGAAATTTACCGGAAATTTTCCACCCCTTTGCAACCCTACATATAAGAGATCAGATTATGAATCCGAATAGATAGAAAAATCTTTTAGTACAACTTTGGTCCCATTTCCAAATTTCAAATTTACATTCTCCTGGACAGTATCTGGAAGGCTCCATGACATTAGCGATAGAACTGTTTATGTGGGATGAACTTCCTGTGTCCTGTCAAATACTGTTGGGGGATCCAAATAAATCCCAGATAACAGTCTTTATGGATCTCAATATCTGTGTAGATATACTGAAGTTAGACATCCCATTTTGTTAGTGTGCATATATCATCGCTGTAAAAATTCATAACAAACAGACACTCAGACATAATAAATAAATGATATATGATGCTCCAATTACACTCACAGCAGCCTTTCTCATCGCTCTTGTCAAAGCAGTCTGGCCATCCATCACAACGAGCTGCTCCAAAGACGCACTGTCCATTCTCACACGTGAAGTTGCCTGGAAAGCTGCAGGTAGCGGTAGGGACTGTGTTTCCTGGGGGAGATTGGCTGTCTGGAGGTGGAATACATAGGTAGGTCAACCTAAAGCACAAGATAGATTGTGCCCTAATGGGGAACACAGGCAGAACAAGCCACCATTTGTCTAAAACATTAAAAACGACAATCCCCCCCCTCTCTCCCCCAATACACACACATGAACACACACACACACACACACACATACACAAACACATACAACACTATGATTTTACATTTGAGCAGGTGTACACATCCTGTGGAAGTTAAAAAAACAAACAGTAGGAAGAGGATCCTTTATACAGATTGTGAGGTGTAATTTTACAGAGAACAAAAATATACCCATGACAAATATTAATTTCACATAGTTCTCTTGAGTAAGCAAACATACAGAATTTAAGTGCTATGGTGCTGTTTTACACTGCCCTTAAGGTCATAGCTGTGCAGACGTGCAGTTGTGTAACTATCTTACATTTAAAGCATGAAAGTGCTTTGGTGGCAAACTGCCAAAGCATTTTCAAGTTTGCCTTTAGTGTATTTAGAAGCCACCTTGTCACAAAGTTATGGTAGCCCTGAAGTGCAAACCACATTAACAAATTACTAAACACAACAACAAATTGAGAAACACAAACAAATTTAGAAGCAACAAAAAAAATGAGAAACACTAAAACAAATTAAGAATCACAAAAACCAAAGCACAATTACATTAAGAAACCGGAAAGGGTAGATACCAGTCAGCAACAGCAGACATCACTGATTGGACGACGGGTTGTTCGTCTAGTTCAGTGTTTCTCAAAGCGTGGTCCGCCTGTGATTCAAGATTCAGGACATAGGCCTACGAGGTGATACTGGATATGCTCAAGTGTAATCAAAATATTGTGATGAACTTAGCTTCATTTCAATAGCTTCAAGTAGACAAACACTTCAATGGCTTCACATAGACAAATCACGATTCATAATGAGCCTACAGACGGTTGTTAACCGTCTGAACTGTTATTTGGTTTTACTGGTAATTTCACTAACAGCGTCGTAGCTTCAAAACAACATTAACTGTATAATATCAGTTAAACGGGCAAGCTAATTGCTCATAAAGTCGCTAAAAATACCCATTGCTATGGACTCGTTGCTATGCCCTCGTTCGGACTCGCTGCCAAGTCCAAAGCCACAGGTCCAATCAGTGATGTCTGCTGTTGCTGACTGGTACCTACCCTTTCCGGTTTCTTAATGTAATTGGGCATCTCAGTTTGTTTTTGTGATTCTTCTTTTGTTTTTGTGTTTCTCAATTTTGTTTTTGTGATTCTTCATTTGTTTATGTTTCTGATTTTTCTTGTGTGATTCTTAATTTGTTTTAGTGTTTTTTTTTTTGTTTTGTTTTTTTATTTGTTTTTTATTTTTTTGTGTGTTTCTCACTTTGGTGTTGTTTCTGAATTTGTTTGTGTTTCTCAATTTGTTTGTGTTTCTCAATTTGTTTTTGTGTTTATTCATTTGTTAATGTGGTTTGCACCATACAAAGTAGAGCAATAGCAAAAACTACAAGAAAGTATCCTTTGTAACTCTCAAGGTCATATGAAGGTCTGCTATGTTTGGGTAAAAAAAAGAGTTCCTACACAAGAATTGTAACAGCATTATAATATATAATATAGCCTATATTACAATGTTACAAAAGAAAATATGTGTTGTACTTGTACATATAAAATAATTGAAAATGAATTAGTCCTTGTCTTTGGTAACATGAACTTGAATATTCAAACAATAACGTGATTTTTCTCCACTGGTTTCTCTCTATTACTGCAGTTTCACAAATTTATAACAAAGTTACACCAATAAGGTAGAATGTGGCAACGGAAATCATGAGCAGAGAGCCGCTACAAATCTTGGTCCCTACAACAGAAAATTACTTTTTTTAAGGCCACCCTATGTGTGCCAGGCCCTTAGAATCTGCCCAACTTTTCTCTCTTATTTTTATATTTTGAATCGTATAGTACTGTAGCAGGACAATAAGGAGGACAAAGCCTCTTCCATGTCTCATAGGGTGTAACTGGATTCTATTCTAAACACAATGACAAGAGACACATTTCAGGGCAGAAGCAATGAGCTCGGGTACCTTTGTTCATACTCTTAACTAAAATGGAAAATGTATGGAATTATGGAAAAAATGTGTTATAGTGTTGGTCTATTTTAAATATAATGGCTTAACAATATTTGATGTCAGCAACATTTCTGAGTACAAGTATGATATAGGCTATAATTTTTGTAAGCACTTAAACAGAAACACTATTGTGTTAATGACATAAAAGTTGGCAATGTGTTGCAGAAGGCAGGAGTATATTATATATAATCATATTTTTATATATAGTCATATTTCTATAGTCTATAGTTCTAACATTGAATAACCTAGCTAGAAGTCATATTTTCCTACCTAAGTCATGTTTTCCAAATTGAAATAACGTATGATATCATAAACAAATAGATTATAAATAAATATACAGGGCATCATCAGCTTTTGATTGATGTGGGAGCACGTTGTTCAGCTGACTTGTAGGGTTCCTGCTTATTATAATCTGCCTCTGTGCAATTCGGAAATATTTAGTTCTCTTTCCCTGCATAATCCTCCACACTTTTAATCTACTGTAAATGTCTGAATCTGTGCTTTCTCTTCCGCCCATCTGCAGTTACGTACACCTCCATCCAAACAACATGCGCTGTGGAACACTCTCGTGCTAACGGAATGACAAGCCCGTGGACCTGTTATTGTAGCATTGCAAAATCGTTACAATAATTCATTTGCCAAGATCGCGTAATAAATGTGTTTAATGTACATGTAACCTACTGTTTTTTTCTAACTCACCAGCCAAGTTAGGTCCTGGCCCAGAAGTTAGCAAAATATACCAAATCCACATCCTTTGCTTTCCTACCCAGCTTGAAGTAGCCTACATAGCCTCAGGCCTGCATGACGTCTCACTACATCCCACGACCGATCAAAGATTTCGTCTTTAGTTGAGAAATTCTTCGTAAGTAAAACGAACCAGCGATCAACAAGTAAATATGTCTGTATCAAAATATACGCTCTAAATGGGTCGGACAAAGATGGAAGGTAAATTCGACTTGAGGTCGAGTCTCGAATCCTCCCGTTAGAAGAGGCGGAGACTGGGGAGTGTTTGTGATGGCTGCCCACAGTGCCTATCCGTGGGCAGACAGGAAATGGCAACTGGTATGCGTTCACGGAATACTGCAAAGTGGGAGTTTAACCTTTTGACCGCCTTGACAAGGGTGATGTAGCCCTCTGACACCCCTCTCTGTCCCCACTTTCCAATATCACACGAACGTTCTATTTCATAGATTAGTTTATGCAGCAGCATACATACATCAATTAATAATGGAACAACAATGCCGTTTTTTTGTGAGGGTGGAACTGGTGATATAGGGTAGGAGGCAATCTAACAATTTGCTTTTTTGAACAGATACAGCATTTGAGACTATAAAACAAATGGCAGATTCCCCTTATGAAAAAAACTGTAGTACTGCAAGATTTAACCTGCAGTTTTTCTACAGCATCAGTTGCAGTAGAATGTGTGTGTGTGTGTGTCAAGTTTGTCAGTAGGTGGTGTTGCACTAGACAAGGAGGGTTGAGGTGAAATTGCAGTTCTTGTAAAGGCACCAAAATATCTTAGGGTATGTGAACTCAGTGGAGATCCATGCCCAGTGAGTTTGAAGTGACCCCGTCTTTCGATGTCCTGAAAATCACTGATGGCAATTGATCCAAATTATTCTTATTTTTGTGTGTCAGAGCCACACACGCAAGGTTGAGGGTTTGTTGATTGTGACCTATCATCCACTAAATTTAGAATTATTCTCTAAAAACTGTGACCAACCAACTGGGTGTTTCCAGGGTGAGGCAAGAAATGGGCTACTACACTATGGGCCTTAAGGCCTCATTATACTTTTGTGTCGACTTAACGCCGACACCTTCGCTATCATTTTTGGTTTATGCTTCTGTGTCAGAGTCACTGAAATGTGTAGGATTGCAGTGGAATGCGTAGGAATTCACCACCACAACACCAAGGGGCATTGGGTCACAAAATCGTCTTTGGAATGTTTGCTCCTCTGTGGAGTGTTGTTACAGCAGATGCAGAACAGTGATAATCAAAGCCATGTGGATAAATCTATTGTTCATAAAAATTCAGAATAAAAGCACTACACTGTAAGTTATATATAGAACAAATTACAAAATAAACAAACCTATTAGGCCTAAATCTTGTTTGCACAGACTGTAAACCTTGAATGTTTACAATCGCTGAGCTAGCCCATCTAAACAAATAGGCTACTTATGTTAAAGTCTTAAATATCTTAAAACCAAAATTAGACTCCAAAATTAGACACCATCTCACAATGTAAAGTTGACCAATACCAGCCCTTGAGGTCTGTGTAGTCTGTCTGCGTTGCTGCAACGTAACTATATCTATCATCTACCTAAAAATGTATCCCTGATGGTGTGAATGAAAAGCTTATGAAGACCTCAGCATTTTATGGAATATTCTAACCTGTGTTACAGGTTCAATAGCCTGTTTCCTTTAACTGTAATTTGACTGCAAGTTATACAAAAAGACATCAAACAGCGGCAAAAAAATGTTTACAGCATTATTTTGCATTTTCATGCCACATCAAGGAGTGGGGCTGATCACTTTCATGTGGTGTCTGGTTCTGGTAATACCCTTCTATTTTTCCAGTGCTGAAAAAATATAATGGTAAAAGCTTTTATAGCAATGCTTTCAAATCTTGTGTTGCACTAAGACAACAAAACAACACTGCTAACACTTATTTTATGTTATGTCTTGTCTTATATATACTGTGTGTTACCTAAGTATAATGCCTTAAGCCTACTTGCACTTTTTTTACTTAACAGTACCTTATTGTTTTCTTGTTGTGCATCTGCACTTTATGTCAACGTCTGCGCATGGGACAAGTGTGAAACGTAATTTCGATTCCTTTGTATGTCAAGTACATGTGAAGAAATTGACAAATAAAACTGACTTGACTTGACTTGAAACAGCTTCTGAGGGAAATCAAATAGAGATAAAAAGCAACCTGTATTCAGTGATCTTGTACAACTGGGCTATTGACTGATTCACACCATTTTGAGGCTGAAAATGTAATTGAAAGTGAGTGTCTGTGCCTCATGTCATTAGTGCTATATAGCTGTATCAGTGTTCTCAATCTTTACTGACATTCATGGGCTATGGGATGATTCACACTTTTATTTCACAAGGTAATATGAAGTTGAAACACTGGATCCTGTTGTGATGCTGATGTGGGCCCATGAACAATATCTAATTCTGACAAGGATTTAACTCCCTCTTCTCTGTGGGAATGTGTCTCCTGTTGCTTTGCTACAGGAAATTTGCTCCATTGTGACTGCCTTTTACCAGGAGAAAACCTGCTAAAAGTTTGACGACACTGATTTTAGGTTCAAAGGGAACATAATGTGAAATTCTCCTAAAAAGGACAGCTATTGATGTATTGCCATGTAAAGCAGTGTCAGAATGTTAGCTTGACACTAAATTTCACTGGGTCTTTTTTTGAATAACCTAATCATTCTAACCACACATTTACCAACCATAGATCAGTCAGAAAAAAAATTCATGTAAACAAGCTTTAATAACATCTATTAGCATGCTATAAACAGGTTCCTATAGGCTGAAGCAGAATCGAAGAAGTGACTGAATGATGCACCAGAAACCAAATGAACTGCGCCATTTTTTTTTTTTTTACAGATGTTCTTGTCTGAAATAATCATCAATAATAATTTTAAATGAGTCATATCAATAATCATTTGAAGATAGTGATTTGTCAGAAATAGGAAACTCCAGTCCTGTTTATATCATGGCACAAAATAAACCCAGACTCCAGTTCAAAGAAGGTGTTGCTGTCAATACATTAAATTAGTTTAACCAATTGAAAGTTCCAATACATAATATACATACCGTATATTTACTGATGAATACAACTACAGTTAAGTGTCCAAAATATACATCCCGCAGACATAAACAGCATGCCCAGACATACAACATGTGATATATTTGTTTTGAAAGCATATATATTAAATCATCCACCCGAATCATTGACATGTCTGAATGAATTACTGTCAAAAGTTGCTAAACATGCTAAATAAGAAAAAGATCTGCGTGCATCACTTTGCATTGGTTTATATGTTGGTACAGCAAGTCAATCCGATTTTGCAAGGTCTCTAAATGTTGTTTGGAGAGAAATCCCAGTTCAACCGCCAATGGCTCACCTGCTTGATAGAGTTCAAGCAGTCGTAAACCTACGTTTCTTTGATTCTTCAGTTGGGCTATGCGCTGAACAGTCCTCTTTCGGAAAATACAAATTGGCGCCAGGAGACTCCGGTGATACTTTTCCCAAGAGCTCAAGACTCTGTAGCCATGCACTACTCCGGCTTCGTTGTCTATGAAGACCAAGCCTCTTCGAGACTTAAGAAGATTGGTAGTAGGTCTTTCCATCATCCGCCTGTCCCACTGTAAATTAAACAGATTACTTGCAAGTCGATCAAAGTTTGCTATTAAATAATCAAATAATATGAGGTCGGTCCATTGCATCAGTTCAATTAAGCCCGACGTTGTTTTATTTCTCAATGCGTTAAAGCACACTTTAGTTGGGTTTAAACCTTCTCCTCCTTTGCGCAGAGCTGTAGGGATAAATACGCGTGTTAGATTTGGTACCCATTCAGTCAGTGAGACGATAGCATGTGTGGTCCAAGGAAAAGATTCGATACTTTCACGGACAAGCATCCATTGTTTGCTTTCTGGATCCGGTTTGGATAGAACGGCAGGTGGTAAGTTATCAATACCAAGCATCCTTGCCAAGTAATAAGACAGTATCTCACCTTGAACCTGGTCAGCATCTATGCCATAACGCACACAGGCTTTGGATCCATCTGCAAACGTCGCAAGCCCATTTGTGACCCTGCCGCATCCCGGTACTAAATTTATTATTTGTTGGACCCGTGTCCTGTTTCTCCAGACACCTGCACGTTCAGCAAACATTGAAGCTTCCTGTATCTCCAGACTCTCGCTCCAATGACAACCTTCTTTGGACAAGTCAAAAACTCTTCTAGGATCAGACAAAAATCGAGAAGTTTTGTGTAGGAAATGCCGAGATGATGTAAGAAAATATCCTTTGTCATTTGCAACCCTTAAATTAAGCTGTGCGATGTGCAGTTTGACTGTCATGTAGAATATGATAATGACGGAGGAAAGAAATATAAAAAGACTAAATTCTGTTATCTTCATGTTTGTCATATCGATAGTGTGACTGAAGTTAATGCGCCTGACTAGGTGAACTGAACACAATTCATCACGAAGTTAAGGGAAGAATAATCACTTCTGCGGAGTCTTATCATTTTGCGGCTAGTAGTCTACAGATGTGGGAACCATATCTAGCCTATCATTTAATTTTTTGAAAGCTCATAGGAATCGTTTGTGCACTATCACGTGACCATTTGTACAAATGCTGGGAAGGAATGTCGCGATGAACAATATCCTGTCAGGTAACAAAACTTTACCATTAACTGTTGCAATGTCTGTTATCAACACAAGCCCAGAATCAGAATTCCCACTACTATAAATTACAACTGTATTTGTACCAACTGTAGACAATGTTGCCTCCAGCTACTTTGTAGGACATTTAGTCTATTTACACATGGGTTGCATGAAGGTCTCTCTCTCTCTCTCTCTCTCTCTCTCTCTCTCTCTTTCAAACCCTATATGCTCAAGGCATGGAGTACACTATCACAGGCCTTCTTGCTTAAAACCTGTATTTTTAATAATTCCCCTGACATTAACTGTTAGCTGAATTAATATGCACAAAATGTGTTATTTAGTTTATTTGATTAATGTTCAGTTTTAGTTATTAGTTAATCGCACCGTGGGCCAATGCACCACTGTTTCAGTTGTCTAAACATTTTAGAGCAGATGGCTTCCTCTAGTGGTGAGACATTGTACATATAAACACATCCCACATCCCATTGCCTTTTTTACCTATTACTCTTAGTGAGTGAGATGTTGTATTTACACACTGATTAATTATAGGCTATATTATCCCCATGTATTATACACTGTTTATTTGTCAAATTATTTATATTTATATTATTTATATTATTTATATTTATATACCCATGTAAACACATGACTAATTTACAGTAATATCAGTTTGTGAACTTAAATATCCTGTGAAAACCTAAGCCTAAACACAAAGTCAATCCTATATTTCCCTATAGCCTATGAGAAATGTTCAAGCTCAGACAGTATGTAGACATCTATTGCAAAAAAGCAAATTTTCTTTAAAAGGACTCAAGGAGTGGAAAAAGAAAACATTCAGAGGTGCTTGGAAAATCTGTGTCCATGGCAATGCAACACACACCAGGAGAATGTACTACATTCCGTGGCCTATGTGTGCAGCAGTACATGTCTCCACTGAACAAAGGCTTCCCGGCATTCTCAGATTGGAAACATATAGATGTGGAAAAGCTGCTATCAGGACCAGTAAGACCAGCTTTCATTGTCAGTCAGTCAGAACATCAGTGAACAGGAGATGGAATAATCCTTGGGGGTGGAGCAGTGAAATGTTCATTGCCAGGTGAGTCATGACGTCTTCTCTGCATTCTCCATTAGTGTGGCTCATCTTTTCCCTACTGGTATAGACTGAGCACGCAGCCAAGTCTCTGGGTAAAAATATTTTAAAGTCTAATTTAAAAATGCCTGTTTATACATAAATACATGTGTGTGTGTGTGTGTGTGTGTGTGGGGGGGGGGGGTGTTGGATGCACAGTGAAGGAATTCTGACAGATGTGGTTGGAGAAGGGAACGGGGTTAAGGGTTTGTGTTCTACAGTGCAGTGTGTCTGTCAGCAGCTGTTGCGTCATACCAACACTCCTGGAGTATGGTTTACAGAAGCCCAGCAGTCATAAAACAGTCTCCCTGCTCCCAGCACACAGACAGGGAATTGGGGTAGTTAGAGAAGCACAGCAGAAAAGGCATAACTGTCACCGAGTGTGGATGAGTGGAGAGGAGAAGAGAGAGAGAGAGAGAGGGAGAGAGAGAGAGAAGAAAGGATAAAAAGTGAACAGGGCATATTTTTTACAGACTTCTCGCCTTCCAGAAGTATGCATTGCTTGGCTAGACCAACAATTAAGGCATGGTTAAGGCAAAATCAAAGCCAAGCATTTTGGCCCTCTTTTGTTCTCCATGCTTTGCTGTTCTGGGTCTGTACATCTGCCTGGCCTTATGGTAAGAGCTATCATTTCTTTTCAGATGCCATCTAAGTTATTTTGTTTAATCTAGGAAGATGCAACATATCATGTTTTTAATTGTTGTAAAATTAAATGTCAATAAATGATTAATACATCTGTGAAGGCAGTATATATTAAGCCTGACTTAAATAATGAGTTACATTTATAAAATGGTAACAGGTTAAAATGGACATATATTACTTACAAAGTGATGGAGGTCTGTTTAAAATGGTTTCCTTTGTGTTGTTGCACTAATGAGTACTGCTGCTTAATCATTACTTTCCACCCCCTGATGAGTCAAAGGTTTACATGGCAGATGTTGCAGGTCATGACTGTGTTTTTCTCTACGGGGATGGCTATTATCTGAGACAAGTCCTGCTGTGGTTTCATCAGTTTGGTCAGCAGGCAGAACAAGAGACAGACAGGAGGAACCAAAGTGTCACGCACACATCACATCTCCATTTTCAAACGCAAACCTCACAATTGTGTTATAAGTTCATAGCTTTATCTTAAAAGAGTGCTGTGTTGACTGTGGAAATATCAATTTGTCTGATCTAAATAAAAGATCTGGCAATGATGAAATATGGAGCTAGCTTAGGGATAAACAACTTTCATCCATCTGTTTTACATGCATAAGACGATTTGTCATAAGTGAGTTATGTTTACAGTTGCACATAAGATGCATCTATTCCCACGGTGTTTCATACTTTTAACATATATTTCATTGCAGCTATAAATTCACAGCTTTTCTGATGCCAGGCGTGGATTATGGATGATGTTTGTTAATCTGCCTACTCAGTTTCCAGGGTCAAGGAAGACAAGTGTCCCAGTGCAGAGTGGAACATCATGTGTCGCTCGTGCTGCGAGTACGAGCAGATCCGCTGCAGGTGCCCCTCGCAGGGCACACAGGTGGGCTATGCTGTGCCCTGCTGCCGCAATGCTCTGGACGAGTGTGACCCCTGCATTATACACCAAGGTGGGTGCTGGGTAGCCAGGCTAACGCCGCCTAGTTAATTTCATTAACCTACATACTAGTCAGGGAACTCACGATAAGCTTTGGTTTTCTCCGACAAGAAATCGTGTCGGCGAATCAGCGAACAGATTGGGGTCTAAAGGCGATGACGTTGAACTCTAGCGCCCAATTTGAGCATACGTCACGACCAAGCAGTAGCCATTGGTTGAAGCAAAAAGTATCCCGCCCACCGTCATGAAAACGAATGCCTATGGCTGGTTCTCAGACGCTTTGCACGAAGTGAAACAAAGTGAAAGCGGATGATCATATCAGGCTAGGTGCTGGGCAGAAAGACACTGCAATAAGGGCTTCATGGAGACAAAGTTCACTGTTTTCCCCTCCTTTCCACAAGACGGCAAACCAACATGTTGCAGCTTATCCCCGACGCCGCTCTCTCCCCTGATGTCATCCTCTAGTATACATATCTCATTGTTGACAGAATTCAATAACACCACACTGTCTCCAAATCCCCTGTAATGTAAATATCCCAGACGCTCGTTAGCAGCAGACTGCAACATCTGTAGATATATATCAGTGATCATGTTTTAGTTACAGACAAAACAAAACAAAATAAAGATTCTTATATTTTTTTTTTTATCCCTGTCTGTGTTTGTAGGCTGCAGTGTTTTTGAGAACTGTAAGACTTGCAGCAATGGGACGTGGGAAGCACAGGATGATTTCTATATTCGAGAGCAGTACTGTATAGACTGCCGTCAGGGATGGTCAGGTGGAGACTGCATGAGTAAGTAGGGTCTCCACTGTTGGGAAGCCGCTCCCTGAAACATCAGTGTGTAACAACGCTTTGTTCTTCGACTCTTGATGCTCAGATCTAAATATTGTGAATGTTGTGAAAATTGTTGTGTCATTTCTATGTTATTTTGGGGGGGGGGATTGTTTTTTTATGAAGAAGGAAGGAATAAGGATGTTTTTTGTCTAGCATGTGGAGGCGTTATCAGAAGACCACAAGGTCATCTGACCCTGGAGAGTTACCCTATAAATGCCAGATGTGAATGGACCATATATGTAAACAGAGGAATGACTATGGACCTCAGGTGGTTACTACTACTACTACTTTCAAAATTATACTCAAAATACTGCATATTTAGAGCATGCCAATTCTGATTTTGTTGACTATATTTTGCTAGTATTGTTTGCTAGTATTGCCATGTAGCACTGCTGATGTAGTTCTGTCACATGACATGTCTATAAAATTGAAGTTATGTCCACAAATATGACTTGACTTATCAGATATTGTTTCCACAATAGGATCCTTGTGCAGGATATACTGTATTGCACTCTGTAAGGTGAATGGGATTTCTCATCTACTTCATGCAGGTTCTCAATGCTTGATCTGGAATTTGATCACAGCTGCCGGTATGACTATGTTGAGATAAGAGATGGTGACAGCATGGATTCCCCTATAATTGGTCGATACTGTGGCAGCGACAGTCCTCCGCCAATCAGAAGCTCAGGGAATTCCTTGCGTATTCGATTTGTGTCGGATGGATATAACAACTTTGATGGGTTCTTCGCCACATTCCAGGAATCCTCTGGTGAGTCGCTTTGTAATGAGTTAAGTCTCTCTTTTATAGCACAGATTTATTCACCCAAATTACTATTCAAGTCTACATACTCCATCACCAGAGAAACAGTTTTATGAGTTGTGCTGTTAACTTTATGTTTTGAGCGATTGTCTGTAATTTGACCAAGGCGTACCTCTCTCATCCAGACAACCTCTCTGTGTGTGAGACACCTAGCCTTCTGCTCTGTCGGTCCTTGTAGATCATCATCAGTGCACAATGCTCCAGTGTCTCATGGGTATCATCTGGCCTCTTTTATCTCTCCCCCACAGCATGCAGTTCCTCTCCCTGTCTGCACGGGGGCACTTGTTTCTTGGATCCTCTCCATTCCTCTTTTCATTGTGCTTGCCCGGCCGACTACATGGGCGAACAGTGTGAGATCTGTAAGTTTTTTCTCTCTCTCTCTCTCTCTCTCACTCTCTCTCTCTCTCCCTCAAAATGGCATGAAAACACAGACACATTTTGCAAGTGAATATAAAATCACCATTACCTCTTACATTGTAAAAAAAATATAATTTAATCACCGAGGCTAGTGGCTAGTGAGGGAGTGTATGGTTATTTCAAAATTGCCGGCTTTGTGGGCTTTATAAAAATATAGGCTGCTTTAAAGGGTTGTGTCCACATAGCCACTTCAGAGACACTAAATCACTCTATCTTTCCATTCAGCCGTTCCACTGAAGAAGGCCTGTGGCGCTCCTCCAAAGCTCCTGGATGGGGATTTAAGTTTGCTGTATGAAACATCTGGAAATGCTCTCAGCATGGTTCGGTACTCATGCCACAAATCTTACCGACTACAGGGCACACCACAGAGGAGCTGCTTGTCAAATGGCACATGGAGCGGAGAACCACCCACGTGTGTGAAAGGTAGGCTACAGTTGGTCCTTTGACAGACAGCAGAGAGTGATATCAGAGATGGTTTCTTTCAAAAGTTTCATTCATAGCGAACATGATTTCTTTGTTTGTGTGGATTTTTGCAAGTAGCGAAACAAGGTTCCCTTCCCTCTGTCCTCGATCACAGCTTTCAGGCAGAGTAACTGCCCATCACTACCTAAGCTTCAACATGGGTATTATAAGACTGCTAAACAGGCATCAAATACAGTGGAATTTCACTGCAAGAACTCGTATGTGCTGAGTGGAAATCCACAAAGAAGCTGTCTGGCTGATGGAATTTGGAGTGGCAAACAGCCAAAATGTGTGAAAGGTAAATACAGAGAGCAACATTCCTCTGTTCTCCTAAGGTTAAGTGCATCTCAGTACTGAAAAAATGCATGTTATTACTATTCAATATATCCTCAGCTTGTCGGGAGCCTAAAGTGTCAAAACTTGTGAAACAGAAGGTAATCCCACCTCACGTAGCATTAAGGTAAGAACAAGGCTTGCATGCAAAGAGATACTCTAATTCTGTGGCTGGGTTGCACCAATTTGTTTTCATTTTTTAATCTAAACTAAAATACATTTTATTAACCTGTTATGTTAGATCAAATGTATTAAATTAAGGATTAACCTTAATTAAATTAAATTTACTGGTGAGGGGGTTTGATACTTACTGTAGATCAAGTGTAGATAAACATAGATTGCCAGTTTAACAGAAACCACCCCTGGAATAGGTTTAATTTGGAGCTTTCCAATATGACAGCATGGCTATATTTTATCTTAGTGTAGTTTGGAAAAGGAAAACACATAGGAATATTCAAGATGCAGGCTTTCCGGTAGAAATTCAGAAAATACTTTTATACATTCAATGGGGATACTGAAATAATCAGCTATGAAACAGTGTTGTGAAGAAGTGTTGTACTTTGTATTCAGCATTAACTTTTCTACAGGACATCAGTTTAATGTCTTTGCTCAATGTCTTTAGGAGAAATTCCACAATCCATGGGCTTTTCTCACTGACTAACCTGAGAATACCAGGGACAGCCTCCCTGGATAAGGACGTGACCCCAATAGACCCACTGCCCAAGGGCTTTCATCCTCAGTTCACCCAAATTGAGTATGAGTGTGCCTCTCCTCTCTACCAGCACTTTGGCAGTGCTCGTCGCACCTGCCTCAAGACAGGGAAGTGGAGTGGGCAGCATGTCTCCTGTTCACCAGGTGAGGGCAGCACAGGGCTCAGCTCTAAGCCCGAGATGACTGCAGAATTGCTGGCGTGCATTACATTTTGTAATGTTTGTTGTTCCCATTACAAAATTTAACATGATACTGTACCATTTATCTTTACCTGTCAAGAGAAATGGTATTCCTCAAATACGTCAGTTCAAAGCACAGTAGTGCTGGGTGAGGAGGAAGGACACAACTTTGCAAGATGCACAGCTAAAATATCATAATGGATCTTGCATGCACACATGTGATTTTAAATGACTCACAGTAGTCATCAACCCTCCGTATTCTCCCTGCTCTCTAGTGTGTGGAGAACTGAGATCAGCCAGTCCCCAGACGCTGGCAGACACACAGTGGCCCTGGCACGCAGCCATCTACCGCCACATCGCTGGCAGTGACAGGGCCAGCGCGGAGAGGACAGAGAGCAAGGAGGCCAGCTCTGGTGGGGGGAAAATCGGGGACAAGCAGAGAGGTTGGCAGTTAACATGCAGCGGGGCCTTAGTCAACCAATACAGCGTGGTGGTGGCGGCACATTGCGTGACAGAGTCAGGCAGTGCCCAACATGTCAGCTCGGCCAATATTAAGGTTGTGATGGGCAAGCGCAACTTAAGGTTGCAGATGAACACTGAGACATCTGACTTCCTGCGGGTATGTGTGTGTTGACTGAAACCATGAGGTTAGAAATCATCCCCCATGCAAATTTCAGAAATGTAACTAATGAAGAAAATAATTAAAAAATCATTAAAATGCTAAAATACTGCTTAGCTGCATAATGGTCACTGATGTTTATTGTTCAGTGACATGTGGATCCATGATGATGATCAAAATGTGAAATTGCTAAGCACTACAGCTGTCCTTAGTTTACCGCATCTAATTAATCTCAAGGCACATGGCAGTCCATTAGCTCTGATCTTCTGCCAAGCAACCCGCTGTGCTATTTAGCCTCAAATCATGTCAGACTGCCTTTGTGCTTGCAATGCATGTGGAGGGCCTTTTCAGCTTGTCTCCTCTCTGTTCACTGTGCATAGGTTGCTGCCGTCGTGGTTCACCCAAATTACAACTCGGCTGGACCAGACACTGACCTGGCCGTGCTAAAGCTGCTGGACAAGGCCAGGATCAGTGAGCGTGTCTTGCCGGTGTGCTTACCGAGGCTGCAAGGAGGCGAAGTGACTGCCCAGCAGGGCTATGTCATCGGCTGGTCCTTGCCCGAGGACACTGCCCAACACACGGCCGCAGTGTCAGCTCAAACAGGGCTGGTTGAACTGAGCGACGTTGTGCAATGTGAGAGACAGTATGGGCGTAATGGACTTCCCATGGCCGTCACTGACAACATGCTGTGTGGCCATCAGCATCCCCTCAGCCCCACGCAGGTCTGCTACTCTGCCACTGGTGGAGTGGTCGTGACTCAGTCCCCTCCCCCTCGCAGACCCTATTCATCACACCTCTTAGGCGATGCCGGACATGATGCCGACGAAGGCTCCTGGGAGCTGCTCGGCCTGGTCAGCTTTGGGTACGAGCAGAGCAAGTGCAGCCCAGAACTTTACACCATCTACACTCGTGTCAATAACTTCAAAGACTGGATCGAACAGACCATAAAGTAGCATATAAATATGCATCATGTTAAGTAAAGTGATTTTGTTGTTGCTGCACATTGAAGCTGCTAGGCTGGGCTTTCTGGGCACTAGAGAGCTTAAATAGTACCAATTGTGTCTCCAAACTGCACACACTGCTGTTATATTTCTCTACAAATAGTTTGAATTTGAATTTGAATTTGATTCAGCTTCTTTTTTTTTTTGTAATTCTCCCTCTGTAGTGGAATGCATACCAATGAGGTTCAGTGCAAATAGCAGGTGGGTTTGTGCTGCTCCATTCAAGCAGGTTATGGGAAAGAGATGTTCTCAGCTCAAATGTGTTCAGGTGTCTGAGCATGTGTTAGTCGGGTGGAGCAGTGAGCCAAACGTGCAGTCACTCATTGAGAAACACTTAGGGGATTTGCAGGCTTTAGTCGCTGGCCTCCGTTTGTACGTTCACTCCAGGATTCTTGCAAGTTCACACAGAACACCCCCCCCCCCCCCCCACCCAGAGACATCCACTGGGAAGCATGATCACTTAGCGCTTTGTGGACCCCCTGTTACCTCAAGACTAAATATAGTAAAAGGCAAAAGAATGACATTTGTGTAAATTTACAAATAGACACTTGCTAATTCAGCATGATGTAACAACCCAGTTAACAATGCAAATAAGCAGTGAAGTGGCTTTTACCTACATTTTTGTTTTTTTAGTAATGTAAACTAAAAAAATATTTACAATTTAAGTTTATTTTCTTATTGCAAATGTGCTGCATTGTCTGTTCAGGACATTAAAAGTCTGTCTGAAATGTTCTAAACAATGGATTGTAATGTGCATTTACCATGTGAAATGATTCATGTTTGGTCCATGGAGCCTGATGATGTCACGTAGTTGTAAATAGACAAGGTAAATACTCACTAATCTTTTACTCCACCTGGGAGGATGACCCCGTGCATAGACACTTGACTTCTCACTTTGCTTGCGTATGTGTTGATGACAAGGATGTGTGTCTATGTAGACTGACATGCAGTAAGAAGAATTGAAGAAAGCAAACAAACAAGTAATACAGAGGACCATTGTTGACATCAAGAACTGTCATCATTGCATTAGTGCAAATCAAATGCACTGTGTGGATTGCTAATTATCTGATTTTTCAAAGCAGAGGACGGACTACGAGAGATCTTGAAGAAAAAGCAGTGGTGATTGAAAAGGATCATATACCTTTGAGATAAATCAGTTTTGGACACAAAGGTCAGTATAAAGTTCTTATTATAATACAAAATTATAATTAAATTGTAAAGTTATAATTATAATTACAGTTATTTTCAGTAGCATTCATCACAAGCCACTTATTCCAGTAAAAAGTTTGTAGACATTTTTTTTAGAATATGATAATAATACGATAACCAAATAGAGACCTTCCTTAATGTGTTTCATCCATTTCTACCACTTGACATGCAGTGAATGTCATAGAAAGTTTGTTCAGTCTAGGAAGCTTGAGGGTACAGAGGGTGGTGTGATGCAAAAATTCTCTCTGTTAAGTCAGTGAAAAAATTTGCATTTATTTGCTCCATATCCTACCGGTAAGTCCTGCTGAATAGATAAATGTCAGATTTGTTTTGGTGGTGCACAGAAAGCAGATGAACAGTCCAGTTTCTGTGTTATCATCACAGCATATTGTGGGTGGTAGTTAACTTTTTGAGAACTGTAGCCTGCATTGTATGGCTCATGGATAGTTTGAATGTAAACACACATGACTAATAGAAACATACACATCTGGAACTAAAGATTACTCTTCACTCTGTTTACTTACAAAGCACCAGGATTTGCCACTATTTAGGAAAGACACAAATTTTTAATCTCTCCTAGAGTGACGCAAATTTGAGTTTAACCTTTGTCCACTTCATCCAGCCAAGTCTGATGGTATAGCACTTTTAGCTGGAGCTTAGCGTATCAATGAATTGCATTTGACTATTAGCATCTCACCTGTTAGCACCTTGATCGAAAGTGACTATGGATTCTGATATTTCTCGAGAACTTTTGTTTTTGCATGAACATGGTTCACACAACGTGGTGATTTTAGGCTCCTATGACGTATATAAATATACTATTACTGTAACCACCCCATCTAATTTGCTACCCCATATAAAAATAGTTCCTTATGTGTTCCAGTCAAGTAGTGCAAGTTACTAATAGGTTGCAGTTGCAGGAGAGTTCCTTGGTTATTACTCCTGTATGAGAGTATAGTTCCGCATCACACTTGCTTAAAAACACCACATTTCATTTGCTGGGAGTCTGGGAGTCACTTTGCAACCATAGGAGTGTCAAGTTTAAATTAGGAAAAATATCAGTTTTTGTCACTTTTCAATATCAATTATTGTCACTTCTGCAAGATGATAATTATCTAATCTGATTCAATGATCTATGCTAGGCTGGAACTAAAAGCTCATGCTCAGAGAATGGCTTGATGACAAGGGTAAAACTTAACTGGGAAGGTGAAAAAATAAATGTATTTCCCCAAATCGTGGCGTATTCCTTCAAACAGTTCCTTCGCAGATTTTTCACTCTGCAATGTTTATATTTGACTTCTCCAACCAACATCGTCTCTCCTCGAAACACCTATGAGTATTCATAGTCTGCTAGCTC
The DNA here is from genome assembly GCA_017657215.1 of Limnothrissa miodon. NCBI lineage: Eukaryota > Metazoa > Chordata > Actinopteri > Clupeiformes > Clupeidae > Limnothrissa > Limnothrissa miodon. The sequence goes on along the minus strand of JAGFZM010001022.1, from coordinate 1,029,636 downwards.
AGTGTTTTCTTCTGACGTTTGCTGTCATCATTAAGAACTCAGTATATTGCACGGCTGCAAATGAGGCCGCAAACTTCACTTCTCCACAGAAAATGTTTCTCCACAAAGCTGCATTTTAATTGGGACACAGACTATAATATTACATTAGCTCCACAATGTGTGCATTGAATCATGAATCGTAGCAACAACTGGGAAGTCACCCATGAGGACCTACAGTCATTTTTCTCCAAACTGAATGGCGGGCTTAATAAGGCAAGGCAAGGCAAGTTTATTTATATAGCGCATTTCATACACAAAGTAGGCAGTTCAATAGTTTAATAAAGAAGGATAAAAGTGACTAGATGAAGAAGGAGAGATGTTGACTGCACTGTGAGACTGATGGATTTGTACTTCTGTTTTGTCAGCCACTAAAATGTTTCCCCATTACAGAACTTACTCCACTGTGTTGCGTATTTGGAGTCGTTAATTTATTAGAATAGTGATAGTAATTACAAACACAGAGCACAATCTATAAAACACTTAATATAATGTCAACAGGGTTTTGGAGCAAGTGTTTTTTGTTTGTTTTTTTGTTCCACTGGTGTCAACTAAATTAGCTTAAAGACATACTCCAGGTGGCTATTTTTAGGAGTCAAGGGGCAGTTCAGGAGCTATAAACCTCTTCAACCAGAAGTGGCATTGAGACTTTGTTGATCACTGTTTCACCTTGTCTGTTCAACATGCATCAGGCACACATGTGAGGCTGTTATGTAACCTGAGGCTGATGTTATGTAACTACAGCAAATGATCTGTAGGAACTGTAGTTCTAGGTAGACATGTTCATAGAGATATGTCTAAATGTCTCTTTCAAACAGAATGCACAAACATGGTTAACAGAAAAAAGAAAATTTTGAGGCATTTTGTGAGGCATGCAGTGCTCAACTGTGATTTCGTGAAGATGCAATGGAGATGCATGGATGTCCATTAAATAGTTAAACTGAGATGAGATTTGGATGTCATGACTAAAGATATCTGTCTTTGTGCGTATGTGTATGTGTGTGTGTGCACGCGTATGCGTGCACGCTCTCGTGCGTACGTCTGCTTGAGTGAATGTGTGTATGCTGGATTAGAAAAAGATCAGGACAGATTAGTTAATTATAGACCCGTCTGCTAAGCATGGTGTGTAGTCAGGTGGACATACCTGAAGGTTGTTTTCCAGGAGGCATGGTACAGCTCGAGCCAGCCAGCAGAAGCCGTGCAGCCATGTGCTTCCTCAGCACTTAGTGTCCCCTCCAAGCCAGGCTCCATCACACAACCACCCAGTAATGCCCCATCCAGCAGAAGGCAGAGCTGTCACAGTCTGAAACACAAGGGGCTTGGGCCTGGCATGTCATAGCCCCATCTGTACAGAACAGATTTCTTTGCAAACGTGCATGGAAAAGATATGACTTTTATCTAAAAATGTAACAGTATCAGCAAGTTAATTAAAATATGCATTTATGCAATAAAACTTAAACTAAAATATGCATTTAAATATGCTGCATTATATTAGCACACCATATATATAACTATTGAAAAAAACACCTAATCATAGTTTTCATACTTAAACTTTTCATTTTAAATCGCTCAAATTTTGCAGCCAGTGTACCAATGCAACATCGCAGGCCAAGCAACAGGCCAAGCATTCCTGCAGGAAGTTTGGAGAAGTCTGTTCACTAGAGACAAATCATAAAAGCCAATTATGCAGCTGTAGGAAACACAAAATGAATCAAACTGAGAGACCTAAGATATGCATGTGCATTGATTTAGGATGGGTGTTAACTATGCATGTTTGCATGCAAGTCCTAGTCTCCTTACCCCCAACTTACACGTGACAAGGCCCAATGTCACTGCACTCAAATCTAAAATCTTTTTCTTTGTATTGTCTTAGATTTGATATGGACTAATAAACAAGTACTGCAGTCACCAAACATGAATAATATGCAGTAGTAGTGTTACTAGAACAATTAGGTATATTCCATTCTTGTTCCCTGACATAGAGTTTCTATATTGCCTTTTGGCACAGTATAGGGCTCTTTAGGGTGTTTAGCATCATGGCCGTTGTACAGGTAGTTTGCTTAGCATCATGAGGCATTCATCAAGCAGTCAAAGGGAAACCGTTTCAGAGCATGCTTTTTAGAGGGATTAGATGGCCCGATTCACCTGCCATGCAGGTGCTCACCTGGCCCTAACACCTAATCTGAGACACTGACTCCTCCCTCCTTGTCCAGTGTCTCACTGGGTATAGCTCATCTCATCGTAAGATTTCACCGACGACGCATAGGAATCAGACTGCCCATTGTGGACTCTGTCTGGACTTTTCCATACAAGTGGAATAGATTTTTTTACCCATCTTCAGGACTAGGCCTGACTGTTGATTCAGGAGTACTCAGACTTTTTTGAGGATTCTGACTGAGTGGTTTGATGGATAAACCATAAATTGGCTGTTTCTTTTGGCTGCATCATTGTGACTTATGGCTGGGCACTAATCGATCTAAAGGCCATTTTCCCTGAAATCAGTTACAGCAAGGTAAGATGTTCAGATTTTGTCATAGTGTACAGTCTTTTTTTTCTTTTATGGTGGCTTCTATTCAATTGATTGATTCTGGTGATTCTCCTGCTGTGATGACCTGAACACTCTAACAGTGTGTGATTGCATGATATAATCTTTGCCTGTAGTGCATGTAAATATTGATCAGTCTCAGACTTCTAACTTAAAATATAACCTCAGAGCAGCTGATATTTTCCCAAGTCTTTGACCTCTCTGTGTCAGACTCACATCCTTAGTGATGCGAAGGATTTTGACCACAGTCCAGCCGACGCCATTGAGCAGATTGGACATTTAATAGAATTAGCCCGCAGTTCAGCTAGCAATAGTACATCCAGTCAACACACGCTCAGTCTTACATACACTATTGATCATACTGTGGCTCTGTAAACCCTATTGATTCAATTTTATGCAAGACTGCATAGTCTATAATGCTGTGTGGGATATTTTGATTACCACAACCTTGCATAAAGCACAACACACACTAGCTGTACAGTACAAAAACACTTTCCGCTGCACCCATTATCTACATCTCCATATCAGCCTTTACTAAGGTCTATGTCTACGTGCATTTGAGATAGAGTATGGAAGTATTACATTAAGTCCTAAGTTATGGTCACATTGCATCAGGTAACACTTTGACTTCTCCTGGGCAGTCCCCCTGCTGTTACGCAACACACTTAGCCCCTGTAGTCCTCCAGTCTCTAAATTTAAACAGTTAACAGGCTTATGTCCCTTAGAGTGGAAGCAAGGTGTATCAGACAGCCTCTGATTTACTTGGCACAACTGAGCTCTTAAATCCTATTCTGCAGCGTGAAGTGTGTGAAATCTAAAGAGTGCACGAGGTGTATGCACTTCATGGGTTTTCCTTGCCTCTCAAATGAAAAAAAAGCTAAAAGTACAGGTGAACATATACTATACTATACTATACATAATAGTACTGGTAACTTTTCTCACAGTTTCCAGTAATTGTTAATATAAAGCTTTTAATTTTTTAGGCCTATCATCTTTTGAATAGCTATATAATAAATGGATAACAAAATGCACGGTGCAGCTACAAAGGAGTCTCTAAATGCAACCACCTCCAGCATACTGCTAACTGCCAAGGGGCATCTTTCTAAATCAAACGCTACCAGGTGTGCGGTGCATGATTCCATACCTGTGCTTAATCACTGAGGTGAATGGTTACATAACCAGCCAAGGTTATACTCAGTAAGAACGGGTGTAGTTCTAAGAGGTTTAAGGCCAGACCACAACAAAGCTGAAGGTCTCCTTGCTGTTGTGTCATGTGATGAGATTTACCATCTCTGGTTGGTGATGAGCTGTAGATGTCTTGGAAAGGGGATGACCTGAAAGTGAGAGGTGATCAAAGGCATGGGATTACCTGGAAGCCCATTCACTGAACCACAGGGCAGTCACAGGGTGTCCTCCAGCTTGCGCAGAGGACAGGGATCACTCAGGAATACTCTAAGGACATACAGATACTGCAGATAGAGCACTATTAGACCATCTCCAAGCGTTACTGTGTTGTACTCAACAACAATCCACCAGATGAAATGAAAAAAGGAACTTCACATTATCTTATGCCTTATCTTGAATCACATATTAACTTTAGGACAGCTATATACATTTTATATTTTCTAATGGCTATGAGTTGATTTTCTTTTGGAAGAAAAATCATTATGTTTTGAAAAGATGGTAAAGAAGGATTAATGGCCCACCATACGGACAGGCGCAATTGACATTATGCTACATCAATATATATTTAGTATAGGTATAGGTTAGTATAGGTCTGTTTTGGATGTTGTGCCCTAAGATAATGTAAATAATAATGGCAATTTTTAATTTTCCATTATATTAGAATGAGTTATTATAGGACAAAATATAATGCTTAAGTGTCAATGTCAATATCCTCATATTCAACATGCTCTTTACTTAGTTGTATAAATCACATCAGAGAACATGAAAATTGACACTTTTCAAAATGTTATTGGGTGCACATTTCTGTAACTCTGTGTATGAAATAAAAACAGTAAGTTGCCTTGTATTTCATTTCATGAGGATATCTATGAAGGGCTCTTATTATGTTATATTTCCCCAGTGCCAAGACAATGCAGAAGCAAGTTGAAGTCAGGATGCATGAGAGTCACCTGGAGCCACCAATGGAACCAGAACCAGCCTGTTTTGGCATCTGTGACAAGCTAAGGAAAAACCTCCTGCTGACAATAACAATCCTTGGTATGCTTTTTTCATTGTCTTGAATGAGGTGTTGTTTGTTTGTAGAAGAGTGAGATGCTGTGGCCGAGGCACTAATTGCACATGTCCACATCTGAAACCAGACATTGTAGAACTGTTCCTGAATGTACAGATGTGTAACTTACCACGTTCCACATGACAAGGAACATATAATGAACAGAAAGTTACTTTTGAAAAAGATGTTTGGCTTTTTGTGTCTCATTGTGTGTTGTTGAGTCTTATTTGTGTTTGATATTCCGGTAGGCTATAGAAATAGTGTCCCACACCAACAATCAGTACACATAGTGCATTGTTACATGCTAGCCTACTCAGCATGTTTTATAAAGCAGATCATTCATTCTATATCCTTTATGGAGTTGGTCTTTCATGAGATGTACTTTGTGTTTTGTTTACTGACCTATGATTCGGGTTATTACTCCTTTTCATGTTGTTGCATATGTTTGTTGTGTATTTAACACTGTGTAGGATATGCAAACAGGATACTGAAACTTCAACAGAGATTTTTTTTTGATGGATATAGTTAACTTTGACATGCCAACAAAAGTCTAGATGAGAGTATGCCAGAATATTTCTGTTAATGTTTAACTCTGCACAAAAGCTAAATAAATGGCACACAAAGCAATACAACTAGTTCAAAGTATTATGGAATAGCTATCATGATATTTTATTGGTTACGCACACCATTATTCAGCAATTATGTGTTCAGAAGCATAATGGCAAAATGGCAAATGGCAAACTGCAAATATCAATATGAGGACTCTGCATTACCTTGCGGTCTGCTTGTGTAGGTTTTACCTTTATGGTCTCACGATTACTTCAAGACATATCTGAACAGCCCTACCACTTGCAGTGGTGTACTTGAATAAATAACCTTGTTTTAATGGAAGTCCATTAAGAGCTATTGAGGTGTGTATGGAGCTACAAATAAGAGTGCAAATCACATGCTGGAAAAACAGTCATATCTGCCTAGACTCATGCTCATACATAAAGTTGTTAGTTTTGATACTGTATCATTGGGTAATAACAGAAAAATACTGGTGCCCACATGCCCACAATGCCCATATGCCTGCTGGTCTATCAAGCCTTAGATAAGCTATAATGACTGCATCTAAAGTTAGATCATTGGGAAAAAATACAGTGCTATTTTTAGTCAGCTCTTGGAAGAGTACCATGTACAATCCAGGATGCTGGCAAAACATAGTTATCTATTCCATGTTGGGATTTTTTTAAGAATAAAAAAAAATGTCTTTATTGTTACTTTATATATGTTCTTATGCTAGGTTGTCTGGAAATATATTTTTGGTCAAAATGCTACTACTAAAACTAGTAAAAGCTGGTTTATAACATTTATTGAACAAACACAGAAACTAACTGTGCTTTTTTATGTTATAGTATAACTATATCTTTTAAATATCTGTTCAATCTGTTCAATCTGAGTTTTTGCTTTTACTTCACTATTTCTTAATTGCATACTTTTACTCAACTACATTTTCAGTTGGCTGCAATGTTACAAATATCAGATAAAATTTTATTTGTTGATTGACTGAGTGACTGCAACAAAATTTTGGGGGAAATGATCCGTCAACCAGTTTTTTTTGGTAGGGTATCTGTACTTCTACCCAAGTGGGTTATTTATTGTTGTCTCCAATTCAGTAGTGTCCATTTGTCCTGTGACTGGAAAAATATTGGAATTGGCATTGATTTACATTAATATTGGGTTGAATTGTATTGTACTGAATTATATTGAAATATAGAATAGTAAACAATATTTTTTTTCAAGATGACACAATCACTACAATACACTAAATATATATTTATTAAATTATATGATTATTTTAGTTTTATGTTGGCTCCAGTGATAACATGAATAAAATGAACTCTACTGACAGTTGTCACCTGCCACTTCAAGACTTTTATTGCTGTAGGTACTTTTGATTTCAATTCATCATTTAATTCTTTGCCTGTAATGCTCAAAAGTTTCTCTGAAATCCCTTTTCAGGTGTCATAATGGGATCCGTGTCAGGAATGCTGCTACGCTACCTCTCGCCGCTTCCCCCTGATGTGATCATGGTTATTGGCTTCCCTGGAGAGATCCTGATGAGAATGCTGAAGATGCTGATTTTACCTCTTATTATTTCCAGTTTAATCACAGGTACTTGCTCCCCTTAGGACTCAGTCTAAGAATGTGGTGCTTTTTGCTTTTAGCGGGTATTAGCTTGTGCAATGTGTGCTATTCTGTAACAAAAGACATTTGGGAAACAATGCATTGACACTGTTTGTTATTTTCCTGTTAATGAAGGTCTGGCAGGATTGGATGCCAAGTCTAGTGGTCGTCTGGGGACAAGAGCCATGGTGTACTATATGTCCACCACCGTCATTGCTGCTGTTTTGGGGGTGGTCCTGGTGCTTGCCATTCACCCAGGCAATCCAAAGTTGAAAGCCAACCTTGGGTCGGGAAAGAAAAATGACGAGGTTTCAAGCTTAGATGCTTTCTTTGACCTCATTAGGAACCTCTTTCCTGAGAATCTGGTGCAGGCTTGCTTCCAGCAGGTTGGTAAACAGTGGTGTATTTGTGTTTATTTGAATATATATATATATATATGTGTGTATGGAAATGCCCACTTGAAACCACCAAATGTTTTATGGCATTATCAAACTAAACTGGGTTCTTTACTCACAACAAGATATCACAGTCACCTTTGACAACCAAGCATGTAATGAGTTAGAGTGAAACACAGTAATCTGACTAGCATCCATACAGTCTGAATGCCAGTGTGAAATGTCAACATCACTTGTTAGCCTTTATGGAATATATGGTGAATATTACAGCTGACACATTGAGCTTGGAAATCATATTATTATTTATATTCATTAAATAGTCAGGACTACGTGGATATCTTTAAAGAAATAGTTAACAAATCATTGTTGGAGCACTTATGACACTTTTTTATGTTTATGACTGATTTGCCAGATTGTGTGATATTCGTCTTTTACAATGCACATTTCACACTATTTGGACGAAAGATTTTACAAAAAATTAAAGACACTTAAGGACAACTGCAAAAAACATTAATGAAGTGTCATTATAGTATAGTAAAGACAGGCTCGTGTCACTCTTATGTATGCACCTTCAAATAAATAAATAGTGTTAATAAAATTAATAAAATGCTTATTTCCTTCTCTCCCCGTAGATATCCACTGTAACAACAAAGATTGAAATTCCTCCCCCTACTGTCATGCGGAATGGACGTAATGTCACACGATCGCCACCAACATTTACTTTAAAAAAAACTCTGCAGTTCAGAGGTGGAATGAATGTATTAGGTAAGACATTTACACCAGATCTTTGAGTGTTATTATTACCTGATAAGTAAACACTGATAGCTGCCATGTCACAACGTGTTTGTCACATAATCTATTATGTGGAAATGGTATTTGAGTTTTACATTATTTGTCATTTTCCCACATTGACCATATTTTTCATGTCTCTGTATCTGGAAACAGGTCTTATTGGTTTCTTTGTGGCATTTGGAATCATCATGGGAAAAATGGGAGAAAAGGCCAGGCTTATGCTGGACTTCTTCAACTGCCTCAATGAGATTGTCATGAGACTTGTTGGTTTGATCATGTGGTCAGTCTCTCTCTATTCTTTAACTGAATTTTTACATCATTACTCTTCATTTTAAAGTAGTTTTGATAGTGAGCATGATATATTATTCACATTTTCTAACTTTTTGACTAGACCAGACCTCGCTGTAAAGAATCTATGTTGATTATCTCTTTGTCACTCGCCAATCTTGCAGGTACTCTCCTATTGGTATTGCCTGTCTCATCTGTGGAAAGATCATCTCCATCAATGATCTGGAGATGGTGGCCCGTCAGCTGGGAATGTACATGATCACAGTCATTGTGGGTCTAATTATCCATGGTGCTATATTCCTGCCGTGTATATACTTTGTCATAGTTCGAGAAAATCCCTACACATTCTTCATGGGAGTATTCCAAGCCTGGGTCACTGCTCTGGGAACAGCATCCAGGTAAAACATGATTTTTGGTGTTTTAATGGCACAGTATTTTGGTTGAACTGTCTAGTGGAAATACCTGTCTAAAGAGAATATAAGATTGAACTAAAAGGCATTGCCCTTTAGAAAAGCACTTTCTTTTTTAACACTATGCATTATTGCATGATTGTATTCACATAGAAGAAAATATGACTACAAACTGCATGTAAATCTATTTCACATATAATCTAAGATTTCAAAAGGCATTCATGTTAAACTTGCTTATGTTGTATGTTGGCACAACTGTTTTCATTTTTGTTTGCTCCGGTGTGTGATTTCCCCCTCAGTGCTGGTACCCTACCTGTCACGTTTCGTTGCCTTGAGGAAAACCTTGGGATTGATAAGAGGGTGACTCGGTTTGTCCTTCCTGTTGGTGCAACCATAAACATGGATGGCACAGCTCTTTATGAAGCGGTGGCAGCCATTTTCATAGCTCAGATGAATGGCATTGATCTTGATTATGGCCAGATCGCCACTGTCAGGTAAGTCCTTGTTTCTGATCCATGCAAGCCATGTAGACAGCCAGTGTTAATCATCATCATGTTTATGATAGTGTTTCGGATAGCCTTTTGTGTTCATCTGATCAATCACTCCTGTTTACTGTAGCTTAACAGCCACCCTGGCTAGCGTGGGTGCAGCTAGTATTCCAAGTGCTGGTTTGGTGACCATGATTCTGATCTTGACGGCTGTGGGACTTCCTACCTCAGACATCAGTTTGCTGGTGGCAATAGATTGGCTTCTGTAAGTAGGCTACACCCTGTTACCTCATACACCCTCATACAACTAGAATGCAGCTAAAATACGTTACAGTACAAATATTTACGAGAATAAATGCAATATTTGTCATAATGTTAGTATTTATCAAATATAATTTATCAAGCTAAATGAAAGTAAACTGAGCTATGAGCTATTTTTACTTGATGTATATCATGATTACACAAAGTTACAAAGGTACATGTCCTGTTTAAATATCCTTGGTTTAGTTGTCATGCCAAAAATCAGACCTGTAGATCACTGTCATTTTAACAGGCAGTTTAGTTTGAGGTCTTGTGGAACATGTCTTTGTCTGTTTCACCCAAAAAACAGGGATCGGTTCAGAACTTCAGTGAACGTTGTTGGTGATTCCTATGGTGCTGGAATTGTTTACCACCTTTCGAAAGATGAATTGGACTCATTCGATGCACAGCAGGCTAAATTTGATGAAATGGAGCTGGCAAAAACGCAGTCCTTTTATGAGAACAATACCAACCAGCACGTATATACCCAGCGCCACTCCATCCCACAAGTACTGATAGAGGACGGCAAGGTACAATTCACCCTCACAGACATAGAGACTTGCATGTAGAGACTCCCGTGTCTATCGTCCATCGTCATATTTATGTTTACTCTTTATGTAAAGTTGTACATCCCTGTGTAAATCCATGCAGATATATTTGACCATACACAATCTATATGCATAGATGCAAATTTCTTAAATGTCTACCAATTGGATGAAATAGCAGTTTTTATGCAACCCTCTGAATGTAACACCCTTTAAAAAGTATCCATCATATGAAAAGGACAATGCAACCAAACAGTTGGTGTTACTATACTTAAAAGTGTCCATTTTAAAGATCACTTGTTGAAATATTTCCTACCATGTCATGAAGGTATGACAAAGTTAAATGAAAAATTTTTTTTAACTTTTTTTTTGTTCAACAACAATTAATTTTTGCAGGACACCTATGGAGATAGATATGATGATTTGTGTTGAAAATGCCAAGCTGGCTTTGGCATTTGTCGGTGGCTTGGGAAGAACAGTGACTTAGGTAACTGTACACTAAGTTCATTTGTTCTTTTTTTTGCAAAAGTTTTATTTTTGTCTTTTGAAGGAATAGTGGGGACATGAAGGGTGCTATTTCATTTAATTTCAAATATATGTGCAATCTTTGGGGAGAGTTTTGTTGAACCAGCAACCATATTCAATGCTTTCTATATGTATTTTTGATATATATATATATATATATATATATATATATATATATATATATAT